>CM046061.1:13635355-14198127 GCA_025215515.1 Schistosoma japonicum | reverse complement strand
TATATAAGTTTCTTTATTACTAGCTGAACTAGTAGTAATATCATGGAAGCTTAATCTCTCTGAGAATACATTCGACGGATTTAATTTAAATTGTGAGTTTGGTTGACAATCCGTTATGCTACCTTTCAATGGTTTTTGTGATTCATCTACAGTGTATGAGTAATTTGAGCTATGCGTCAGCGGATAACGATGTTGATTAGATCTATCATGGCGTAATAAATGATCATCCATAAATTGATTTATTGTGGTCGCCACACTTGATCCCATTGTTGGCGATGATAATTTCAACGTAGAGGAGGAAGAAGATAACGGAGGTGATGTGGATGATGCAGATGACAAACATGATGGTGAATTATTCAACTGACCTGGAGCTGGTATCAGTGAATTAGCATTTCTTCGCATTAACATCATCAACAACATTATAAGTAATGCATTACTTTTATCTGACCAATTGGTAGGTTCATTCAAACAATTCCTCAGATAAGATTGTGCATCACATTGTTCATGACAATGATAATTTTCTTGTGAATTACGATGATTAGGGTGGATCAAATCATTATGCAAATTATTTCCTATGTCAAGATGTTCTAGTAAGTCAAAGTTATTGTGGAATATATTCATTGGTATCGATGATGATTCTTCTGCACATATAGTACCATTTATCATTGACTGTAACGCAGCTTCTGCTATTACTGATGATGTTGATATTGATGTAGGCGTAGGAAAGGCAGTGGGATTATTTAATAAACAATTTGTAACTGAGTCGTTTAACATTTTCATAAGAATATGTAACTGATCTGGATCCATCCTGTTTACTAAAGAAGCGTATAATGACGTAAAATTTTTACATAACTGTGAAGCAGGCAAAAGAGGCACAGGAGGAATCGGAAGTGACAGAGATGATGTGTGCAGAAACGGTAATGATGACTGTAAATTAATGTTTGGCGGCGGTTGAGGCGGAGTAGGAGATCTAAAAGTTGAACCATTGGGCAAAGTTGGTACCATCGGCGACATTGGTGATTTAGAGGTGGTTGATTCATTGGAGCTACGTCGAGCTCGATTTTTTAATAATATATGTGGTCTATGCATTTCTACATCAAATATTTTCGCCTCATCTTCATCATCATTACTACTACTATTATTAATAACGTTAGCATGTGATTCCGTAGGACTTGGATTAGAGATGATAACATTTCTCATTGATGTTGACAAATTCATTGGTGGTGATTTATCAGGAAAACATAAGTTTAGCGTTTTCTGACTGATCAACATTATTACTATTTACTAGTACTGTACAAATTTTATTTTTGAAGCAATATGTTCCATTAATTTTTTTTCTCACATTAATAACTGTATATTCACGTAACTTTTTCATACACACACACACACCTCTAGGTGAAATAAACATTTCAATAAAGTATTAAAATGATTGGATACTAGAATATTTTCTACCATTTAAGGGGGGGGAGGAGAATATATAAGATTAAATGTAAAACACTTTTAACCAATAGGATAAGCCTTCACACCTGATATTGTAAAATTAACAGATCATAATTATTGGTGTCAAGTTTCGAATGTATGTTTGTTTGTGATTAACACATGCGCACAAAGAATGAAAATGATAATCAGAATTTCCTTTATGCTACCATATATTCTTCCACCCTTGCACTACCTCCCACCTACTGAAATGTACAGTTTTTTTACGCTTATTTATCATACATACATGGACTAATTTTCTGTTACTTGTATCCTCGGCCAATTGAAGATACACAGATTAGGGGGGTGGAATGTGTATATGTGTGTAGGATTGTTGCAAACTTGTCTAAACGCAGGAAATTTTAGGAAGCATTACTGTTGGATTGGTTAGAGCATAGTTTGCTTTTTTAACTTTCTTCTTCATTGCCAATTCATTTAGTCTTCTTCTCTCACCATTTTTTTTCACTTCTCTTTATTCTTCAATATTTCAAACTCGAAACACTCATTATAACTACCTACCTATATATTAATGCTAAGATGCCAAGTCTAGTAGACATAGACACGGTGAATGGGTCATTTATAGGTAATTTGAATGACAATGCTAGTAGTAATACTGATAATTCAAATCATTCGTAATCATACTACATAATTTTCATTAGGTCAAAAACCTAGACACTTCATTTATATGACGGTAACAACAATAACATTGACGCGATGGTAAACAACATTCAATTCACTTCCAATATATACACATAAATACACCTAAACACAGAATGTAAATAATAGTACAATAAAAAACTATACATCGAATCTGCCTATATGCATATGAATTCAAATGAGGTCAATTTGGATAATCATTGAGGTTATTGTCTGCACTAAACGTGATTCTCATGAAATTTGTATGACGAGGTGATGTGAAAAATATTATCATTATTAAATGATATTTGTCATAGATTGATCTTATTTAAGAAACTAATGATAATTTAAGAGTATTGAACTGTTGTTTTATCATTTGCGGTGTATATCCACAATCTCACCTGTGAATCTAACCAAGAATGTTCTTGTCTTAAAGTAAACACTTAACTTTTGCGACTACTAATTTGATGTTCAGTAGTGCACTTTTGAACTATAATCAGTTTGCAATATAGTACGATTATCATCAAGAATTTCAGGAATTCATCATAATGGAAAACACCAGTGCATACGCACTACTGAACAATTACGTATTAGGAGAAAATGATAGGTTGATTCGTCATGGTTTTCTAATGAACCTAACAAATCTCTCCAACCATTTCATAATTCCTATCATTGACTTGTTTTAACACAAACTGTTATTAAAGAATAAGATACATTTAAGTTTTATTTTGCTTCAACATAGATCATAGTTGCAATCACACATGTTACTGAATTCAGGTTATTTGAGTATCATTGACAGTGCTTAAAACATATAACACTTGGTTGATATTAAATTAACAATATGTTCATATTAGCCAACTACCATTAGTGATATCAGTCCGACCTCTGAAATGATCACTCAGCATTACGAATTAACCTAGGTTAAAAGTGCAAACCATTAGAGAATATGCTTATGCGCACTGTGGTGTAAAGTTTATGAGCTAGGAAATTTTATCATGGTTAAAAATTTTCTAACCTTAACTATGCCCACTTTGGTCCAATGTAAAAATACCTTGTGATGATTCGTCTCATTGGTTCGACTGTTCACTGACGTGCTATGACATAGAGATGCTTCGATTGAGTAATCACTTCCTAGTATAATGAGCCTAAACGATATTGGTAACGAGCCTCCTGTTGACGATAACTCTGGTTTATCATCAACGCATAATGTCCTAGCCGAGATAGAAAATTTACTCTTGGCTATGCTGTTCTTAGTCGCATTTCCACCACTAAATGCTACTGCCGACCATTTAGCTCTAAGTTACCCCTTCTTTGAAGTTGTTGGACTGGAAGAAACATGAAAAACAAACAATAAAACCATTTCTTTATATCAGCTGGTTCCGCCAGATGTTAGTTTAACGGCCATTCTAGTAGCACTTGTTTTCATCCGATTAGAAACTACTGCAACGGTAAGCAGTTTCTAAATTTTTTGAAGAAGCTACAAACAGCAGAAACTAGGGATGCTTTATAACTGATGATTCGAGACTGGTTGCAGGAACAATCCATGACTTATATCTTAATGGTCATCATGTATTGTGTCATGCATATATTATCCGAAATATTATAAAACAAATAATCACGTAATAAACATTAGTTACTATAGGTAGTACTATAGGTAGTACGGTTTATTTATGGATTAATGTATACCAAAAATGCTCATAGACAACTTTCAATACGTTATATAATAACCACAGTTTTTCACGAAATTTATCCTTGTTGGAAACATGGGGGATTGGCCTTCAGACCCACAGGTATACTTCTAGAGTAGGATAATACAAACATATATCGAAACTAACCACAAAATAATGAAGCTATACAAACTGTCAAAATGAATGTCAGTCTTTTGCTAAATATTCCATTTTCTACTCCTGACTAGGTACTGAATACAAGCCCCAGCACAGACGTACATTCAGAATTCCAGGAACACTTTTAACGTCGGCGATACAGGATTCCTTCCGGTGTTGCGAGAACTGTTGGCTATGGCAGCATGCCAGCATATTTAACTGGAACTATATATGCCAGTTACCTAAATCATTGAAACAACAGGTTCCTCACAAGTAACTGAAGTAATAGGATACTATCTTGTTGAATTGCATCCCTTTAGTTACACCTACGTATTTTGGCGAGAATACAGATTACCATGCAGCTATTTGATCGCATTTCTATTGCAATCAAACTATTTATACTAAATAGAAAACATTAACACAAAGTGACTAGTGTCTGACAACTATATGCTCAATGATGCCGAAGAAAACTACAGTAACTCAATATACAGCTATTTATACTTCTCATCAGACGAGAACAAATCGATAGGTCCTTTGAAAGTGAAACGGGAATATTCTCAACCGAATGGAGCCAATTCACAATTATTTACTTACTGCAAATCATGGATAAATTATGTCTACTGAAAACGTATTACAATCTTCTTTCGTATTTGATAAGTTTAAACAATATATATACATGTAACTCATTAGATAAATTACTCGCTTGTGATTAATGGTACTATTCATGTGATGAACTAGTATTGCATACTAAGAGAATATTATAAACTATTTAAATGTTCACTAGACGTTACCAGTTAACAGCTCAATAATTATAATGATGACTTTTGCATTGCGTATTTTTGCAGCCCTTGTCAAATTAGTTACATGGTAATTTGTTTGAAATTATCATTTCCTGTTAATCGGTTTCATAGGCACAGTTACATTTTCTAAACATACTGTTCTGGTTATTTTCATTTGTAACAACTATGAAGGTTCTATCTACGTGGCGAGAACAGAATATCAACACTAATACATAACACACTTACTTACTTAAATCCGTTACCCCTCCCAGAGGAACATAGGCCGCTCACCAGTATTCTTCATTCAACTCCGTCCTGAACAGTCCTTTCCAGCTGTTCCCAGTTGCTATTCATCCTTTTAATATCTGCTTCCAGCTCTCGACGCAGTGTTCTTTGGCCTTCCTCTTTCCTGTTTCCTAATAGGATTCTAAATCAGTGCTTGTCTCGTGATGCAATCTGACTATTTCCGCAATGTATGCCCTATCCATTTCCAACGTCGTTTTCTGATTTCCTCTTCGGCTGGAAGTTTGTTTGTTCTCTCCCATAGTAGGCTGTTACTGATAGTTTCCAGCCAATGGACAGTCAGTCTCTTGCGAAGACAGTTGTTTATAAATACCTGTACCTTCCTGAGAATGTTTGAAGTAGTTCTCAACGTTTCTGCTCCATAGAGAAGAACTGTCTTAACGTTCGAATTGAAGAGTCTGACTTTGAGGTTGGTAGACAGTTGTTCGGAGTCCCATATATTTTTCAGCTGTAGGAATGCTGCCCTTGCTTTGCTGATCCTTGCCCTTACATCTGCATTGGATCCTCCTTGTTCATCGATGATGCTCCCCAGGTATGTAAAGGTATCCACTTCTTCCAGAGTTTCTACATCAAGTTCAATTGGGTCGGTGCTCTCGGTGTTGAATTTGAGGATCTTACTCTTCCCCATATGTATGTTTAGGCCTATTGATGCTAAGGTTGCTGATACTTTGTTTGTCTTCACTTGCATTTGTCAGTTTGTATTGACTAAAAGAGCTAGATCATTCGCGAAGTCCAAATCATTGAGTTGCATCCTACTTGTCCACTGAATTCCTTGCTTCCTCTCAAATGTGGAGGTTTTTATGATCCTGTCAACCACTAGAAGAAAGAGGAAAAGCGAGAGTAGGCAGCCTTGTCTGACTTTGGTCCTTTCTTCTTCTTCCAGCAGATCTTGTAAGGCTTGGAATCTGTTGTTGAAAGTTATGTTGAATTCCATAAGTTTGTTAGTATTTCGAAGAAAGGCTGTACTGAACCGTTGTAATGCTGTCGCTCCAGTTATCTATTGCTTATTTAGCTTCATTTTGATTTTGGCAACCACTAGGTGGTGATCTGAAGCTAAATCAGCTCCTCTCCTGGTTCTCACATCTTCCATTGATCTTCCGGATATTTTATTGATGCATATATAATCGATTTGATTCTCCGTAGTATGATCCGGTGAGACCCATGTAACATTGTGTATGCGTTTGTGGGGGAATATTGTACCACCTATAACCATTTTGTTGAAAGCACATAGATTTGTAAATCTTTCACCGTTCTCATTTCTTTCTCCCACTCCCTGTTGTCCTATAATGTCATCGCATCCGGTGTTGTCCATCCCGACTTTGGCGTTTAGGTCCCCCATTAGAATTGTTAGGTCCTCTCCTGGACACTTCACTGTAATTGACTACAGCCTATCATAAAATTGATCTTTGTTCTCGTCGTTGCCATCGTTGGTGGGTGCATAACACTGGATGATGTTCATTGTAATCCCCTTCTTCATTGTCTTGAAAGATGGTTTGATGATCCTGGGTCCATGAAGTTCCCATCCTTCGGGTGCATTACATGCTTCTTTGGACAGCATCAGAGAAACTTCCTGTTTGGGAGGAGCATTTTCCTCTTCGTGGCCGGAGTATAGTAGCATTTCCCCAGTAGCTAGTGTTTTCTGTCCAGCTTCAGTCCAAAGTGTCTCGCTGATTTCGAGCACTGTCAAGTTGTATCTCTTCATTTCTGCTGCTATCTGATTGGTCTTCCCGATTTATCACATTGTTCGAACATTCCATGTACTCATAAGAATTTTCGCTCCGGTTGTTAGAAGGGGCATCGATCCCATAACTTCCGAAGAATTTCGGATTTCATCATTTGGCGTCATAAACATTTCTTTCACTTCCAGGTCAGAGTTTAAATGGTTTAGATTGTGTAATCTGGTTAGCGTTTTATTAGCCCTATGCCCAACCCTCCTCCTTTACCCGGGGTTGGGACCGACAGTAACCCTACAAGAGCTGCAGGCGGAGTTACGTAACACACTACTACTTGTTTATTTATGATTTCATTACTATTCTAAAGTGTGCAGATTAGTTTACAGCTCTGATGAAAAATTAATTTAAAACAAGTATTCCTTCACTCCTTTTGTCTTTTCCTAAGTGTCGTATTGCATAAAAATACGTCAACTTTTTGGTTTCGGTTTATCTCAGTAGAGAAAGTTGTATAACGTTTACGTGGAAAACCACTTACATTTGAATTAAGCGACGATTAAAATGATACCAGTAACACATGAAAAGTTAATTATATTCCTTATTACTAGATCATGTATGCATATTAAGGACAATATAAATCGGTGCAATGGAATGCTGATAATTTACCATGTAACCACTTATTGTTTCTAAAAGGCCTGCCACCTCCAAATGAATTCATTGAGGTGTAATATAAACGTAGGAAATATTCATTACGTTTTTCGTTACTAATGTTTTTCAGCGTTTTATTAGTGAAACCAATGGTTACTGTGCTGTATGATTATCATATAATCATTATTTATCAGGTGTGAACACTATTGAATCACTTCATTAAAAGTTTTTTTGAAAAGTAGTGAGAGAAGCTCACTATTCTCTCATACAACTTATGAGGAAAATCAAGTTAGTTAAAATAATATTCATCTTATATATTTCAAAGATTTTGCATAAATATGAATGAAAGTTCAATGAAATGGAAACGAAGTTTGAATGTTACATTATTTTCATGAATACAGTTCTCCTATGATGATTATCACTTACTGAGAAGTTATCACTAAGCCAATGAATAACTATAAACTATGTACAGCAAGGATTATTTATTAAACTGTACTTGATAATAAATCATAGTTTTGTGTTAATGGAATGATTAATGATAATAATTTGAAACTTCGTATGGAAACAAAGAAGTGTTTATTGCCAACTGATAGTTAGCATGAATAATTCAGAATGAAGTAATAAATTTAATGTATCGATAAATAAATTAGCCAATATTATCCTTCAATTGAGTTAAAACAATTATTGAATGAACTGTCTATGTTATTTTAAGCAACAGAGATTAGGATTCTCTGTACACCTTACTGTTTCATATTCATTCTCGTTACGAATGCATGACTAGAATCATTGAGTCTAGGAATATGTAAGAATCCTTAGAAAGCAGCAATTTTTTACGTGGACATACTTTTTTCAACAAGTAAATAATTCAGACGAATTGACTGACTTTATTAGATTGCTAAACGCTTACAAACTATTTAGCATTGAAGTTATGTAAAACGGTTTAATGCAATCTTCACTGTAAAGTTACTACTGGCAGTTTTGTCATCATAACCATACTAGTAAGAATTAACTTAAAATAATGACAGTCGTGTACATGTGTATTCACTCACCTCTCTATTCGCTTATGTATTCACTGTAATGACAAGGGGAACAAATATTCCCCAGCTAGTCATTTCAATTTAGCTCAGGACAGAGTTGATTCGAGAATGTTGGTTAACGGCTTATGTTCTACGTGATATGAATGCATTGATTGGTTGGTTGAGTCATTTCAAATGGAGTTTAATTTTTTTAGTTACAAGTGCAGCCTGGTTGACATCTAGTGTAGTTACTTACTTTTACAGTAACATGCAGTTGGTTTTTAACTAATCAACTACAATTAAATGAAGAATAATCAATATTTACGTCGACAACTGTCATTAATAAACATTCCAAATCTTTAATTCATCATCCTTGCGCATGCTGTAATTCATTGTAGTCCACCTTTTGGAATAATCTAGTCTCTATATGCACACATCAGAACGATGACACATATATGATTGAAGTAATCATATGCTATTATCGTTAATATCCCTGTTAGGGAGTCCAAGCAGGAAGATTCGTGGATGCGATAAAAAGGATTCTGATTAAAGGTGGGGAGGAGAGGGTACTTCGACACAAGTGATCAGTAAGTTTTTAATACTTTACAGAGCTACACCCAACACAACAGTACCAGAAGGAAAGTTTCCCGCTGAGTGTTCGGGAAAAAAGTCCGGACTATCTTTAACAGTATGTTCCCACTGAAGAAGACTAGCAAATCTACGAGCGAGTACTAGACAGTTACTTGCAGCTTCCAGGTAGTAGAAAGGGTAGTGATCAAGTCATATCAAGGCAATAGGGAATCGGAACCAGGTACTATTGAACGACGGATTAAAGAAGTACTATACTTAGTCTGGGGAGGTGTCGGCACTTGCATTAAACACGTCAACAAAATACGACGGGATGAAAAAAAAATGACTACACAAGAACGACCCCCATGGTAGATCCTTATATACACGTTTCAAAAGAGCCCTAATGAAAAAAAAGCAGAAGACTTAGAGAACGCAAGGTAAAACACAATACAACCCTTAAGTGTGATGAATCGCAAGAGGAATATAGTAACCATGCTGCAAGTGGACCCGAGCAGAAAATCTTACTCCAGGAGCTCCGTAAAAGGGAAGGTGTTGGGGAGTCCCAAAAAGTCGGTGGAAGTCTAGAAACACCAGGAGTCGTTTCATCCAATAGCAGTGAATAAAACCTTCACAGAAACATTTGGAAAATACAGAGTCACGCGTTGCTATTCTGGTTTAATATTTGGTCATACCGTTACTATATTTAGAAGGGATCTCGAACTCACCACAAACTCAACGTTACTTGTAATTTTATAAATACTCTTATTTTTTTCTGTAAGGAAAAGTTACCTTGATATAAAGTGTTCATCTCGTGTTTCGCGCCTTTTCTCTGTGTTCACGTCGCAGTATAGATTTTGCCTGGGGTTATTTGAAGTAGAAAAGAATTGGATCCTGCGTCTAGCTAACAGGCTTATTACTATCCTCTTACTATTAAATATTTAACTTTGATTAATGCCCTATGCCTTGACACTTCGTTATTACATTCCACTGAATTGTTAACTAAGCAATTAAAGTAGTGTGAATACAATATACCTCTGAATTCGTGATCAAAATGGAAAAACTACAAACTTCGAATATAAAGAGGGCAGACAGATTTTCTGATACACTTAGATTCATCTTCAAGTCATCCACTGTCTTACCACTTACAGGTATAGTGAGAAAATAAACAGGAAGTCCTCCCGGTTTAATAATAAGCCTAATTATGTTGTTGATGTGCATAAACTTCATCAAATATTCAGGAGATTTTAAGATTATTTAAATGAATATTTCTTATTCATTCTCTTTATATTTAGTAGTTGAAGTTAGTGAACACTGTTATATAATTTAGTCTATTACATAAACCAGGTCTTACGTTAACCTGCCTTAATCGAACAGTCTTTTTGATTATTTTCGATATTGACGTAGCTACTTATTTACGCGGTCATTCGACTTCATTTCATCAACCCATTAAAGTAGATATAGACATCATATAGCATAGTCCTAACAGAGCATACTTAACCTACATTACTACTGGCAAGTGAATATTTCCTTCTTATTAATTAGTGGTGTTTTCATTTCAATAAATAAACAGCTACTTAGAATATCTACTTCATTCGTTTGTCATTTTACTCGATTAGTGACTTACAAAGACAGAAATTGAAAAGAAAATAAGCATGGCATAGAACACTAACCTCCATGTTCATAGAACTACCATAATTTATGCGACTATTATAATTTTTTCTTATTCATTGATATTAAGTAACCCAGTTAGTCAAACTTCTCATATGAATTTACATAACTTGGTACTTTAAACAGAATGAATAACTAAACTTTGGTAATCAACTACTAATTACTGCAAATACACATTAAAATCGTACTATTCTTAGTAGAATTGACATAAAGTTGACGGTTATAGGGTTCCAACAATACATTTCTATATTCCATCTGAAATGAACCCGATACAAATTTCCATCTTCAGTTTGTTAACAGGAATATTCAATTTCTTATGGATTGAAACGTTTTCTGAAAAATTTTCTTTCAAGGAATATTTTTGATGAAAATTTGATAAAATTTTACAACCGATTCAAAGCAGATTAGTTCAGTTTCATTTAACTAATAAAATTACACCAAGAGATCTACGATGAAGAACTAGAAATTCAAACCACAACACAAATAGGTTTCATCACCTATTAGGTGTCAACCCAATGGCTTAAAAGTCATACTTCTATCACTAGTACAGAATGTTCTACGCACAGTCCCAAGTGAGGTTCTAGACTCAGATTCATTAAGATGCCGTCACAAAGAAAAAATATGTAACCATTATTAGCTGATTCTCGTTTGGTCATAGTCACTATGAGGTTTTAATCTATTGCTGTTTATACTTATGTCCTCGCTGATGGTTTTTTTTCATCTTCCTGATTCAATTGGAGAAATAAAAGACGATTACCAATGAATTCATGCGTCATATATATTATGCGGTTTAAAGAGATAATATGACTGATCATAAATATTCAAAAATGAATATGAATAGTGGAGGCAGACGAAATTCAACTGTCGGCAAAACATGATTGCATTGTTTTATGGAATTGACATTCTTCTAATGAAATTCGAGTTGGGAATTTCCATTGTAACGGTCAAACAGTTCATCATTGACTGACCACGTATAGAAGTGATGTGTTCTAACTAATCGTCTAAGGTAATTAACTACTGGGTAGTGATTAATTTTATACTGTTTACTCTTAGGCTTTTATTAAATTCTCTATATATAGTTTACAATATAGCTACAAAGACAGGCGACTTAACATTTATCCAGAATTTGTGTTGCCTCTGAAGTAGAATTAATTATATCAAGAAAATGGATACGCTTTACTGATGAATATCAATGAGCAGAAAGTTTATGTAGAAACACTGTTTCCCATCAATTGATTTTAGTTATGTAAAGTTAAACAAGGCAGGCCGTTATACTAAAGCACTAAGCCTAGTCATGAGATTGATCTATAGAATTCGGTCAATGTTTGCGATTAAATAACATTCGGTTCCAGCATATTTGCAGCGTGATTAATAGTGAAATTCAGAGATCATATTTCACTTTATTCAAGATTCGTCGTCAGCTGGATCGCCTACACTCTAGTGTTAATATTCACAAAGACATTTTAACCTATTACTTACTGCTTCACACGTTAACGTTCTATTCACTAAGTCACTAATTTATTCAACAAGTTTGAAGGAATTGTAAAGTGTTAGTAAAGTTTAGCTATATTCATAATGGATAACCTATTGATGTTTGGGGCTACAATAGCTTGATTCAACACTCAATATATATTTTCATAAAGTGGAAATCGCATATCTACATCATAATAGTAACCACTACTAATTAAATTCCTTTGAAGATTGAATGGATCTATGCAAATAAAAACAGTGATAAAGTTTGATCATTGAACAACTGTCAAAGTAATTTAAACAATATCACACTATAAGAATATCAGTAAATCTACAGTAAATATGTAAATAAATAAAGAAGTATTAAAGACAGTTGTTCTACTCCACTATCTCATTTTACATCTCTTCTAAGAGAGGACGGCGAATCGTGTTAAACATGTGTGTGCATATGTCACCGAGTCTTCATTAGCCTCCAACTATATATTATTATTATTTTTATTATTATTATTACTAATGTATATACAATGTTACCAATAAATCTCTCATGTGTATGTATGAAGTAGCATCTACACGCGCATATGTTTATACAGGTCTACTGACTGTGTGAAAACTTTCATTTCACTGGACATAAGTAATAATCACTAATGTTAATATTAATAATAATAATTATTATTATTAATATGGCGCCAAATGAAAATACTGACCCTTCATAAATGAATTCAATTTATAACAGTTTAATTCATCAAATTTATTATAAGTATACAGTTTGTCATGATTATTGTCGTCTTCGCTGTTGTTCGCATTGTACTAGTGGTGGTGGTGGTGGTGGTAATGCCGGTGAGGATGAGAGAGGTTTAAGTAATTACTCCAAGTAGTGTTATTGAAGTGTTGAGAAATTGTAATGCATGCACATGCATGTCTCATTTAATAATTTTATATGTATAAAGCGATGAAGAGATAGTAAAACAAGTGAGTACAGAAACAAATCGGACAAAGGGAAAAGGCTTCTTTAATTAACTACCAGTGTTTTTTGTTTCTTTTCTCGTTTACATGTTATTTTATTTGTATGTATGTTCTTGTATGTATACACATGTATACTTCAAAATTTAATGTGAATAGGTTTCGTATAAACAAGAAGGTTACAATAGAAAATAAAAAGGCAGCAACTCATTTAACCAGCTGTTCAGATGTGTTAAGAATGATTGTTATTAATGAATATGAATATTACTATAATTTGTCAAATTATTCACATTGGAGTTGATTATTCACAATTACATTTAGAGAAATGGCGTTGATCATAATTAATATTCTTTTTTTTCTTTCTTAAATATGTATATACTACTACTACTACTACTACTACTACTGATATTACTAAAATTAATGTTAATACAAAGTGGATTCAAATATCACAGTGAATAGTTTTCATGTAGGTATTGTTGATTAATCAAAATAAATTAGATATCCAGGTATATTGTTTCTTTTCGATTACCATCAATCACTTAACATTCAAATGATAAATAAGTAATTCATTGGATCATCAGAGTGTAGACAAATTTTATTACTGGTTGATATCAACTTCAGTTTAACTGGATACAAGTCGAGGTTTCTTTAAATGTTCATCGAAGATCCCATTATGGGTTAATGGTAAAAAGCTGTCAGATATTTCAGCAAACATGATATTTTTATAAAAATAAGTCGGAATCATATGGCTCACATTTCATGCTTAAATCGACCTGAAATATCATCGATATAGGGAAATCCACCTAACAAATTTCAAACAGGACTAAATGCCCGTTATGAATTTCATTTGTCAGTCACAATCTAAATTAAGTTATTGATGATGGTTTACATTATGGCTAAATTCCTTCAATATAGTAAAGTAAAACAGTATAGATTCACCGCTTTTCAGGTGATACGAACATTTCTGATAGACAAGTAAACAACTTATCGCCCACACTATTTTTTTTTAAACAGTTCATTAATTGATCATCAAACAGCATAATGACAGTTCTTTCCGAAGGAAATGGTTTTAGTGAACTCGTCCTTCCCTTTTTTACTTTGGTTTTTATTTATTTTCAAACATTACCTTAACATTTCCATTAGGTCACTAAAATGTTAAGAGTTCATTTGTTTTTTAGTAATCACTAGGGTATTATATTATTAGATCATTGCATAGAATGTTTAAATTGGAATGTCAAATCCTGCTAGTGACATTTACAATAAGTTTCTCACTTTTCATTTTGTGCTTTATCACAGACAGCACAATAATAGTAATAACTATAAGAGAAGCTTTAATTACTGTTATAAATTTTGTAACAATAATTAATTGTAGGTGGTTTCTAAGTGGTCTGCAGGAAATCCTGGATCTACGTTTCTTGCTACGTGCAACACCTCAGCAATGCATACCTGCAATCTTGACAGGATGAGTGCTTCTTGATTCATTCGATTTTGTATCACCTAGTTTTTTATAGTCTACGACAGCTACCATTCAGATATTCGAACCACGACTGACAGTAATTATTTCTCATCACCAAACATGGAATATCACAGTTCATTTCTGCTTCATATTCATTCAGATTGTAATTATTCATTGAAAGTATATTTTTTTAAAGGTTTTCCAGTAATCAACATCTGACATCAATTTTCGACTGTGAAGGTTTTCTTCTAGTTCAACTGATACAAATGTCTTCGTTCTCACTTATCATAGATAAATATAATGCACAAATTCCAATACATTTATCTGTTTTCAAGGATAGATAAAGAGAAAAGCAGGCCAACAACTGACATTTTCCTATTCACGTTTTTTTTACTAATTAACATCCTTATAACTTGTAAACTTCTAATAACAACTCATGAAGGTACAGTAGTTAATATTCATAACTACTAAGTTCAAACAAAGCTAAAACATGAAGGTTAATTGAAACAATGATACAAATGTTTGAGAAAGCCGTCGTGTGGTCTTCTTAGTCTCATGTGAATGGGAATAAACAGTGGAATACCTTTTTTTACATTTGAGTCATCTAATGTTACATCCATAAACTAACTAACTAAATGTTTAAACTGAAGTTACTTAAGTAATGACTTGAACCTATTAATGCACATGTCGAAATGACACAACTACTGATTTATCTGGCAATTTATAAAGCTTTATCATTCTTGACGAAGTATTATACAACAGTCTAGTGTATTCTCAATGTGTTTAAATTATGAACCTAACAATAACAGGATCAGAAATGTCGATGATGTGGATTGAAACAACAGTTATATTGCACTATATTCTAACTCTACTTCTACATTTCTTACATATGTAAGCTACAAAATGCACAAATTCAATCGATACTGAGGGCTGGATAAATAAGACATAGTTTGTCACTCAGTGATCAATCAATGATAATATTTCAGTTATACAAGAGGTCAGTTATGGTCCAGATACGTCATTGTTAGTGTCACAGTGTCAGACAGTGGAACTGAATGACTCAGGCTTGTATTAAACAAGAACATTATCCCCCCCCTCCACCTTAGGATTACTTATAAGTCTTACTGTTGACTGCCAATTAATACGCTTTCTAATTTAACCAGGGAACACTAAAGATACCCCCCCCCCCAGGTATCTACCTCAGCATTACTAAAACATTTGGCTAGAAATATCAACTATAACTAAACCTAGATCAACTGAGCTTCTTGTTAATTGCCTCCTAATATCAGAATATAGATCTCAGTGCTATACTGAATCACTTAGTCTGTCCACAACATCGATCGACGAAATCCTGTTAAGACTATCAACTAAGATGATTCCGTATGACCGTTTATTGAGCTGACTGCATCTATGCACGTTTTATTCACCAAACAACTAACTACCTACCATGTTTCTTTATTTTTTTATCATCATGTTCATTATTCTCCCTCACTCTGCATCATGTCTGTTAACCTTTATCTATTCTTTAAATTTACAATCAAGCTACTTTTCATATTGTTATTTGATAAATAATAAGTTTAACTATTGTGAATGGTTTCAAAAGTACACCTTGGAAATGTTAAACATAGTATTTGTACAATACATGTTACTTTGTGTCAATTAGTGAACTTGACTACAATTGTTTTACTCAGTGTTTTGTATTGTTCCTAGTGCCGCCTACAAATTTAAAGTACAATGCATTCATTGTTCAATATTTTTGCTTATTATGAAAGGAGGAATATTTGAATAAATGGATGACCTTAGATTATTCTGTAATTTAAATGAATGAATTCACTGCTAAAGCTCAGTGTTGACATTCAATTGAAATGAAGTAAAGTATTGGACAAATATTTTATATTAGTAACATCCTAGAAGCAAAAACTTGTAAGTGAGCATAGGATACTTGTTGTTCTTTTTGACAGTGCCCAAATTTTCATGCAACGAATTGGTCATGAATAGATAATTACAATACTCATCGACAACAGTCATCATGTGTCTACTAGAGGATAACTTTGTGAAGAAAATTCTATGTTTTCTATGACTTGATGTGGCTAGTGAAGTTCAGTTATGTCAAGTCTGAAGCTGCTAACAACCAGTGCCATTAAGTATAGCAAAATAATAATGTGAATTGACTAAAATGAAAGATGAAGGCCGTTGGATGTCACATCACTGGTTTAAAGGTTAGGTACTCCAAACGAAGTTTGAACACCTTGTGTTCGAGTTCTAATGAAACCATCATTAATTAACAATAAGACATTTCGACAAGGAAGATTTTATTTTAGACGAACATATTTAGGCATTACTAGTGATTTAGCAAATATAACAGTTTAATGAAAAATAGTAACTAATTGCAATATGACAAGTTCAGAAAATGTTTCAAAAGAGTTGGCTGTACACTGGTTTGCATTTTACCATATCTATGATACACGAATTTCATTCGTCTTCTCAGCATTTTTACTGTTCTCGAACAAATGGTTTAAAAGTTAGCTGTGGGTTGATATATATATATACTTCAATTACTTCTTCACCTTGACAGTTTACCTTGGATTTCATGTGGCTTTTCTTCCTGCTTCGCACCTCTCATTTAAGCGTACCTGGACTCTTGTGGGGATTGCAGCTCATTTTCATACTGAGACCCTTGTCATCCGACTTTATAAACTGAGACATCATTACTTAAAAGTTTAGGACATGAGTGATCACTTTCAGGACTGAGATTTATATATCCATTTATACTTTAGTGATGAATGAATTTTGTTGATCTATTTGTAATGTCTCTGAATATGTGAAATATGATAACTGTGTACACCGTTTCTGATTGATTGAGTCTTGGTGAATATTTTAAGATGCATCTTATTACGGAGAAATATTAGTTAAAGAATCTAGTTTAGCAGTTGAAATACCCAAGATATATACTTGTCGTAATCTGTTCCTATTTATCCAGTGATTCTCTTATCTCCATCATAGTGAAGGACAGAATTCACTATCTTCAATTCTTCCTATTATTAATAAATTGCATTAATAGAAATTCAATAGTAATATACCATTTCTTGATAATAACTAACTTCGAAAACTTCATACAGGTTTACATTTATTACTTTTCAGTTCTAGTATTGAATATAAAGTAATTAATCCTCTTAATCAGTCAGTATTCAATGTGAAGTGCATCTGGTAAATGACCAAGTTACTTTGGTCGTATAACCAGAGTAACTTGAAACTATTAAATCTACACGTACGAATAAGAATAAATCAGAAGGCAGTGAAGGATGGAAGACAAGTTATAATTGATCGTAAGTAGAGCGTCAAGGGGATAGCAACGTCTAAGCTGACTAACTAGAAGTAAAGTTGTTACCAACATCGTGTCGTGTTGTGATCTGGTGGTGATGCTTGACCAAGTCCCTTCAACTAGTCATGTCCGCTAAAACAAACATGGCCAGCATCAGTGACGAGAGTCTATGCAACTATTTATTTAGGGGATTATTTACCGCTACAAATGATTCGATACGCTATGAAGTTGAATTGTAAAATAAAACAACAGCTCAATATGTAGTCATTTTTTAGTTGTATTTTACAAGAATAGTTATCAGAAAACATAATACAATCAAAGTTAACAGTAGTATTTATCATACTGAAGTTACACAGTGCTATTTATTTTTTGTCACCATCGAAAGTGATAACATTCCTTTAATTTAGAAAACAGAATGATGTTTTCATTCAATTGATTTTACTGTTTAATTACATGCTGATGTTTCAATGTTCAACTACTGTTAAGCATTAAATTGTGTATAATGTAAATACATACATAATCATAAGTGTCATAGACAATGTGCGATATTTTTCATCATATGATGTATAAACATACTTAAGAAATTTGTGAAATGTCATAACTTGTATGACATCATAATGTAAAATATGATTAGAATGTCAAAAATGTAACACAGAAAACAATCACAGCGACTGTGAATGACAGTAGTGTTAGTAATAGTAATAGTCCATAATTCAATAGTATGTTTATAGTGAGTGCATACACATCATCGGGTACATGTAACTGTGTATATATATATGTATATATATGTGTGTGTGTGTCAGTAGAATAGAACGTTCACCGGGTGACGAGATCAATAAGGTGTCGAAATGAAATCAGTTAGGTAAATTAAGACGCCACTAAGCATATATATATATATATATATATATATATATATATATATCGGTGAAATCTATGATGTTTTTTAAACCTGATTTGAGAGATACCAGACAGATATAGCAGCACCACTGAATTTCTAGACTGATTGTTTGCTTTAAAAGTATATTTTTTATTTAAAGAAAGGTTTGGACCTACCTTGAAGGTACAATGTATGGTGATGAAAGGGATTATGTGGAGTGGAGTGTCTTTGAGAGAATATGGAATACGGATCGCAAAGAGGTAAAAGTAATCCGACGTCTAAGTAACCACAAAACTAAGTGAGTACAATTAACAATCACACAATCGTGGAATCAAAGCAATCTGATGACCGCACCTAGATGATTGAGTAAGACTGTAAATGGATTACACACCTTCCATTCTGATAAGATGAACACTATTTCCAACGTTTTGAATACCTGAATCTATGGATACTATATATATATATATATATATATATATATATATATATATATGAATAATGTATGATGCTGGCGAGTTGCATTAAGTTGGTTGACTATTATACAATTAGTGTCAGTCTAATGGAGAACAAACTTCATCACAGCTCCCACAACAAAAGTAACATCTAACTTTTGATGGGTTGTGTGCCTGTAAAAATAATATGCTCAAGAGAATTGGGAATCAAGAAGAATAGGAAAAAATCCTCGGCCACCGATTCAGGAAGCATATAAGATAATAACGGAAACCGCTGATGACAGTTAATAACTACATAAGCATGGATTTAAAAAAATATAATAATTGAAACTAGTATGTGATTGAGAAAATTGTTAAATATGTTATATACGCTCGGATTTACAGGTTTCAGTCTATACCTTTAGTCATTTAAATCTGATGTAAAAATTATTATTATTATCATTCAAATATGCACGATGAGTCTGTTACTGGAATGTGTTAAAGTTTGATTAGCTAATAGGTCAAAAATATACACTTCTGAAGTGTCGCATACTAGGACACAAAAGTTATAGAGACTGACTGTATTACACTATCATCTGTGGATCTAATAATAAATTCTCGACATTTTCAAGGCGTATTGGGTGGGAGGAGATCATTACATTTCTAATGACTGTATATCCAACAGTCTCTTCACAATAGTTAATATGAGTCGAATTTCATCCAATTGTGTTACATTCATTGTTTACCAGAAAACTGGACATTTTACAGACTCTTTACAATTGAATAATACAGCTTCATTCGCTGGCATAATAATTATATGGGTACCATGAAAATTGGCAGATCGTTTTCCAGTATACACATTCATCGATCATGCTGGTCAATTATACAGAGAATGAACATACCATTTCTAACCTATTTCGTGTACATCAAAGTCAAACTAATCACGATAAACAATGGAGATATGCACTACTGCAACTCATTGATACATGTCATTGAGAAAGTAGAATGTGTCAATCAACACTAATGAACTTAGTTACATAGAAACCCTATTAGGAAGCTTGAGGTTGTCAAGGCTATTCACTATACCAATTGTAAATCGTCTTTTGCATCGTCAATCGTCTTTCAAAATACACCAAACCATCATCTGTAGTATTACAAAGGTATTTTAAAAATGTGATCTAGTGTAATACTTACACTATGCACCCGAGCGTCAATTTAGATTTTGCAGGTAAGTGATTCTAGATGATCGTACTGGACTTTTGCTCATCGTTGTTTTATTCCCTTTTTTGTCTTGTGGACTGTTCACCTCTGGTGCCAAGATCGCTTCCTTCAATTACTGACAATACATACGCATAGCACCAATTTAGCCCAACTTACTCTTAAACGAGCTCTTTTGGGACGAATGATTAGTCACTTAATTGTGTCCAATTTTACATTCGTTTAGTTCTTCGTGTTACTAATCTAATTTAATTGATCAAGCTTTAGTGTAGAGCCTAGTGTAAGTGACTCACCTTGCTGACAACTTCCAAATAACATGAAAATATATTCACAATTTATTGCTGTCTACCGCCGATCATCTGACATCAAAACAGTGTATATGATAGAATTTATCAGTATTAAGAACCAGGCAAACAAGAAATCGATCACTACTCAGTCGTTACTCAGTAAAAGTATAGCAGTTTTATTGGAAGACAGTCACGGCCCGAATATCTTCATTATAACCACTACATACTGTGAAGCCAGATGGAACAGGTTCCACTCTCACAAATGTCAACAGGCACCAAACTTTTGTGAAACAGCGTTTCTTGTTGACTACTTCCAACACCTGTGGATCTTCGAAACTCAATGATTTAATGCATAATTGCCATCAGTATGTTAACCTAGTTGATCTTATCGCATGTAGAAAATTTTCATATTTTTGTGTCCCTTAATGAGTGGTAGTATTCCTTGAGGCAGTAACTCTTCACTTACATCCACTTAACATAGTTAATAGGCCTATATATATATATATATATATATATATATATATATATATATATATATATATATATATATATACGTTCATCACTTATATTGTCAGGCATAGTTTATATTATCTAACTGATGAATTCAATTTGCTCAACCTTTATTGACATACGTGTATCCTGAACAGATTTCTTGAGTGTTACATAGTAAAATGTTTATTAGAATAAATACATCGTGACCAATTGTAAAATGAATCATAGGCGTTGAACATGTTTTTTGTAGTCTATTGAATAACGAGTTAGTACATTGAAGTGAATGGCATAAAATTCAGTTTTAACCATGAGTATTAATAATGTTGTGATTGGGAAACATCCAATTTACATGTCCTAAATAGGGTTAAACTAGCCTCGTTTTCTTTACTACTAACCACAATTGAGTATTGTTAAAGACTGATTCGGAGTAAGGTTCTCATTTTCATTAGACTATCACATTAAATCTGTTTTCATTATTGTTATATCGGGTGATTCAAGAAAGGCAACCAATTCCACGGACTATTTTTCAGAAAACTGTTACACTTATTTTCAATATATGTACATTGATGATTTTATTTCTATTATTGTCATATTCCCATCACCCTAACCGCCTATTAGACTCGTAAACTGTTATCATATCTCGTATCATTCAGGGACTATAATCTATTAATTATGTATATGTAGCACCCGTTATTCCCAAGTCATTATTGTTCCCGTTTTGTATAAATGTTAATCCTTCTATTGATACGTTGCACAGCCAAGTTTTATATGTACATTAATAGATGAGTGAAATATAGTTTGACTGTTTGGTGGCTGGGTTAGTTGTCTTATGTTCTTCATTTTGGCTTGGGGATTAGTAGTCACGGAACCAGTGTCTACGTACACTGATTAGTACTATCGAAGACACTATTTTCCATTTATTGTAATTGCCCAATTTTTCAAGATATAACAATTATCGCATACCTGATCGATTCGGTTCAACAGTATGATAATGGTATGTTATAAATTAAAGTACATTATGAAAACAATTTTCGAAGTTAAACAAAAATAAGTAATTGACTTGCTTATGCTTCGATTTTCAAATATCACATGATTCCCGATTTTTGAATTTTAGTGAATTGAGAGTAACTGAGCACAAATAATCAACGATTGATGACATAATGATTGTTGCTTACACATACTTCTAACATTTACATCAATACACATACATTTTTCACACTATCTGTTAAAAAAAAAAAAACAAACAAACAAAAAAAACAATTACATTTTATTTATAATGTATCACTATAGGATACCACAATTCATTCATTAATATACCATAACACATAGAAACTAGGATTCATTGTGAAAGTGAAACAGAACGAGTAGGTGTGTATGCCAGAATGTGAGAGATTGTAAGTATAACAACATATATCCCATTATATGTGCGAAGTAATTTATGCCACCAGTGTGAAAGAAATGTTTGAAATAAAGAAAAAAGAACAATATTTCATATGTATACTACATTCTTATTAGGTTACAAATAAGAATTTAAAAATAGTTGAATGATAACTCACAATAACATTCATTTCAATTTGGAAACACTTTTGTAATTGTTGAGAATCTAATCAATCAATCAATCGATCAGTTAATGCCTGTTACCCCTCGTAGAACATAGGCGGCCAACCAGCATTCTTCAACCACCTCTGTCATGGGTATTCATATCCAGTTTTTCTCAAGTGCTCTTCATTTTCTTCATGTCTGCCCCGAGTTCCCGACTCAGTGTTCTTGGGTCTTTCTCTTTTCCTCTGGCCTTCAGGATTTCAAGTTAGTTCTTGTCGTGTAACACAGTTTGATGATTTCTTCAGTGTGTGTTCTATCCACCTCCAGCATCCTTTCCTAATTTCTTCCTTGACTGTAAATTAGTTTGTTCTCTACCACAGTTGGTTGTTACTGATGCTATCTGGTCATGGATCCAGAGTATCTTGCTCAAATAGCTACTTATAAATACTTGTATCTTTTAGATGATGCTTCGTAGTTCACCGTGCATGTTTCAGCTCCATACGATAGAGCTATCTTGATGGTTGTATTGAAAATTATTATTTTGATGTTGACTGAGCTGATTTGAGTTCGAGATGTTTTTCAGTTGACGAAATGCTGTCGTTGCCAATCCGCGCCTATACACCTACATTAGACCCTTCTACTTTATTGATCACGCTGCTCAGGTATGCATAAGTTTTCACTTCTTCCAGAGATTCTCCGTCAAGTGTAATTGGGTTAGTGTTCGTTGGTTTGTTTGGAAGGATCTTACTTCTCCCTTTGTGTATGTTGAGGCCTACTGCCGGCTGCAGAGGCTGCTGCTACACTATCCGTTTCCACTTGTATTTGTTGTTATGTGAGGGATAGAAGAGCTAGGTCATCTGCATAGTCCAAGTCATCTAGTTGCATCCATGCTGTCCACTGTATTCTGAGATTGCCTTGAGATGTTGCAGTTTTCATAATCCAGTCAACCACAAGAAGAAAGAGAATCGGAGAGGGTAAGCAGCCTTGTCTGACACCGGCCTTTACTTTAGATGAATCTGTGAGCTGCCCTCCATGCACGATTTTGTAGTGTAGCCCATCATAAAATTTTTGCATGATATTGGCTATCTTCATGTCGGTTGGATACAAATGAAATTCACCAGACACTGGATAGCTATTTTGTCCTGGTTTAGGATTATTTAATAGTGTTCAGTCACATTCATACCAACTGTTAAGTAATCCTAAGCAAGGACGAAATAGCTATCCGATGTTTCCTGAATTTCATTTGTTTCCAGCTGAAATGAACCTGTGATGAATACAAGCAATTAATTAATTAATAATCTCAAAACCACACCAACCCTGTAGTCATATTAAATTTGATATTGCTGGTAAATTTTGCTTGAAAAAAACTCATACACAGAGTTAGATTAACGAGATTAATTGAAAACCTGATATAGTCTTAGGCGTTGTGGCTTATCAAGTAAATCTCAATGCAAATACCCTTGAAAGGTTAATAGTCGGAATCTCCAAATTAATTTCAATCAGCTTATATCCTAATTTATTACGTGAAAATCGGATTATCAACCAATCAGTGGCCTCCTCCAACCTGTGTGCTAATATTTTTTTACAAAGTGAATTTTACATATAATCGAATTATGTGCCCATGATAACGCCAAAGATCGAACCCAGGTCATTTAAATCCTACAAACAAATGTATTCATGTACCAAGTACACATTTCTATACCTAGACCTTTGAGTTACTCTTTAGCTATATGAGAACTGGCAATACAATCCGGGTGGTAAAATAGTAGCAGTTTGAGTGGAGTTCAGACCCAGGACCTATCAATAGAAGGCAAAATGCATTAATTCCTAAGTTATTACTTGAAAACGAGCTCGTCACTTTTATGTCATGTTAAAATTTAGTTTTAAACATTTTTAATTACAATTGAGTCGTTAGGTAAAACATTAGGATTATCACGTATTATCTGCATTACTTATACCCCTCTTAACATGACGGTTCTAAAATATCACAAGTTAACTGAAGTTAGAAATGTGTTCCTTCCCAATGATCTAGTGATTAAGCACGGACAAAGAGACCTGAAGGTTAAGGTCTCGATTGCTGTCTGCATAAAAATTGTACGACGCTACTAAGAAGTTCCATACCAAAACAAAACACCTAGCTAACGCTCCATGGTTGCTAATGATCCTCTATCTACAGTCAGTTCATGCTGTAATAACAACACGTTATTTTCTACTTAGTGATACCTGGTAATGTGAATGAGAAGTTAGTTTAATAAACATTCCAAAATGTCTTTCAGCAGAATAACTTGGAGTTTAACACATTTAATGTATTGATAAGGAGTTCTGTGTCCAATTCTATGTAAATCTATTTACAAATAATTTTCAGTAACCTGAGAAATTAAATAAACCTCAATACAATCCTCTATGATATTCATTTTATATCTCAGATGAAGAACCTGATATATCCTTGATTAAGACATACATGAAAAATGACATCGACAAATCAATGATACTAGACCCTGTAAGTTAATGATTGATGTTATAATATTCAGATATTCTAATTAATGCATTACTCTATTAGATACACCTACCCCAATCGGAAATGAAAAAAAAGGAGAAACCAACATGAATCGACAGTACATACATAACTTTCTCAACTATGCCTTAATACAATTAGGAAAATTACATGATTACGAAACAAGAACATTTATGGTACAAAATCGAAGTAAAAGATAGATAGTTAATTAATCTTAGTTTATGAACTGAACATGATATGATTGTAGTTAATGATTTTAATGAAAACTTGGTATGAGGGATATATTAAAATAATAGAAGGGAATTACTTGATAAGTACTTTGTTTATAAGTTCTACAATTCTTCTTTTATTATACTTTATATCAAAATGGGGGGGGCGATAAGTCATAGAAATTTTTAGTGAAGTTATGACTAACTGAACTCAATCATATCAAGATAAACATAGCAATCACTGATAGCAATGAATAATAATAGTGAAGTATCACCTTTTGGTTGAAATTATTTATACAAACCAGTGAATCCGATTTTCACTGGTCCGAAGATTAGGTATTCGACGATAAACTTGAATACTCTAAGTTTAATCTCCAGGTCATAAAATCTGCTACCTTATAGAGTCTCGTACTAAAATGTAATGGTTACTTAGTTTTACAACCCCCCACCTCCCCGCCAATTTTCACTGGTTATCAACTAACAACCAATTCTGCGTTAAATTGTTACTATATTCACTTAATTTATTATTTAATAGCAGAACAAAAAATGTTGCCTTACATCTTACATTTCTACTTTTACTTAAGGTTTACCGAGAATAGTTGATTAAATTGACACGCATAGAAAGTACAAAAGTTGAAAAATTATTCAGACTTTAATATCTTGTTTGGCATTGTTCAGTCAGCTGTTAATTGTTCATATGTGATAGACGTCTAAACAAGTAAATTACCGCATTCATTCATTCATTCACTTACTCACTTACTCACTCACTTATATATACAAAGACATAGAGAGAATCTTTTTGAGCCAGTTTATCGAGAATTGTTCATTTAACTTTGTATTACAAATCTCTTAGTGTTGCTTATTTTTAGCTAATAAAATGTCGGATTATTGTGTGGTTATTATTATTCTCTTCTTTTTTTTTGTTTGAGAAGAGAAGCATACATACGTAGACATATATACAAATCAACTTAAGAGAGTTTAATAAGCATAAGGATATGTCTCTAAGCATTCTATTAGAAGAAAGATGAGAAACTGACGCCAATACAATATCAACAATAATAATACAATATGTTTCTTTCAGTCTATGCTTTAAAAAAGATTATGCTCATTTCATTCAAGTATAAACTGCCAGTAGTAACAAATAAATAAGAGAAAAAAAGAAAGAATGAATAAAACTGTTTGATGACACACAGAATAATGCATTCTTTCATGACATCGTCAAAATTCATGAACATTCCTAATACACTAATAGTCATCATTTTGTGTTAATGTTACTATTTATTACAATTTAATAGTAGTATTGTTAGTGTAGTATTTTAGTTGTTTATATTGATAATTGCATTATTCTAATTGTTACAAGTTAGTGAAGAATTAGTTTCAGAAAAAAGAACTCTAAGTAAAATTCTACAGGCGCCATTTAGTCGGTTAATTTAATGTTATTGTTGCCTGTTATGGTAAAATGTCTAATATTATTATTAAATATATATATATATATATATATATATATATATAGTTTTTTTTATAACCTTTAATTTTTGTGTACTTATCATTTACTTACTACCTAGTATGTTTGATTGCCTGGTTACTTGCTTCCTACTCTCTGTCTTTATTATCGCCTTACCCTCTCACCGTCCCTCCCCTTCTGCACTACTACACTTATCTCATCCTGCTCCACCCCTCCTTCTTCACCAGCTAACTCTGTTGCTTTCGTCTTCTTGCATTGCAAATTATGTTGTGTACAGAGATGATTTCTATGTCAAGTTAGTATTCTTAATAAACATTATTACGATTGTGATAAATGGTGGTTATCAGTAATGAGAATAATGTCTCGATTTGTCTGTCTGTATATATTTAAGCAGGTGTAAGTATTTTCATTATGGTTGAATAGTTTCTATAGTGTATATGTAAGTCGAAGTCAGTCGTGTTGTAACAAGGTGGTTACTTTTGTTATTAATATACCATGTAACTAAGCTACCTGTTCATTTATTCATGCATATTTACATCTAAATATGCATTAATTTCAATTTTAGTATAAATGTACGCCTGAGTATACCTTAGATTATAATTATTACTTATTGGTCTGAGTAAATTTAAGTAATATAACTAATGCTTAGAGAAAGTAAAGTCTCTTTCTCCAGACTTACAAAAAAATGTCGTTACTTTATACTTTGATAATAACAATAATATGTTAGATATGACAAATTTACTACTAACAATTCAACAGGATATCATCTACTATAGTAGTCTATTTCACTTCACATAATGTATATGTGTGTATGTTGTACAAGTGCAATCTTCTCATTCTCGATTGTCTCTCTCTCAGCCGTCCCTCTCCTTTACATCTTTCTACATATTGTATTACAAAAATACGGGTATTTCCGTTGCATCTAGTTAAAAATTTTCTGAATTGAAACATAAAATTGTTGTCTTTTCGTTTCTTTTTTTCTCAAAAAAATATATTCAACATCTAATTATTGTCTGGCATATTTCTAATCAACACGAATTGTACATGTATAAACATATTTGTCTATAAAAGAATTGTATTCAGTTCCTAATTTGAAACTACTAATTAATTTCAGTAGTATATAACATGCAATGAGTCGTTTCATTTTTTGAAACAGATATAAACTATGTAATCGTTTAAATTGGTAATTTCAACTTATTATTCCACTGTATTCTTTTCTACATTGAATTAAACGTTGATATTTCAATTCCGGTAATCAACTGTGATACAATTAACGACAAGATATTTTGACAGTTTGTTTAAATGTTTGGGTCATAAATTTTCCATGTTTGAGGAATGCTAACTGTTGTATGTATAAGCACGCTAATATAAAAGACTTAGAAACCATTACGATGTCAAGTCCTGAGAAACTGAAATGGGGGCATTAAATTCATTGACATATTTTCCTATGCCTATTCAATAGTACTGATCACATTCTACTGATCAAATCTTAATGCGGAAATGGTCTAAGTGAACAGACATCGTATGAACTATACTTCAATGTAAAGTTTTTGAAATTTGTTTGCAAGAAACTATAAACTATGGTTTTGTGATGGCATGCATTTATCGGCAAGATGTACTTACAATCTTGAGAGAACTGATATTCACTGTTGGATTAGAACTTGTACCTTAGTGTATCAAATGAAGGGAATGATTGTTTGAATTTAACTTCACCTCATTGGTCTAAATATTGATGTATTTCTAATATCTGGTGAGAACATCTAGTAATCCATTCTAAGGTACCAAGTATAAATGGTAAATTACAAGGGTGAAGTCATGAATCTTCATTAACTGATTTATTTGAATATGCTGAAAATTCTTAACTGGTGACTATCTGGGAAATGACAAGTTTGTTATTATAAATTGTAGAAATATTTCAGATAACACAACTCCAGTCTAAAGTGACACTAATTGTTGGATTAGGCTATTTAAGTGGGAATACCAAATCTAAGACTAGAAATATTAGATGACAGTTTGAAAAGTGTAATACTGGCGTAGATGCATTCTTATTTTATCTTCCTGTAAATCGTTAGTTTAACTACCGATTTACACTTTATTCGGTTCATACTAGTTCTTCATGACCCACAATCTTTGTTTGCTTAGTAAGATATGATTACGTAACCGATAACTGTCTTCTAAGGTTCTGCAATTATTACTTCACTAATATTACTTTATGTAAGAGGTCACTAGTTACATCGACTGATTATTGAGTATACAAACAGTGTTAAATAGTACCCTAATTCATTTCAATACTAGAAGGCAAAATTTGATGTATACTAATAATTATGATGTTAGATGTTTAGAGGAAATTGACAAAAAACTATAAATTTATGTTTCATGGTAGTTGGTATTAATCAGTAAAGTATATCTGGAATCGACAGTGAACTAATACTTTCTGCATGATTCAAAATTACGGCAAAATCTTAAACATTAACACTGAACTACTGATCTTCTCTAGGACTAAGATATTTTAGTTACACACTATGAAGCTGGATCGACATTTTTTCAAATCCCATAGAATACATCGATTCACCAATATTTTCATGTACCACTTGCTGATTAATTCTAAGGAGCACAAAGTGTAGCCCCACAATTTCCCACTTACTATTTAACATCATCGACATTCATCTTAAACTGATCGGTTTTCAAAAAAAAAAGAAGTAGTCACTCATATCATTTGTCTTATTCTAGTACTCGATAGCTGTATTTCAATGAAATTGAAAATGAATCATTTTCATTTCGTTTTATTCTTTTTAGTAAATAATGTGAATTTACTACAAACCTATCACTAAGTAGTATGCCTATTTGGATTAATATTAACAGAAGAAGTAGTGGTATTCTTTGTAGAAAAAGAACAGACCGTAAAGAATAGGAGAGAACGATGTCACATTAACTTTCAATAGATACACATTTGTCATCAGTGTAACAAAATACCATGCAACCGAAAGCTGTTATATGTGTATGCATTCATTATCATGTGATTTTTCAAAGTTGTGAAGTTTGACGAATCTGACATAAATGTATACATATCGCCTGCGTAACATAACCTTATTTTAAGACATAGAAAACAATTACAAGTAAGTAATAAACTAATATTCTACTAGTGATAATAATAGTAATATATATTATGCATTGTCGACACGATCGATGACGAAATGATCAGTGAGGAATGGCTACTCTACGAGGTTTATTGATCGAAACACGAAATATTTGCAGCAATAGGAAAGTTATCTACAGTGACAAAGAAAATTTGCATGAATGTTTAATGAAAAGATGATACTTCAGCGGATATAGTGAAAAACAGACGGTCGAGATCATTATGAAAAACTTTCTACCCAACCAAGCTTCCTATTATCTTCTCTAATTGATCTCTGATTCGTAGAATTGTGGAAGATAAAGTTATACTTGTGTGAAGTCAATTTACATCTATCAGTTTACCGATTCGTATGCTGCTGGATACTTTGGTAGGACAAGGTAAAATCTTCTGAAACAAATTTTCAAACACTGTGCTATTTGGCTGTCAAAAAGATTATCCCAACCCATCAACAGTTCAGTCTCAAAACACCTTATTCGTTCTGGTGCTGTTGCACCATTAGAATTTTTTTTGTAACTACCCATACAGCCAGATGAAGTGGTCCAAAGGGTATGCAAATAAAGAAGTTATGCAATGCAAAAGCTTTTGTATTTCACAGATTTAAATATAATCTCTGTATAAAAAAGCATTACATTCAATACCTAATTTTACCTTGGTATAAACCGTCTTCATGTTCTTAATAATAGATTATTATCAAACCTTTTTTTATTTTTTCTCACTTCCAAAACTGTTTAATGGATCATTTACTCAGAATTTATCAAATAAGGATGCATTATTACATCTGAAAGCTTTAAACTATCTAATCAACATACAATAAATCCACATTCCAGATGTTAATAGGAATTTCTAGTGGATCTTGGTTGACCAGAATATTTTGTACCGGTTTTCTAGACTATAGGACTTTGTAAAGAAATTTCTGAAGATTTCCAATATTCCTAGTTTATTGCAGATCTAATTATTTTAAGATGAAGAGTGTATCACTATGATGGTTGGCATGTTTTACTCCTTATTTGTCCTTCAGTGAAACTGGATGCGATTATCATACACTTCACATATACAATATTTTCTATAATCAAAACTGGCAACATGAAAGTAGGTCTGATTGCAAACATTGCCGATGAATGTGAATACAGTTGATCTTTGTTTAATAAACTTTTATGCATAATTCTTAGTTATTTACGAGTTAAATGACTATAAGATGATCATTTTGTTAGAGTTTTAAGTGTTTTTTTACTGGGTCGTTGGTGTGCTACTTAAAAGTCTCATATTACGACGAAATAACTGTCTTATACTTCATTCTTTCGAGTGGTTATTTAACTGAGACCAGTTTTTAGTATCAAATGAAAATTCTTTATCGTGATTAAATATATGGCAGTAAATAGAACGACTACGAATATGTTATTATTCACATACTCACTATGTACCGTTATTAGGAGAAGAATCATAAAAACGTTATAAGTAGGTTGAACATTTGTACATATGTTAATTTGAAACGTTCTTAGTATTATGCATCCACAAACCTCAGGTTTCTTATTGTCCGTCATTTTGTAGAACACTGGGCTTTATTTTGAATAACTTACATGTCCTGATTTCAGTCAATTCATTATTTACTGAAGTTTTTTTTTTTTTGTTTTTGAAAGCTGTTATTTTTGATGCCAAATATGCTTAGAGTGAAAAAGTTATTCTTAAGTGGTATTACATGTGAAACAAAGTCTCGGTAGTCATTGCATTCAGTTTTCATCTACTCAGATGTAAATTGGAGTCACGCTCACACATACCTAGTAGTACCATTAACCTTTGCACTTAGAGTGCTACTTAATGCTAAGTACATGATTCTGTAACTTCTGGATGAATTCAGTCACAATATTCATTGATGGTTGTGTTACAATGTGAGTTAATATGATATAAAAAAAACACCCTGAACACTGGGTACTGAAATGAAAGAAAAGTAAGATAACAGTCTTTCATAATTTATCAAAGTAGAAAATTTTGATTGCTGAATTAATACCTAATAAGTCATTAGTATACTATGATACGACAACTTTAATAAGGGATTATTGTATATTTACTAAATAACTAATCAGTTTAATTTGTGACATAGAACTAGTGTAAGATAGTAATCTAAGTCACTTGGAAGTCTGTTTTGCCGAACCAAAAGAATAAGTATTTACACTTTTTACTTACCATCTGATCTTATGATGAGAGTGACATCTTTCACCTCTATCCTACTCAGCTTATGATTTGAAGGAATCCCTATCTAATAATACCGGTGGGTTAGTATGAAACTTCTGAAAGTTCTCTGCCCATATCTACCAGAGTTTCGAAAAGCATTATATCAGCGATGAATAACAGGCGGCTGTTTACACCGGCTACGGTCGCCGCTAACGCGATCCGGCGGGATAGTTTCCCGACGCATCAACAGTGCGTTTGTGGCTAGGGAAACAACAGGAGTCTCTACACTTCTTTGAGTCCTTGCCATAAGTGTTGTGGTACCAACACCAATGTGGATTTTTCCTTCGTCGAGGTCGAGATGAGGATCTATTGCGCTATGAACTTTGTCGTCAAGGATTGCTTGGTCGACGTTGTTCCTGAAGATCGAGGAAACAAGAAAGAGTATTGCACAATTTGGTTATTTCGTTTTTGGTCTCAAGAGGTTTTTCTGTAACGGAATAAACCTCATTGGTGAGCACGACGTGTTCTGGACACGATCATTACTTTGAGTTCGTTCCTTTTTATAGTTTTTAACAGAGCATTATTGGTGTTTTATTTTTTTTCCAGCATATTTTTTACACTATCTTCGTATTTGCATACATTACTATTTTTATGATGTGCGATCAGAGTCCTAAGCTTATTAGGGTTAAAACCCCTACGCCTCCAAGCTTTCACCTCATTCCTTTTTGAGCAGATAATGTAGAAGCTTGATTCTGCTACGCAGAAGCGGAATTTCGAGACCAGTGTGTGACAGATCCACGGGTTCAATTTCTGGCGGTTGTAAGGTCACTTCCGCGTGAATTGAACAGGTACATCATCCCTTCTTTTTTCAGTCCTGACTGCCTAGAACCGCACGAACAGCTCAAAAGATCAATTCTCAAACGAGGAGACTTGTCCGTCAGACAACGTCTTGATGAGTTGTTTTACACCATTGAGCTTGGTAGCGGTTCAGCGACGGAAATGTTATCGCGTATGAAAGAGGTTTTCGGTCAACGCACTTTGATGAAGGCCTCTTCTGTCAACTCTTCCTATCAAACTGCCACAACAAGTGCAAGCAGTATTGGTAACATTTAACAACAACCCAGTAGATGAACTAGCTTCATCTGCTGATAGAATTCTGGAGATCACCAGAACTCGCCATAATGAGGTTTATTCCGTTACAGAAAAACCTCTTGAGACCAAAAACGAAATAACCAAATTGTGCAATACTCTTTCTTGTTTCCTCGATCTTCAGGAACAACGTCGACCAAGCAATCCTTGACGACAAAGTTCATAGCGCAATAGATCCTCATCTCGACCTCGACGAAGGAAAAATCCACATTGGTGTTGGTACCACAACACTTATGGCAAGGACTCAAAGAAGTGTAGAGACTCCTGTTGTTTCCCTAGCCACAAACGCACTGTTGATGCGTCGGGAAACTATCCCGCCGGAACGCGTTAGCGGCGACCGTAGCCGGTGTAAACAGCCGCTTGTTATTCATCGCTGATGTGATAACGAAGTTTCGCTACCTCGTCGATACGGGTGCAGAAGTCAGCGTCTTTCCTGCAACTTCAAGATTAATCATAAACAACATTGCATAGTAGATTAACTAGTACGAACCCAAGCAAATTGTTTTAGTGAATCAACATGATGATCTTGAAAAGAGAGTAGAAATTATGAACACTAAAATATTCGCTACCTTCGAAGAAATTATTGTCTTTTGTCTTAGTGAAATAGAAATGAAAATCACATACGATGAGACATTCGAAGTGAAAAACAGAAAACGGCAATAAAAATGCTGAATTTAGCATTGACATTTTAAATGTTCACTAAGTGTACCGTCACGCGAACTTTTAGTCAATTTTATTCTCATTTAACGGATGAGCGTTGCTTACTAAAATGTCCAGTATGTTTGTTTATATAACGATGACATTTTTGAACAACTTTAAGTGCATGAGAGGAATTATCTTTTACTTAAATCAGTAACAGTCTCTTCACTGAAAGTGTTGCATAAACTACACATCACTACGTTGACAACACTGTGGATGATTTAAGCCTGAAATAATTTACCCAATTAGTAATTAATTTCATTGATATACAATATTACTCTCCACTGTCTAACAAGTACGCAGTAGTTTATGTTTTCTTAAATTATGAGTTCATGTTCAGTCTTGTTCATTATCATAACTTATTATCCATTATATGAAGATCATGTTTAATAATTCCAACAATATTACAGCCATACAATCCGGAGTTATTTTGATTAGAACAGTATTGTAAATCGTTAAGAATTTGTCAGTTGTCTTTTTCCCAAGTAGTATCCAGGATTTTCATGGGTCATAGTGTACTTTTAAACTTTGAACCAGTGAAGCAGCATCAGATGGTGAACATTTCTAAATTTTGTCAGTCGTGTAAACTGTGAGACAGTTACATACTAATGACACTGGATGAAGTCACATAATATATCACTCACTAACTGACCGACTCAGTGATCTGAATGTTAAGTGCTAATAGAGAAACCTTTATATGCTGAGTCCGATCCCCCGGGTAGGATTGTAGTTGTACATAGTTACTACAAAGTCTTCTTCTAGAATGAAATAGCTAACTACTGGCTTCTAGTTCTTAATGGTGTTTTTACTAACATCAATCTTCAATGTGTAATTGTAATTAAACGATCTCCACAACTTTTCATTTCATTTCAAAATGGAGTAAAATGAATTACTGTAATACATTCTACAATATTGTGAGTTTATTTTGACATCGATGCTTTGACTACATATAAACATAAACACACTCATTCACATAGATACAGGCGCATATTCGTATATGTATGGATTTAATTTCCCGTACTTATAATTCCCTATACTCTCCAAAGTGTCTCTAACTGATATTGTTTTGTTGCTATTGTCATTATTATTACTATTCACATTATACTTATTAATAAATATTTACCTATATTAAAGGCGACATTTATCACAAGAAAATTATCTTCCTCTTAGTTTAATAATACAACAAATGACCATATTTATACTTAAATATTTGATAAATTCAGTTTGAATTTGACGCCAAATGAATAAAAGAAAGGAAAACAGTGAAGAATTCATGAGTGACTTTTGTGTTACTTTCACATTTTCATTTAAATGTTGCCATCTGTCATCATTGAACTTCTCTGTTACACTCAACCATGCTTTCATGTTTCACTTGTTTATTTCAACTCATATATTCACATACACTAATCCACATTTATTTCTTACTTGTCATCTATTTCTTTTTGATATTTTGTTTGTATTATTTCTTTTCTTGTTCAACTTGTTTCCCACAATGTTGTCGTATAATTTTAATCTCGATATGGACATCAGTTACTAACGCTAATACATATACGTATATATATATATATATATATATATATATATATATATATATGTAGGCATACAAGTGTAGAATTGTGCATACAAGCACACCAACACGGTGAGGCAATATAATGATGTGTTAGGGAAGGGACAACAATAGAATTTTCCTATCACGTCATTATTTCTCTATTTTTTGTTAATATCTTAACTAAAGAATACGATGAGTATAGTGCATATGGGAATATCAATAGGATGTGGTGGGATGACATTTCTACATAACTAACACAAATTTTGTATAATCGAGTACTTTAGAAAAAAGAAAAAAGGTTAATTAGACAGTAATGAAAGTATAATTTACAAAGAAATCACTATTTATGTAAGTGAAGAATACAACATCAACACTGGTGACTATGTGAATAAAGTATGCAGTGAATTTTCGATATCATTCAGTGAGTATAGTTCAACTTCTATATAAATAGAGAATAGAATTGGTTGATTAAGTGCTTCTTTTAATATGATGATACATGTATACATGTTGTGTTAGTTAGTTATTTACAAAAAAAATTGGTGACATCAAGATTTTTACAATTCACTATTCAATAATACTGTTATAATCATCCTAGTGATTATGATGTTTTATGTTTTACAGATGAAATGACGTTAATTAAGTGAATTGTGAATTTTCTGGAGAATTCACTGATGATGCCTTTTGATATTCGTGAGAATTTTTACTCGTATTTTTTTTAATATTCAACTATTTTTCTCTCTATTTTTGCACTGTGAGCCAAAATTCTAAGAATTATTTAGGGGTGGGGTATAGTAAAGGGAGGGGTGTTTTGCTTCCGATTGAAGTGATCAAAGAGAATGATTATAAACCATAGACTATAATAAAAATAATGAGTTAGGGGGGAGGAAGATTATTGAATACTGGCAGTTTTATTTCATATACTGAACTTTGTTAGACAATCATTGAATATTAGGAAGTTCTGTACAGTTTTTGTATCTATAATATTGAACTTTTCAGTAGCAATATTCTTCTATGACCCTAACACGGTTCGTACTAGAACCCCCCTTGTCTTCTGAGTGAATGCTGAAATTGTTCTACTGTGTAAAATTTCATATATAAATAAAATTCGGTTTTAAAAAGATAGAATTACCTTGAGAAGAAGTAAATTTTTAAAACCAAGAATTAAAGAAATTCAAGTGATGTTATGAAACGATTGGTTAGTGTAGTATGTACTGAGGTAATCGTCAATAACTTATCAACAAATAAGCGCAAATGGAATTAGTCTGTCTAGAGTCCAAGTAATTTTCTGAATAGGGTGAAGCTGGTAATGTAATAACAGTAATAATAATAATAATAATAATAATAATAATAATAATAATAATAATAATAATAATAATAATAATAATAATAATGTTTATTCTAATATCGAATATTCACTATTTTAAAAATTCTCAGCTCAAAATAGACGAAATTGACGTTTTTAGATTATTTAACTGATGATTGTTAAAATACATGAACGTAAAACAGATTTTTAAATTGACATTAGTTCCCGCGTACATTCATTGCTAATTGTTTACAGTCATTCTTGATACCTTGACTTAATATTTTCTAGTTTTGTATTTTCCACAGATTAATGTTAGTTGGTTACCGGTGAAAACTAAGAAAAAAGAATTCTACTATTGGAGGCTGGCCCAAAAGTGCAAAAAGTTAAGCGTTCACCGTGAGATATGATGGCCCTGAGTTCGATCTCCTGGTGGAATAGAAAGTAGGAACTACCACGCAAAAGTCTGATGCTACGACGAAACATCTATCCACTGCTCCCAGTTTGTCACTAGTACCCAACTAATATCAATCTGTGACGAAAACAGACAACAAATTAAGTACCAATCTCTACTGAAACCACTTTAAATTAGTCACTTTTCATCTCTGTATGTAAGTCATGAGTAGTATTAATCCAGAATTTCTCCAAAAGACAGAGGCGAAGGTAGAAGCAGTGTTGAGATGGCACTTTTATAAGTTCCTAGTAGTTAGATTTGAAATGTATCGTACATATTTTACAAAGTGCTTAAGTTCACACGGATTTCGGGCATAATTAGATAGTTAAAGCAAATCTAAAACATCAATGAAAATTTATGGCAGTAAACCAACACCTGCGATGGTAGTGGACCAAAGGTTTGAACTAGCTGTTGTAACCTATGGATATAAACTCTGTGGTGCCAACGTTAACTATCTGTCCTCATTTTTAAATACAGTGCAAGTGTACCCTTGAAAATCTAAGAAGGCTGAAATTCAGATTAAATAACAGATGGTTTTTTACAGGATTCATAAATTCCATTTTATCTAACTGGAATTTCATATGGTTAATCTATTGTATATGTCTATAAATGAGTTATCAGATATTGAAACTCCCTTGTCTATAGACGTGTATCTGTGAGGATTAAACTGGTTGAAATAATGCGGGGTGGGGGGGGGTGGCGGACATCTATGATAGTAGTGAGTAGTATACACAGAAAATAAGAATAGAAAAAAGTGAGTGAATTTGCACAATAAAGTAATTTGAAGTAGTATCGAAACTCAAGATTTGTAGTGGCGAGAAGAGGCATAGAATTAATTAAATCATGTATACATCCTAACCAATTTGTATGAATCTACCACTATGGCTGCGGAAAATAGACAACGATTTTGTGAACTGATATCATAGTTTGGTCTTCTTCAACTTGATAAGCAGTCAAAAGCTTTCAATCAACAAACTTTAAAATTTATTCTTTATTGGGTAATATAGGGGATATTTTTCATTGAAAAGTCTGCCCACTTTATGTTCACCAACAAATCGATTTCATTAAATTGTCTGTTGTGCACACTATGGAAGAATAATACAAAATGTGCTACCATACTACATCAGCGTATGAGACGAATTCATCAAAATGAATTGCAAATCAGAACAAGAAATAGTAGTATTAGTGATGCTATGTATAAAGTGATTAGGCACAGAAAATATGATGCAAGGAGTAATAATAGATTTACAGAATAAAAAGTATCTACTCTATGATATCAATTCAAAGACATGTCGCTTAACACCAATAACGACTGATTATTATAATTCCAGACTTCATAAACCAAACATAAATCCAACCAGTAACCAATAAGCTCATGAAATGATCCTATGTTTCACTTTAGGTCATCTTTAATTTCTTATAATCTACTTCTTCACTAGTCAACGTCGTGTATCAAAATAATCAGTGACTGAGCATAACTTAAGCATATCCCCCCCTTCCAACTAATTCAGTTAATGAAGATTCATTACTTCATCAATACTGTTATTACATTTGTGAATATACTAATAAATATATACATCAAACAAAACTTCAAAAACATCGACATTATTCCATCAAAATCACAACTATCATCCTCGTCAAATTATTTGTGTAGATATTACTGTTTTACTGATAAGGTGAAGCACGTGTCCATTCATATTTGCCATATACATTACTATATACACATAATACTAATGCAGAGATGAAATTCTAAACATTGTCAGAAGTATTATATCTATAATTATAGTGGAATCTTATCTGCTCAGACAAATACAGCTGCATTCCCTTGGTATGTTCACCTGTGAGTTGGTCATGTGGTAAGTGACACATACGTAGTGTTTATACAAATAACAGAATTTGTGTTCTCTTGTTATTCTGTTAACTGTACTAAATAGTAAATATGATGATAACTACAATGGAAGCTTAGATTACTTTACAAACCAGGATTCAACTAATAAATTTTAACTATTATGTATTGATTGACCGATGCGATATTTATCTAGTTCTTTATAGTACTGAGTAAATCTTGTCGATCAAATCATAATGTGGCCGATAGTCGACGAAGAGTGACAATGGGTGAATAATATTTGATAGAAAGTAGTCTAAGGCTGATCGGCAGATAATCCTACTTAACCCAGGTTTCATATTAGTCGATACTAATCAGAAAGGAGTACCTAGGGTCTTGAGGGAAATAATGCACTGTAGCAGATTCGATCCTGAGTCACCAAGTTATATAATCTGCAATGAATATCACCTTGTTTCTTGCCAATCACTTTGTATCACAAAACGCGATGTTAAGTTACTTCGATAGCGTCCACGCTGTGACATGATGTTTAAAATTTGATTAACACCATAAAGGACCATATAAGCATAACACTGACTACTACTCAGTGAACAATCAACGTAGGCATTTTAGTCGAACAGGTGATCATTTGCTCCACAAAAGCTTGGTGATAACTGTTACAGATTGTGAAACTGAGTGATTCAGGACAGAATCTGTCAGATATTATCAACTCCTTTAATGACTGGTGCCAGATAGGACATAATCTTGATCAAAGATTGCCTGCTGATGACTTCTAAATCATGTTTCATCAAGTACTTTGATATTTCTATAAGTACAAATCTGTTGTTATACGAACGTAACTGAAGTATATATTCAACCCAGATGAACAACAAACTTCAATTGATATTCGTTTTTAAATTTACTTATTGTTTTTGATGCGATTCAAAAGATTTGGTTTAATTGATTTCTATGAGAAAATGCACCACCAAGTGTGTGCAATTCAAAAATTAAGGTTAGGCAGCGAAAATTCACTGTACATCTCATTGGTAACAAGTTTAAGGCTTTGAATGTCGTAGATGTTTCTAATTAAGTATAATTAAAATTCAGGAATTTCGGATTCAATGAATTTGAATGACTTAACAACTCATGGGATAACCAAAGCCATTCTCATTGGATTTCAAACACTTGACAGCATTCTGAATATTGCCTTATCTTTAATATGACATGATGGAAATGAAGTTTGAATTTTTTCTCTGATTCTAGTGTGCATTTAAATGTATGATGACAGTTAATGAATTTATCCAAATGAACTTTCAGTTTACTATTTCTATCACAGATGACGAAGTTTTTTTGTAGGTATCTTTCGTAGAAACGAAAGTCATCAGTGTTGGTATGAGTATCGTGTTCTGCAGATTTGTCGTGAAATAGTCATCAAGATGAGGACCCAACGACGAACCTATAACTATGCCCTTCGTTTGTTTATAGTACTCATTATTAAATCTGAACTATACATCGAAGGTACACTGTAGGAGTAGTTCTTCTGCATAATACTTTATATACCAATATTGACGTTGTTGCCTTCGATATAATCATATAGGAGTTGGATTGTCTCTCTTAGAGGAGCACTCGTGAAGAGTGACTGAAGATCTAGTGATATCATTTTCTTGCCAGTCACACTGATGGCTGAAATGTCTTTTATCTTTCTTAATTGATTCAGTAGATTTCATTTGTAATCTTTCTTCATTTGTATATTATTATTAAGTCATCTAAAATGTAATGACTTTTGATATTAGAATTGTATTTGAAAGTGATATATGAGTAGTTAAATGATTTGCAAAGATCTATCATAAAGGTTAGAAATAAAAAAAAAGTCTGTAATCAGTGGAATTTAACAATTTCGGATACGAGATAAATAACTCTAATGAGAATAGATTATGATTAATCAAGAATGTAAGCCATTGGATGCTACCTCAGTAATCTTAAGTGTACTCTCTTTCAATGAATTCTAAGTATCTTAGTTTCAATCCCTGATGACTTCATGGTAACATATTTCTGTTATGAAGTCACATACTATAATGAAACAATTGTCTAATGAATTCCAGTTTTCAGTAGTTATCTATCTACAAGTTAGTTCATGATGTAAGAATAAAAATTTAAAAAAATTCGTCTGTATATTTTTTGAAAAAGAAATTTCCTTCATTTTAAAAAACAAAATCGTTAAATATTACTTGTATATGATTAGTAATATCCATGATATCTTAATGCTTTTAGACTAACTGGCATTTGACTTGTCGAAAAATGTTATCTAACCATAGATATATACTGTTTTATTGAAGCGATTGAAGCATATCAAGAAAAAAACTGTGACTAGTTTGAAGGTGAATTAGTTATTGATTAGTGATATCAAACGGAGACTCTATTTGGTTCTATTCGTCAAGGGAGGATCTCATTTGGAGCATCAATCGAAACTAAGGGTCACTAAGCAGTGGCTTAATTCTAGTACTAGACATCTCGTCCGCTGACAGCAGTGACCCTAGCTAGCGGTAGATTTGCCACCTAATGGTCTGGTAGGTAAACTCACAACCAATTACAATATCACACTAAGAATGAATTCATCGGGAAACAAATAATTGATAAGCTCATAATTATAGTTTAGACTAAATGGTTCTTTTGATAACGTGAAGGTTTTGAGTTTGTTACTTCGCAAGGATATAGGCAGATACTGTTGATAAGCTATATACTAAAATGAAACACATCAAAAATGCTCTAATTTTAGACGGTAACTGTGGCTGATCTCAACCCTTAACGAATACCATTTACCAATTAACTTAAGCTCAATATAAACCACTTCATCGATTGTTTAAAAAGTTTTTTGAGAAAAACTGGCATTTACTTCATCTGTCTGGAATTAATGTATTCATAACCTAAAATCTAAGCTTTTTTGCTACATACCCTTCTTAAAAGGTACCAATCGAAAGCGGAGTTATTATCTTATGTTCTCCAGCTTACATTAATTTCAATATTTCAGTTGTCATTAATTGCATAATGTAAATAACGTTTAAAAATTGACCGAACTTAATTTCGAGTGAGAAGAAATTGTTGTCCATCTTTAAATGCTTACCATTCTTTATCAAGCCTGATATCTTTGATTTCGATCACTCATTAGATCATAGAGTTTCATACTATGACAAAACAATTGTCCAATCCCTCCATGTTTTCAATGATTCTCTAAAGTTAGTTAGTGATGTAAAACTTAGAATCATTTTTATCATATCAGTTGCCTTGCAAAAGAAATTTTTTTTTAATGTATTATTTCCATAAAAGCACTTTATTTAATGTTTTTATTACTTAGTCCAAATCTAATCATAGATTGAAGTGTAAACACCATCACTCAGCAACACATGTATTTATTGTACCAATGGCTAGAAGGTGAATAAAAACTATTTCACTAATTAATTGATCTACTTGTACGAATTCACATGACTAATTATAGTAATGATGATCCTTGATCTCTTCGAACAATCAATCATTTCTATAGACAATTTATTGAATGTTTTATTTGTAAATGTTAATTTATGAGTTACAATTATAGAAAAAAAAAAGGACAACAACAATGACTTATCTATATATATGTAGATGAGTAGTATATAGATGATTCTGAATGAATTCATTCGTATTCTTTATAGATCCATATTATGAAATCATCTTATATGCACTTAGTGAATTCTTACACAAATGGATAATGTGTATAGGCGAATATGTGAGTGTGCCTCATGGATATATATATTTATAATCAGTGTGAAATTCAGTGTTTATCAGTAATGGAGTTAATACAATTGGGATTGACCATGAAGACAGATGATTTGATATGATCATATCTTATTGTCAATTTATTTATTTAGTTAGTTAGTTACTAGGCTTTTTATATCTTTGATGTTTGTGCATTATGATTATGGTGGCTACATCTTGACACCATTAAGTTCAACTCATCACTCATGTATCTATGTGTACAAATCTACATAATATTTCTTGATTAATCAAATTCATAGTCAAAGTAGATAGAAAAAAAACACTGGAACAATGAATAAAACACACTTTAAGTAAAAAAAAAACCTTTTAAGATTTTATTGATATCTGTATGGATATGCATACAATAAATTATCAATGTCCAATGTCTTGTTGTTTTAATGAACAATCCCATCATGTTACCTTTGTAAGTGTTTATCGGTTAAACAAAGTATGTTTTATACTAAATAGAATGTATCACTTCACTATACTTAAATATGTATATGACGTTTCTTGATTTAGTTTATCCATGATATATTCAATACCTTCGGTCATTTATGAACTAATTTATTCATTAGGTACTTCATATTATTCAGTATGATTTACCTGTCAATTGCATGCAATAGTATAACAACAAAACACAGTTCATGAGATGTCAACTCATTCAAGTAAACAGGTACATTGAAAACCGATCAGCAGAGCACAGTCAGCACTATAATGACTAGGGTAAACTAATTATTTTGTTATAAATTGTTAATTGGTAATGGATATCAATAATGGTAGTGAATTTGAAGCGTACCCTGTAAGCGACCAAGTTACGCTTATGGTATACCTAGATAAGCTTCTGATGATTAAATCCACATGTATGGATAAGTAGAAGTTAGGAGGCTGTGATCAGTAGAGATGAAGATATAATTGATCATAAGTAAGACATAAATTTTGCTTGACCGAGTGCGTTCGCTAAAACAAATATGGTTCACATCAATGATGAAAGCCTACACCACTATTCATTTTTGAGGGATCATTTACTGCTGCAAATTAGAATCGACTTAACGACGAACATCTGATTATAGTCCTCAATTCACTGTACTACATACATTGACATATCTTGCAACATTAAAGAGGGAAATCCCTATCAGACTGATTTTAAAAAAATCACTCATGAAGAGGAGGAGCAGGAGTAATTTCAATGAGTTACAAATCAAGACTAGATTATTACAAAGCTAGAATGTACAGAAAGTAGTAGCATATTTTCACGTTATGAACTAACATTTAACAAAGGCACTATCCATGATCTCATCAAGGATATAATTTAAAACCTTCGAGTTTCACGAAAAGTTCTCATTCTATGGATTCTTTATAAGATTAGAAAAATGTACATTGTTAAGTAGTTTCATTTTAGAGTGAAACAACTGATTCAATTCTCTTCAGTTTTCATTAGTTGTTTTGCTACAGATTATCTATGATATGAAACTCTATAAGACTAGAATAGTGTTGAATACTTTTCTTCTTCTTTTTTTAATTTTTATTACTGCCCTGACTACTGTCATTTGTCAACTTATAACACTTTTATGAAGTGATCACATTAAATCATACTGAGTCATACTTTGTATTATGAATATTCTGTATTGTGATTTCTCCAATTGATTGTTATAGATTCTCACATACATACAGATACACATGAACTCAATGATCATAATAACATGTTTATCAAAAAAAAAAAAAAACCGAACAAACAAATGAAAGAAATCAGCGCCACCAGTAGTTAGTTAATTTATGTAGATTATCATGTAGATCATGTTTGATCATGTCACAAATGACCACCTGGTCATTTCAATACAAAGTAAGTAAATGAATGTAATGCCTTATGCATCAACAATACAAAATGATAAATACACATTTTAATTAAATGAATCTATTGTGTATATATATTGAATGTTGTGTTTTTGTTGTTTATTTGACATTGTCAAATGACATTAACTATTGCCTCCTTTTTTTTTATCTTGTATTGAACTAATGAACGGAACAAGTTAACACATTCATTCAAGTTTATTAACTATGACTGTTTTCTTTTTTTCTGTTTCATACATACACACACATATGCACAGTATAACACATGATGTGAATCATACTTTTATATAACACAATATACACATATAAGTAGTATTATTAGCAGTAGTAGTAGTAGTAGTAGTAGTAGTAGTAGTAGTAGTAGTAGTAGTAGAGAGAGAAAAAAGACTGATGAACAAAATGATAGGCATTGTTTGTTTATTTAAATGAAATGAACTCAAATTATCAATGATTTGAACTTTATTAAAACAAGATCATACTTTAAGTAATAATAATAATTATTATTATTATAATTATTATATGGGTGAGTAATATATGAACCATTTGATAACAATGAGGATGGGATGAGGTGGTGGTGGTGGCGGGAATATTAACATGATATATTAACAGGCATACAAATGTATAGATCAAAGTGAATAGAGATTTATTTATTCAGATATAAATTTGAACTCAGAGAGGTTTGTGTGGGTGGTTAGGTGGATAGTTGGATCAATGCATGGGAGGGTGGTCTGTGAGAAGTTGTTTTCACTAAAAAAAAAATAAACAGTAAAGGTTATGACTACTAAATGTAAATGGATAAGAGATTAGTGTATTATTATGATGTCGCCAAATATTTAAATAGTTTATTCCAAAATAATATGATACTTATTATGTAATAATAATAATAATAATAATAATACAAGATAATGCTAATCAACTGTTCGGTCGTGCACAGATCAAATCGCAACATTACGGATAATCGTTGAACAATCAATTGAATGGAACTCGTCATTGTACATCAACTTTATTGACTATGAGAAGGCGTTTGACAGCGTAGACAGGAGATCGCTATGGAAACTTCTTCGACACTACGGCGTACCAGATAAACTCATCAACATCATCCAGAATTCTTACGACGGACTACAGTGCAAAACCGTGCATAGAGGACAGCTGACAGATGCATTCCCAGTGAGAACCGGTGTCAGACAAGGCTGTGTGCTCTCGCCTTTCCTCTTCCTTCTAGTGGTTGACAGGATCATGAAAACCTCTACATCTGAGGGGAAGCACGGAATTCAATGGACAAGTAGGATGCAACTCGATGATCTGGACTTCGCGGATGATCTAGCACTTCTATCCCATACACAACAGCAAATGCAAGTGAAGACAACCAAAGTAGCAGCAACCTCAGCATTGATAGGCCTGAACATACATAAGGGTAAGAGCAAGATCCTCAAATTCAACACCGAGAGCACCGACCTAATTGAACTTGATGGTGAAACTCTGCAAGAAGTGGATACTTTCACGTACCTGGGAAGCATCATCGATGAACAAGGAGGATCCAATGCAGATGTAAGGGCAAGGATCAACAAAGCAAGGGCAGCATTTCTACAGCTTAAAAATATATGGGACTCCAAACAACTGTCTACCAATCTCAAAGTCAGACTCCTCAATTCGAACGTCAAGACAGTTCTTCTGTATGGAGCTGAAACGTGGAGATCTGGTGCCAATTTCCTCAGGAGGGTACAGGTATTTATAAACAACTGTCTTCGCAAGAGACTGACTGTCCGTTGGTTGGAAACCATCACCAACAGCCTACTATGGAAGAGAACAAACTAACTTCCAGCTGAAGAGGAAATCAGGAAACGACGTTGGAAATGGATAGGACATACGTTGCGCAAATCACCAGACTGCATCACGAGACAAGCACTAACTTAGAACCTTGTTGGAAACGGAAAAGGGGAAGGCCAAAGAACACACTGCGTCGAGAGCTGTAAGCAGACATCAAAATGATTAACAGGAACTGGAGACAGCTGGAAAGGAATGCTCAGGACAAAGTTAAATGGAGAATACTGGTAAGCGTCTTATGCTCCTCCTAATGGGGTTACAGGCGTAAGTAAGTAAGTAAGTAAGCAAGTAAGTAAGTAAGTAAGTAAGTAAGTAAGTAGGTAAGTAAGTAAGTAAGTAAGTAAGTAAGTAAGTAAGTAAGTAAGTAAGTAAGTAAGTAAGTAAGTAAGTAAGTAAGTAAGTAAGTAAGTAAGTAAGTAAGTGAGCTAATCAACTGTATAATTCAGTCTTATGCTATTTGATTATAAATGCTTAGTATATTTAACAAATTATACAAGTTTTATAGGTGATCTATTATTACTTGTTAATAGGTTCAAAAGTTTTGGGTTCGAGCTCAAATACAGTTATTAATGTATACTAATGATGAATAGGATACTAGAAAGTAGTAAATATCCAGTAGTTTATGATTTGTGAAAAGAATGACTTGAGCGTTTCTTTATTATGCTTAGAAGGATCCATGTAAATAAGTTAGATTGTATTGTTAATGCGTAACAACAGTTCAACAATAATAGATCCACACTTGAATAAAGATAAGGAGATGTAACTTCTAGAGGTAATTTCTGGAGTTCTAATAAAATGTAGTTAGTGGAATTCAACCATATCGGGTGTGGTTAAGTATTCACCGATGACAATAAATGAGACAATATAAGTATAGCATAAATTGACTGAGTTAAAAATACCAACCGTTAGAAACTGGCTCAGTTGGTAGTCAATTAGTTAATTGTTTGATGCAAAACATGAAGGTCCTGAGCTATATTCCCTGAAGAAATCGTAGATACGTGCTTCTGAAAAACCCCATACTAGGACAAAACGGTTGTCTAGTGTTTCCTGGTTTTCAATGATCGTCTAATTTAAGACAATTCAAAACAAACTAGCATTCAGCTATCTTTATAGCACTCAGTTACAATAAAAACGGAAATTTTCAAGTGAGCATTGATTCTCTAGAATAAACTGACGATATACACAACCACCAAATTATAGATCAGAACACCATTCTGTCTACTTTGATTTAGCCAACAGAATAATATCTATCACTGGCCTTAAGTGCCACTCGAAATTAAACTTATGAATTTGTTACAATTAGGGGGGTTGTTGTGGAGATAGTTAATTTGTCAATGCTGATATCACGAATTGATCTGAACCAGACAACCATTGATCACCTGGAAGCACTGGACAGCTGTTTCATCCTAGTATGGGACTCCTCAGCAGTGCGCATCCACGACCCTGTTGGGAATCAATTCGTGATATCAGCATTGATAAATTAACTATCTCCACAACAACCCCCTTAATTGTAACTAATTATGAATTTATATCTGACAATTGAGTTAATGATAACAACATATTAACAAATTTATGTAGGAGTACTACATTACTATATTTACAAACAGAAACAGAATGTGTAACGCTTTAAATGGTAAGGTAAGCAAAATATAAATAAATAACATTAAACACTTTGTATTTGGATCATCTCAATGATTTAGGTTTAACTATCATTAAAACTTATACTAATTATAGAAGCATTACAGGTAACTACGATCCTTAACAGATTTAAACAATAATATTTAAGTGTTCATATTGAACATGACAATTCTAGATTACTGAATTACTGTCCAACTAATAATATACTGCTGATATGACAACTTGCATTTGATTAATTGACATGTCAAAACAAAATGAAGTTTCCTACAATCCTGAATCTTTCATTGTTCACACATCAAATTAATCACAGGCGTCAATTTAGTAGTCAGTAAGTGCAGTTCACACTACTTCAAAAATATATTACTATTCACATGACTATAAGTATTGTTGATGACAATCAATAAATTTGGTTTAAGATATCTCTTCGATGATATTCGGTCATCTAGCATTAAATAATGTTTACCATACTGTCAAATTAATTAGCTTATTGACTACATTACAAAATGATGAAAATGATAATTATCGCATGTGAAGACTTTGGTAGTGCTGTGTTCTTTCAATTGGTTACTCTAAATGCTAAGTATTGATTGTCATTCTAGGATAATATCATTAATCTATACAAAATAGGTCGATTGGATCATGAAAACCTCTGGATCTGAGGAGAAGCACGGGATTCAATAGAAAGGTAGGATGCAACTCGATGATCTGGACTTCGCGGATGATCTAGCACTTCTATCCCATACACAACAGCAAATGCAAGTGAAGACAACCAAAGTAGCAGCAACCTCAGCATTGATAGGCCTGAACATACATAAGGGTAAGAGCAAGATCCTCAAATTCAACACCGAGAGCACCGACCTAATTGAACTTGATGGTGAAACTCTGCAAGAAGTGGATACTTTCACGTACCTGGGAAGCATCATCGATGAACAAGGAGGATCCAATGCAGATGTAAGGGCAAGGATCAACAAAGCAAGGGCAGCATTCCTACAGCTTAAAAATATATGGGACTCCGAACAACTGTCTACCAACCTCAAAGTCAGACTCTTCAATTCGAACGTCAAGACAGTTCTTCTGTATGGAGCTGAAACGTGGAGAACTACTGCAAACATCCTCAGGTGGGTGCAGGTATTTATCAACAACTGTCTACGTAGAATATTGAATGTACGTTGGCCGGAAACTATCAGCAACAGCCTACTGTGGAAAAGAACAAATCAGCTTCCAGCTGAAGAGGAAATCAGGAAACGACGTTGGAAATGGATAGGACATACACTGCGGAAATCATCAGACTGTATCACGAGACAAGCACTAACTTGGAATCCTGTTGGACAACGGAAAAGAGGAAGGCCAAAGAACACCCTGCGTCGAGAACTGGAAGCAGACATAAAAAGGATGAACAGTAACTGGAAACATCTGGAAAAGATTGCTCAGGACAAAGTTGAATGGAGAAGACTGGTGAGCGGCCTATTATCCTCTGAGACGGGTAACAGGCGTAAGTAAGTAAGTAATACAAAATAGGTAAATTAATCACATGATTAGATATCAGTTGAACAAAACATTTAACAGGAATGCAAGAAAACGTAAAGAACGGACGGAACCAGTTAAAAACATGGCCATTCGGATGAACTAATATAACACATGTGGAATACCTGAAAAGTTCATTTCTAAGTGTAATGGGAAGGGGGCAGTGATATTCTGAATGAGAATAAAGAATTCATGATTGAATCTTCTACTTCAATGAACACAGAACCATCGAAATAATACAAACTTTATAGGCAGACAATAAAATACTGATTACCACTCTTCAGCTGATTAATGGTGTTTTAAAGGATATATGTAAAAATCATTTCATCTATTAATCATCTAGTAACTTCTGTTGCACTACTTACTGATAAATTTTTTAAAGTATACTTTAGAAGCTATAATCTTTAGAAAGAAACTAAGTCGACTGAAATCAATCACATAATAAATGATAAAACATTCTTGTATAACATTTTTATTGTAAAATGTCCTGGAATTTGATGAAATCGAAACTTCCTATTACAAATTATTTGAATGTCTTAGCTTCGATTCTTGGTGAAGAGGTAGATGATCGAATTAATCACATATTGATGTTGGTAGTGTAACGTTAGAAATCAAGGAGGAGGTGTTCACCCTAAATCCCACCCCAGGAGCTGAAGTTTGGCGAACACCTAACTTTCTACACCACTGTGCCAACATTCAATCATAGAATTCTCACTCTCATTAATTTGTGATGATATAGTGCTACGAATATTCATTGTCATCAGTGTTAACAGTCTTATTCTTGATAAGTTTTAACTCCACCAATCACAACTTTAGGTAATTTTTTTATCGTCAATTTTCTAATACCTACTCTCTACATTCATTTGCTTGTTCATAAATGAATTTTATCTCGTAATTTCATTTCATTTAATTTTCAAACTAAACAATTCTTTCATTCACTATTAAATTACCACTTTTCTTATAGCCATTACTGAATATTTTAACTTAAATGTCATTCAACAAATTTTTATCTTTATTATTAACTATTAACTGTATAAATACAGTGCGAATTGTTTCCTGTTTCGGTGGGCAGGGGGGGGGGATATCTTTTTATCTGAATTTGTCTTTCCGTTTATTTCTTTTCTTTTGATAATAGCAACTTTCTCTCCATCACGAATGTACACACACACACACACCCGTTTCCCTTTTTGTTTAACACATTTACTTTAAATGTGTTATAATTTTACCGTATTCAATGTTCAATTTATTCAATTGAATTTTGTACAACTATACTTTTTCTTACAGAAAAAAAACTAGTAAAATGAGTGATTTTTCATGAATTTTGTTATTAAGACTGTACACCCCCCTAATGAAAAAAATTAATTGGCGTTTTTTTTTTATTTCAGTAAAACATATTTAACTGATTTACTAACTAGTTATTGAAACATTGAACATAGTGAATTGTTAACTCTAACGTATACAACACATTCACACATGTACATAACTAACATTAGTAGTATGAATAGTATTAGTAGTAGTTTTAATAAATAGAACAAAAAAAATCTTTTACATGCCATTGAAAAAGTGTTTTCTAAAAAAATTCTATTGTACAAACGTTTTTGATGTTGTTGATTTCTTTAAATTAGGCGAAATATAGTTATTGAATTCCAGTGATGGATATGTATCTGTGTGATACACGTGTGTGTATTTCGTAGATACACCCACACAGACACTGTGTAATTTACTTTGTGAATGAGGGAAAATTAGGGAGTATTGTTTTGTACCTGAAACATTTGAGTGACAGTTAAACCAAATGGAGACAATGATAATGACGACGGTATCAAGGGACTATATATATACATATATATATGAATTTCACACATAGACACCCAATAAGAGGGAAAACGTAATGAATGGGAGAGGTGAGTTGTGGTAATGAAATGTTGCTAAATGTGAATTTCCTGAATAAGAAAATGGATGAAATATGAATGATTAAATAGATTTCTTACTTTCCTTCTCACAAGCAACAAGTCATGATGAAGTCATCTAACATAACAACAATAGCAAAACGAAAGATTAAGGAGGGTAAAATGTAATGAAGTCGTTGACTGATTTTAGTTAGATAACTAAAATCATACTGAGAAGTGATGGATAAGTGTTTCATGATAGGATTTGCCTATTATCCCACTAGAGAGGAAATGCAGATACTCACGAACCTGTTGTAAAAGTATTGCCATTTATGTTACTGAAATAGCATCCACCAAATTATGTAAGACGATAATTCCTTGTAAAAGGCTTTCGAAGTAGGGAATATGTTAAAAATAATTTGACTAATCAGTTAGGGTTGGGGTTATAAACCCTACAGGAGAATTCTAGTAAACAAAGAACTATGTCGTATATTCAGTGGACAATTACGGATCTTTCTCTATTGAATTTAGGATATTTATCAGAAGCTTCAAGGATTTCAAGGTTGCATATAATCCAGTAAGTACCTTTCTTTTCCAAACATGCAGTATTCTTGGTAGTACTGTTACTTTCATACTTCTCATCTTTTGTCACTGTTAAAACTCTCGAGTACAAGATGTATCCCTTTATAATGATGATTTCATTCAATTTGCAATATTCATCAATTATTGTGCATTGCCTTCATTAACATCTCTCTTACAACCAATATGGCTGAATTCTACTAGTCACAACACCTTACAATTAAATTTCATGAATAACTTTCCCCGTTAGTCACTTACCAACAATTGACATCAAATATTGTAGAGACTTACATTTGAAGTTGCATTTAGCTAGCTGACCTTAGTTATGCAACTAATGCAGACAAAAAGCCATTGAACAAGTGCTTCGCTCCAGTATTGGGAATATCATCATTGCATACTCACTTCCACTTGGAGTCAAATTTTGTAAACCAGAGACCCTGAATCGACTAGTGGCTGTTTAAAGATTACCGATTATTTCATTTTGCAGATTCTATACTACATTTAGTGATATAATGCAGACAACTGAAAGCAGTAGAGAAACTTTATTAATTGCAGAAGTATCTAGGATCGTCGTGGAAGGCAGTCAGCATATAGATAATTTTCGTTAACATCCGTTCTGGTAATTTCCTTTGATATTCTGCATTTTAATGCTACAGATCATTCAAGGAATTAATAATTCGATTATAGAAGTGCATTTTGAAAAATCAAGTAATGAAAGCATTTTTCTAAAAACGTCACGAAAACAACAATGAAAATTTAGTTTTGTCACTCTCTTTTTAACTTACTCTCCTCCCCATACACTTCCGCTTTACAGGAAAAATAATTCAATAAATGTTTTGGCTCCTTATCAGTTAGTTTCTTATCAAAGCTCTCTCTCCATACATTATATATATTAGACAACCACCACAAATTAGAAAGTACTGGTTATATGTTTCTTTCTAGTATCGTATTTCATAGAAATTTTACAGTTATGTCACGGCCAGAAATCAAACTCAAAACATTCAAATCTCACGGCATATGCATAGCCTTTAGAACAGTTGGTCAGGATCAAATGATTTTCATTTTTAACCATGTTATTAGCGTAGTAGTTATTCATTAACGACATTAGTTAGAGTTACTCAATAGATTAAGAATTAAGTGTAGTTAGAAATGATAATTAGTGGATATTTACTTAGTGTTCTAAAAGTTATTTGTTCACAGCAAAGCCTGATTACCCATAATTCATTTCTCAGCAGGTACGTCAATGAACACTGCAATGAGACAGCTATCTGGTACCTCCCAGTTTCATTTGCTGACTAAAGTCAATCCATGATTTAAAACTAGTGGATTTTCAGTCTTAGTATAATTGTCTAACACACTTCGACTTGATTCACGTTGATATCGTTATTATTATTAACATTGTAAAAAACATGCATTTTATTAGCGATGATGTATGACGAAGACTAAATTAAAGGTAGTACATTCTTGTTGGGGATGTTAGATCCCCAAAACTCACTTGGCAAACCGGTTATTTTTGTGATTTTATTGTGTAAATTTGAATTTCCTGTTTTCGCGCCAAAAATTCCCCTTCTCACCTTCAGTTCGTGTTTCCCACTTGGTAAGACGCTAAATCTTATTGGTTCGTTGTTTATTTTAGTACGCTATTTGTAACATTCCAAGGACGCTCTCTATTTTTGTATATATACGCATGAGTTGTGTGTGATGATGTCGTCTGACAGGCTGCCTGTGGAATAAACGCTTCCTGCTGTCTTTGGACTTTTTACTCTAGTTAGCTGGGCTGGGGCGCTGCGCAATAGCTTAGCTTCCTGTTACTGTGTCGCTGGTCTTACGTTCGTTAGCGGTTATCTCGATGTCACCATAAACTCGCGAAACCTTAGCAATTCTATGCTCTGTCGCCATCTTCAGTAAATATCATGATTGAATTGCTGTGATTTTGTGGATTACTAGCAAGTGAACATCATAAATGTTTAAAGAATAAGCTAAGAATTTCTTTCCTTCAAATCAATCAGTGAATCTCAGAAAGTACTGGATAGATATATGGTCTTAATATGGGACTGTTCAGTAGTATGCATCTTAAAACCCACCACGGATCAAACTTAAGAAGCTCAGATTTTTCTACAAATGATTAAACATCAGCATAATTAAGTTGATCACCGATCACAGGATTTCTATTTTAATCAATTTGTGGCACAGTGTTATGATCATTAAATACCACTGATGATAACTGATTCACTTACAATATACCTAAAATCTCTTAGTTACAACTTCCTATTAAAACATTTTGTAGTTATTGTTATCATAAAAGAGTTCCATACTAGTTCAAAATGGCTATTCACTGTTCCTTAATTTTCATTAACACTTAACCAAGATCAATCTACAATTGCTTAAAACCAATCTCTATTAAACCACATCTACAGAAATCAACATTCCATCTCTAATTATATGTTCATATCTATCCCTTTTATTATTCAGTTAAGTATACCGTCAATATATGACTATGAAAAACATGTAATCTGACGCCAACCAGTAGATTAACAGTATTAATCATATACCGATTTCAGTTATGTAATAATAATAATAACAATAATAATAGTAATAATGAGTAAAACGCATTTTGTTTATTTAAGATTGAAGTAGACAAGCATTGAAGAAAAGATAAAGTAGAAAGAAAAAAAAGAAGTGTTTATCTATTTTTCATTCATTTACTTTCGTATATTCAATTAACTCCTGGTACCAGCATTCTTCGCTAAATAGAAAAAAAACGATCCTAATGCCTACATTAAACCACTTCTCAAAATGAAAACATTCTATGTAGATGTGAAATTGACGATAGACATATACATACAAACACAACTATAATGAGAGATAGACATACAAAATGAATGAGATCGATAGAATAACACATAAAATACATAGCACTAATGAAATAATAATGACAAGATAAGGGTTCAAGATCTAATTTATTTGACTTAATTTACACTTGTGAAAGATGAGATTGAACTCCGATATCAATGTGTTCTATTATGTGAGTTATTTAGTTAGATTTCACGCTTCTATAAATCATAATTATGTTGCAGATAAGTGGTGATTAAAACAAACCTTGGATAAAAAAAAAGTAGTGGATGAAAACAACTAAATGAATAGAAGTATATTAGTATTAGTGGGTATTGTAGAGATTTGTTGCTTGTATTCACCACAGACTAATTTTAGTAAGATACTAGATGTATGTTTCATTTTATGTCGAGACATCTTAAAAGGGAATACTATCGACCCCACTAAAGAATTGAAAGCAGGATTATTATATTAGTTCACGTAGTGGAACACCTAATCATCAATACCAGTTATAAAATTCTCACTACAATCAATCTGTGATATAAAGTAACAATCATTAATGACGATTGGTAATAAACTTCTTATTCTCGACATGTATGAACTCTTCTAGTTACTACTTCATACTAGAACTTTTAGAGAATCTTGGAAAAATGACCCCCCACCACCAATTTAACCGATCCTCATAACTCCAAATAATAACTGTTGAAAATTGTACATTTTTCGATATAATTCATTTATTAGTCAAAAAAAAAAAACAATTTGCAAAACAGTAATAACAAAAATCGAGAAAGTAAATCACTTGCTGTGCATGCTTGTGGAGATTGTTGATGTAGAAGAGTTCGTTATGAAACATGATGGTCTTGAGTTCAATTTCTAAGTGGCGTCGAAGGTGGGTAGCACTGAGAAGCCCCACAGTAGAATGAAACATCTATCCAGTGTTCCTTGGTTTTCAATCATACTCAATCTAGATGAATTCGCGACGAATATACACAATGAATTAACCACCAATCTCCTCAAAACCACTTGAACCCAACTATTGAGGAGACTATTATATTTAAAGTTTCACATCACGAGTGTACTTTAGATAGACGAATATTGGAAACTAGGAGGAACTGAATATCCATTTTGTCTTAGTGCAAAACTCCTCAGCAGTGCTCATTCATCACTCTATTGTAGATCGGACCCTAACGTTCAGGCTACTCATTACCTTCTTGATCACCAGATATTTGAGTTGACATCAATTAGTCTACATTTCTAACTTCATTGGCTCCAAGAAATTGCGTGATATCAACCGCCATTAATTAACTTTCGCACATCAGACATAGTTGTAATCTTTATGTGCCATTTCCTCACTAGAGCTTTTAAATCACCTTCAGAACTTAGTCATCAGTAAGTAAATATTCATTAATTTAAGGTATTACAGACACTTTTAAATATAAAATTTCGATCGTTGGTAAGTAGTGGCTGCTTATTACTGAGGAATCGTATATTAAGATAAATCAACTATCCATTGTTTTGTTTAAACTTAGTACACATCACTATATGACATCAATGAGGGAAATATTGTAAAAAACCTGTTTTTAAACTCGATTGAATGAATACCCCTAACAATCGAAAACTAGGTTACAACCAGAACTTATGCAATTCAGTAATCGTGAAGTAACTACACAAAATTTTAGTTAGGAAACTTTTGCAAAGTGATACACTTTGTTTACTGTACATCAACTAACGTTGGAAGTTAAGTTTATCTCATAATTTCTGTCTCATGATGTTTCATTACGAGTCAATAGTAAGGAACTTTAAGTGACTAAAAAGTTGCTAAGAAGTTGATGCATAAGTGTACAAGAACAATCATACTTGCAATGTTAAGTGTAATCTTAGGACTTTAGTAGCCTTTGAAAAACTTGCTAAGATTGATAGTAAACCAGGTAAGAATGAAAATATAATCTTCCATTTACCGTAATTCACTTGGGAGTTTCTAACAAAATACTGATGTTTTACATAATTTTTGAATTTTCCTGGTTTCTGAAATCTTTTCCTAGGAATAATCTATGGCACTTAAATTGAGAACGAAAAGGTAGTATCAACCGATAATACTAGATAAAGATAATATTATGTTACAAAGTTATAAATGCAAATCGTTGAATTTCGGCATGACAGTCTCAGAATAACATACTTTTCATGAAATAATGCCTTGAATCTTTTCTGGTGTTATTAGTTTTCGTTTGAAAATTAAATTAAATTGTAGGTGGATTTATTTCACGTATAGTTGAACAATCAACTGAACTATTAAAGAATATACATCCAAGTTATTCATTTATGGATTGAATAATTAATGATTTCATTCTTACATTGCATTGTAGCAGCCGATGATAACCCCTACCATAATAATTTTCACTGTTGCATATATGTTCAACGTATGATTGAAATCAACTTAAAGGTTGATAACTCCCGGCGGTTATCTTAAATCTTTATTTATTGGATTTACATTCTGTTCAAACATAATTCTCACGAACTCATTGTTACTAACTTCTAATATATATGCACTTATCCTATTTAGAACAGGCTTGTGTAATCCCGTTGATTTGTAATGGACTGAAACTGGTCAGCCTCTGTTGCCATATGTGCCTCCTGAGCGGATTGCCACTATATAGCGGCAGTACATAAGTTATATTTAAGTTGGATTGTGACTGGCAAGTGGAATTCAGGACGCGCGTTTCGTCCTGTTTGGAACTCATCGGCTGGATGTACCTGTATCCCAATGTTGATGTTCTCACTAGGATTCAAACTCAGTCCGCTTCGTCTCAAACGCCACCGCGTTCACCACTAGGCTACTGTGTCTGAACATCAACATTGGGATGCAGGTACATCCAGCCGATGAATCCCAAACAGGACGAAACGCGCGTCCTGAATTCCACTTGCCAGTCACAATCCAACTTAAATATGCACTTATCCTGTTGTTTGTGAATGTGTATCAGTCGACGTGACATACGATGACTTATGAATGCATAGGAATTATGCTATTACTGAACTGAATTATAATTTAATATACAGAGGTATTCATGATTTATAGTTTGATAGAATATCTAACCTGGATGATGAATACATAATTATCTAACAAAAAAATATTCTTAACATTCACTAGTAGTCAGTAAACATTAAACAATTATACACTGGTAGTTTATCTTAATTCTTTTCAAAATGTTCACTTTCATAAATCTTCTCTATCAACTTTTCACTATTTGATTAAAAGTAAATTAACAGTTTATAAGTCATTCAGTATTTCAAAGTAATAATAAACGGTGAAATGTTTCTATAAGTATATCAAGATTACAGAAATCTCTCAGTAAAGTAACTATTCAGTGTTTTATGAATCAAAGTGAATAATAATGAATGAAGTATGAATACTTAAAAGATGTAATTGAACATTCAATAAAAATAATCGAAGTCATGACCTGATGTGAAGATAGTAGTAAGAATATGAGTATATATGGACAATGTTATATATTTCGGTTTCTAGTATAGTAGTCCTTTTACTTATTTAATTATCACAAATTTTGTCTGCCTTTATAATCCCAACTACTAATGTACTTCGTTTTCACTATCATGTATCTAACTAATACTTTAATGGTATACATTAATGTTATATAGATTAAGTTTATCGTGAAGTCCCAAATCAACTAAGGGAGACTGTAAGGGAGGAGGGTGATAAATCAGGAAAAAGGCGGTTAGTTCTTAAATCGAAAACAAACAATCAATAAGTATCGCATCACCATTAGTAGCATAGTGATAATTTCCAGTTAATTAACTGTACGTATTACAACGATTAGAGGCGTGGCTACAATAAAACCGAATGAAACATTTATACGTACCATTAAGATTTTTAAGTAGTGTAAATTATAATGGTGAAATAAACTTGAGAAATAATATTCTATTTGTTTCTAATGGAGAAAATTACCATTATTGTTATTACACTGCGAATATGTAAACAAATTGACGATAAAGTGGGAAGTAAGTACAATGACAAACGATATATTGTGTATGTACACGATATATGTTTAGTTTATTTATTTATATGTTGTTAGATTTCGCCATAGATCGATCCCTGTTTGGTGTCACTGAAAAACAGGGAAAACTTGACAGCTGTTTCGTATATGAGACTTCTCCGTGTGTATCCCAATTTCTCAGTAGGAAGTCGAAAGCGAGACCCTCAGGTTTCACAACGAACGCCTAACCATCAACACTAGAGAATCTACGTTTAGTTGTCGAATTCCCATTTTATTCACTTTGTCATATGGAGGGACAATCAATCAAGGCCATTAGTGAAAACTGTTTTACTCTCAACACTTCAGAGCATGACAATCGTAGGTTCGATATCCTGGTTAGGTCAAAGATGTACACTGCAGACGAGTGTCACAGTAAGACAAGGCAACCGTCTCGTATTCCCTGGTCTTCAGTGACATTCAACCGAGATGAGACTAAACACCAAATTAGCTACTAATTTCCACACAACCACCTTAATTATTTATTTATAGATAGGTAAATAAGAGAAAATAATTTTTTACTACTATCTGAATTTCAGTAGTTTAACAAATTTCAGCTTGTAACAAAAATCATCATTATAACAGACAATCTCATAATGAAATTCTGTCAATAATTAATGACTAGAGATCAGTTTGATTTCTCCACATTATATAACTATACTCCATGGAGTAAATCAAGTTGGGAAGAAGGTAGGCATCAATTATTTACTCGGAGTAAGAATGTTATATTACAAATCAATTAAAACTGAAAAATAATACCACCGGATAATGAAAGTCAGTGTTAGAATAAAGAACTAAATATCATATCGTTTAGTCAACTTACACTGATGAGTTAATAGAAAATTAAGTAGTTCTAATTGTTGTTGTATTCAACTAACCTACACGATAGATAGTTTAGTAAATTAACTAGATATAAGCCAAATTTCTAAAAACCGTTATATTTGCTTACTGAGGATTCAGCATCACTAATACTTACTTAAAGAAGTAATATATTTCCGTTCAAGTACACAGACGACATTCAACTCCTGAACAAGCTCAATTACTTATTTCATTAAGTGATCTATTATAATTCATCTAATTTTACATATATCATAAATGATTGAAGTTATCCGCGGTTTTCAATATCAAATAAGTATACGTTAACCAGCATATCCGCTTATTTCCCATTCCAATTAATGAATATTTCATGTTAAGCATTGGGATTTATCAGTAAACGTCTGATATGAACACGTTCAGTGTAGCGTGAATCGACATGAAAGCTAATTGTCAGGCAGTGATTATTGACAATTGAAAATAATTGTGAATAACCTCAACCTCCTAAATAAGACGATAAGTTTTCATATGAAAGTCGCTTACATGTTTTTGAATGTGCATCGTAATAAAAATCCCCTTTATATAAGATTTTGGTATTCTGATATTCATCATTTGTGTATTTGTAAATCGAACAAATTATCTCGGCAAGTAGGACAGTGGTAAAGAGTGATTCGACATCTATTGAAATCATATGTCTGTATTTAACATTCACTTCCTTCATATTATCTAGGAATTCAAGTGTCTTGCAGAAAGCGAATGGAAATGCGTCGTCTTACGGATTGTAGGCGTTCTGCTGAGAAATCTTAAGGTTCTGACGAGATCATTGATACATAATACTGAGTCTCATATTACGTCAAGCTTATACTTTTTATTGGTTATAGAGTTGTAATCTATTTCAAGTAACATATTCTGTGATTCTAAAGTAATACCTAAACATTACACGTTTTGCACATCATAAAAAAATGATAATTAATTAAGGGTATAACTATGATTACAGATGATAGTTATATTCATGCTACTACTGATAAAGTACTGGGATCTATCTTAACTATGAAAAATCTTCAATCTTCTTCTGAAACTGTTATCCATTATGTTAGCCTACGGTTAACAATTGTAAATCGGTGAATACTCATTGTAAGGCAGATACAATTTGTATAGAAGTGAATGAATTAAAATATTATTAACTAGGAATTGGTAACCAAGGGCCACATGACAATTCACTACAATGAATTTATGCAGATTACAAAGATGGTACAAAACCATCAGATCATTGAGATGGAATTTTCTGATTTAATGTTATTTTATTATACAATGCACATCGATTGCTGAATCTCATCCGTGATAACTGTCATTTACATGATGTAATCGAATTTTAAAATCCATTAATTCTCATTATGAACTTCAAAAACTCATCTGTTAGTTAATCATTAATGAGTGTATAGTTGTTTAGTAGGTTATTTAACAAGGATCATTAAAATCTGAGGAAGATTTAACTACCAATGATTGACCTCAAACTGATAACTAATGAAAACGTGAGATCTTTAGACAGTAGTTTCATTACACTGTTAAACTATAATGATGAAATGAAGTAAGTCAGTAAGATGATGCTAATTTCATCATCTGGCCTTTTGTTTAGATTTCTAGTTAAGTTACAGTTCTGTAATAAAAACAACTTATAAATAACAGCTCATATTATGTACACTATTTTAGCAGATGGTATTGGCTTACTGAATTGAATTTAAGTAGATAACTATTTGCCGAAAATTTTCTACATAGTAAGCTGTTCAATGTCAATAATCATTTATTAGTGTGAGATTAAGCAATAGGGAAGTTTATTAGCATTTGTCAATTCATAGTGAAGATCAATCATATTAAGGAGAACATAATTTATAAGTTAGTAATAGCAGAAAAATGAAATCAAATTTCTATAAAACTACATAGTTCAATAGACAAATTACTTGAAAGTGCATGCATCATTATGTTGATGTTGTTATGAACTGAAATTAATCAATCTCTGCTGCATCCCGATTCAACTACCTCGATACAAAGGTAGTTCACAAGTGTAATTAAAGTTGGTTTGTGACTTGCGAGTAGTTCAACCTCATTTGGGACTATGGGTGAGCACTATCAAGTGTTCTTCGATTTTTAATATTTCGGATTATGATGAAAAGCAACATTTATGTTGAAAAAAATCTCTTTATCTCCCAATTACACTCATTATTATTAGTGTTATAAGCAACACAATATTTTTAATTAATTCTTATATTCCAGATGAATCGATAATTGCTAGGTATTAGGCGTAGATGATGAAGTGAATAGAATCAGAAATGTTAATTTAAGCATCAAAATAATTAGTATATATATGTACAAAAAAGGGAATTACACCTCATTATAGAAGTTATGTGGATAAAAACTCAAAAACGCATAAAAGTAAATAACACTAAGAAATAGAGTTCTCAATAGATGAAATGATGAAAAACTTTTGTTTCTAAAGTGGTATATTTGAATGCTTTTTCCAAGGGTTATCTAATTTCTTTCTTTCCAATAATTCCAAATCTTGACATAAACGTAGACGAGTTAAGTGTGGATCTATAATATCGTCAATGTAACCACGATTAACTGCTGGGAATGGATTAGCGAATGCTTTAATATAATCTTCTTCAGCTTGACTTTGATTATCGTTTCCACGAAAAATAATTTGAACAGCACTCTTAGCTCCCATGACAGCAACCTGATTATAGAATTAAAATAAATGAAGTACACGCATTAGTCATTAGTTACTAGATACTGACAGCAGCTATTACTCTAATCAAGTGGTAGGGTTTGTATACTGTGATGGTCCATTTGGAATATATTAGTTTTTAACACAAGTTTCTCTAGGTCCTACTATGCTACACTGGTCGACTGGAGAGTAGTTAAACTAAAAGCGGCAAAACTGAGGTCGGAGAGTGAAGTCATACTTCTGACTGCACCTAAGTGTCGTGAAAGAAAGTTGTTCCTTTCAAACTGTTTGCATTTTCAGAGATGTTGAGCATCATGCAACATGATGTGAAGTTATGAGCATAAATATACTATCAGGTAATCCAGAGCGCAGTTAAAGGCATGAAGAGTTATTAGTTTTCTGTTCCCACACAGTGGAACGATTCTTCATGAAGGACCTGAAGACATAAATGAGTTAGAGTTGGTTTCGATAACCTGAAGAAGTGACTACATAGCTCAAGGGATAACGGATTCAAATTAGTAACACATAATTTTATGAATAGTTTTAGGTGTGTGAGTACTGTACTATTTAGACTGTGTCATTGGAGACGAAGATTCGTGGAGGTGTACATTCTTAAGACCGAGATTTCTGAAACACATCCTTCAATTGTGAGGTAGCATTGTTGCAAATGCTCGTGGACTGCAAGTGAACAACTAACTGTCATGCTTCAATACAGTGAGTAGTACGACTTTACTCTCATAAGTGGAGCTTGATGCCTAACTTTAAAAGTAATTGTGAATCTTAAATATGCGAACGTCCGGTCCTCAAATAGGATTAGTAGGTAAAGGTTTACCTAAGTGGGAAAATCTAATTTTAAACCAACGGTGCACATGGCCTCTAGGATCCTGAGGGAATGAATCGCATATGAACTTATTTTGATCACCAGATTTTACGAGACCTCATCTCCTGACGATTTTCCACTATTTCGTAGACCAGACCTTTCGAGCAAAGGCCCGAGAAATGGTTCCCCCCAAAATTACCTAATTTGGCATCGACATGCATACAGTATCCCTGACCACACAATTATAATGATCTATATTTATGAACATGATATCTTGGAATTGTGTGGTGTATGCATTTTTGCTGACCATTTGCACTGAATTTCGTGAGTTTAAACAAACATATTAAAATACTATGTAGTACTAACATGGATTACCACTATTGAAAAAGAAATCCTTTACATATGTACTAATATCATTTGAATGACAGTGCAAAAAGGAATATGACAATATAGGCTATTTAGCAACTGATCTTTGACAACATAGAACATATTAGCATGGTACAAGATAAGGCAAACAGTGGAATAGTGAAGAGTACGGATTCTAGAATCATAGAGAAACTATTTTAAGCAGAATTAAAGATTCAAACTATAAAACTAATAATTTAGAGAGTGTAGAGTACTCCTAGGAAGATAAACTTACCTCAGCAGTTGGCCAGGCATAATTGATATCTCCTCGTAAATGCTTGGAACTCATAGCACAGTAAGCGCCACCATACGACTTTCTAGTAACTACTGTAAGTTTTGGAACAGTTGCCTCAGCATAAGCGAATATAAGTTTCGCACCATGTCTAATAATACCACCATATTCCTGACTTGTACCAGGTAGAAAACCTGGAACATCAACTAAAGTTATTAAAGGAATGTTGAATGCATCACAGAACCGAACAAATCGAGCAGCTTTAATAGAAGCATTAATATCTAAACAACCGGCAGAGATTTTTGGTTGATTAGAAACCATACCAACAGTTCGACCACCCATTCGCGCAAAACCAACTATAACATTTTTAGCATAAGTAGGCATAATTTCAAAGAAATCACCTTCATCAATAATATCCTACACTCGGAAACAATAAAAAGACGTTGCTACAACTACATTTTAAGAGAAATCTATTGTCAATAGACGCTGATAAAGTGTAGTAGTATTTCATGAATCAGTATAACTGACTTATTAGTTAATTAACTAGTAAGTAAATAATTTTTAAGGGTTTGTACTCTCACATTGCCAATAATAAAGAGAGTAAATAATCAGTCTTTGTGAACATATATGCGTCCTTAATGGAAAGCCTTGATGTTACCATTAAGTCACATGTTTTTAGTAAGGTCAGACTGTGGCATGCAATGGAATCAAGGAGATGTATCTCATCTTATTCAGGACTCATCATTTTGGCCGTGATAAATGCTTACAAATAACCATTATGAAAGAGGAACAAGTTAATCGTCATATGGACAAAGCGTTTACAACAAAAAGCGCTGGGTTAGAATCTCTATGTAAACAATGATACTAGGATGCAGATGAATCCAACGGATGAGACTAAAATGGGCCGAAACGTCAGTCCTGAAATCTGTGGTTGGCCACAATTTAACCTTGTTATATACAGTAACATGCTTCTAATAAAAACTGAAACCGGATGGAGAATCACTAAAAATCAAGAAGTACTTGACAGTTGTTTCTTTGTAGTTTGGAACTTTAGAACAACATAGATTTTAGAACACAGCGGATCTTAACGTATTACAGTGTGAAAGATATGTTACAAATAAATGACTAGAAATCCAAAGGAGTTCATGTTCCTAACTAAACAAACTTTGCCACTTGACGTCGCCATAATGGGATATCATAGACTAATTCTGTCCCACTCTAGGAGACATGATTAAACTCTGGCATGTTAATTAAAACAAAATAACTAACTAACCGATCATTTTTACTTATTAAACTAAACAAATAATTAATTATTTAACTAAAGTAACTCAGTAAAGAGGAATAAACTTTAATACTCTTTTGCGAGCCAAACTTTTGACGCGAAGGTTAATGACAATACTCAACTGTTGAAAATAAGTTAATGAAGTGGGGTTTCAAGCTTAAATTCAGATAGCTGAAAGTTAAACGTTTTATTTTTCGAGTACCTAGGTTAAAATAGAATAGCCAATATATGAACAAATCCCAATTATAAAGAATCCAAAGCTATATCAATAGTATTATTCCTATTTACTGCATGATGACGAAACTCACTTCCGAGTACAAATTTACATTTGAGTCTTATCTTATTAATGAGGGTTGATAACGTTGCCCAGATGCTCAAATCTAAATAGCAGAAGCAGGACTCGAACGTGCTATCTATTAATTGGATTTCACAGCTCAAACTGACGCTTTAGATTACCTCAGTGAGAATAAAAATAAACACAAAAGAAACTTTGTTCTTAAAATTTATAGATTTAAGAGTTACCCTTATGATATCCGCCATATCATATGCAATTGCAGGCTCCAAAGGTACTATAGTGTTCAAAGAAAAAACTAAACGATCAACTGGATCATGACATTCTTGAATTGGTGGTTTTTCTTTGTTGGATAAAGGTAGAAATGTTAGAAATTTACGTAATGATAACAATGCGTCAACATCGTTTTCGAAAACACGGTGAGCTACTCCTGATACAGTAGTATGAGTTTTAGCTCCACCAAGTTCTTCCTAAAACAGAATATATACATGTACATAAATAATACCGGAAAATGGAAAGGAAAGAATAAAACCTAGATATACATTGATTGATAAGTTAATTTACATAATATTTATAAAACAGTCGTTTTATGATATTTTGTTCGTGTAGTCCTAACCGTAAGCCATCTATTAATTTATTAATTATTGTACCATTTTTTTACTGTAACGATGGGACGAAAATTTAGGAATAACAATCTAAGCGACCTACTTTTGTGTTATCAAGACTTATATTATTAAATTGTGTCTGTCAGCTACTTAGTTCATAACATTCATGTATTCACTAGCCTTTTATTGATTTCTCGATTGTTACCAAACTCTTCTCCGTTTCAGAGTTATTGGAATTTTACACTAAACCCCCTTACATCATTTTTGTACACAAATTGCTAGTTCTTTCTACAATGTGTTTTATATTGCTACCTAAGTGGTCTATCATGTGATATACAAAAGTAGCTATACTGACTGCCTACTAAAGGTATGCTCAGACTTCTATCTCTCTAATTCAAGGAGCTTTAGTCGAGTATTTTCTATGTTAACATCAATGCAATATAGTTATGGGTTGTAGACGCTAAATTTATTGGTTTCTTGTTGAAGAAAGGATGCATCACCTCAGGTGGAAAGCCAACCCCTCTACCTATGTCGCACCAGCAAGGCGATTTCACTTAACAGGCACAAATTCTGCTGATTTACTATAAAACTACTACTCAAACGCCTTATTAGTTCATTTAACAGATACAGATTCATGTATTTGGCTCCAAGCCACAGTGTAAGTGTGAAGGTTAGTGATACTACCACGTTATCTAGATTGAAGAAGGTAGAGAATAGTCTGAATGTATGGCTTTGTGAGTAAAAGTCAAAACCTCGTTTAATTATCATTTGATCCACACTAGTTACTTGAAGATGTGATTGCTAATATATAATTAAATAATAAATAAATAATAAATAATTAATATATTGTTTACTATAAACACTTACTTGTGTTACATCTTCACTGGTAACAGATTTTACAACATCTGGTCCAGTAACAAATAAATATGAAGTATCACGTACCATAAATATGAAATCTGTTAATGCAGGAGAGTAAACAGCACCACCAGCACAAGGACCAAGAATAAGTGATATTTGTGGAACAACACCGGAAGCATTAACGTTACGTTGAAATATATCAGCGTACCCTGCTAATGAGGCAACACCTTCTTGAATACGTGCACCACCAGAATCATTCAAACCAATAATCGGAGCACCTACTAACATTGCTTGATCCATAACTTTGCATATTTTTCGAGAATGAACAAGACTCAGACTACCACCAAACACAGTGAAATCTTGGCTAAAATAGTATCCACATGGATAAGTTTTCATCAACTTTGATAACAGATAGTTTGTATTAAAACATAACTTTAAAATATGTGTAGTAATGCCCTACACTTCCAATGAAACCATTTTTCCTTTTCAATTACTACTTCCAATAGTGTGACGATATTTGACATAACATGAACATTACATAGGATAAATAAAAAACACAATGAAAACATCCAAAGGAAATTCTATTGAATCAGAGATCAATTTACAGGAAAACAGAAAGGACATTAAAGGTATTTAATCAGTCAGAGACTCATAGATGATAAATTAAACTGGTATACCTACATAGTACCAACTAAGAAGTAGGTTACTTAAAATAAATAAAAAAAGCATACAACTGTAAATACTATAACGGATACTGGGTAGGTCTAAAAATTTAAACATTTCAAATACTGTTGCAACAGCTGAGCATTTACTGTGGCAAAATTAAAATATCCGGATTAGGCACTAATTTTTGGGACATCAATATATCTCTGACTAAGTACCGACCAAGTACTGGTGAAGTATTAAGCAATGATAGTAAATATATTGATAAGGCAATGAATTTTCACTGACTGAAGTAGTCAGATGCATTAAGTGTCCAAATACTCCCTAAATTCACTTTCAGTGTTGACCAGTGTAGAAGAAGGTCTAAAGATAGCAAAGGGTGGCCAAAAAAAAGTATGCTATAGATTCATGAAATCTTTAACTACGGGTCTGAGCTAAATTGATAGATGCGGACTATCTAATTGTGGTCCCTGCAATTATCATGACCAATAGAGACGTTGAATAGCATGGTTCAGAATCAGTGGCAAAAGTATATATGCGTTTTTTGTCTTCCCTTAAGTTGTAGATAAAAATAATTCTTTTATACCTCTTATTCTATGAATTTACTTGTCCTTTTCGGGACGTTTTCATGTTTAATTTTATTTTAATATTTCTAACACTACTATCTTTCACTTTAATACTTACCTCGACGTGTTAATGTGGTGGGACAATTTTAACATACATACATATATTTATTAATTTCCACAGCGCTTATGAATGAACGACTGAATACAAACATAGATTCAATAGACAATGCCTTTTTGTTACGGCCTGATACCATGATAATGTCATCGCTGTTAAGCCATCCAACATAGGGTTCTAATAAAATAAGAGAAAAAACCTACACAATATACCATAACAACATAATTCGGTTCTTTAGAGACAGTATCAATAAAAATATTCAGTAGCGCATCACTAATCGTTTTATTATCCGGTAAAATGTGTGACCTATTTAAGTTCTACTCACCTGAACAAATAAATCGGACGTCCATTGACTTGACACCGACCAGTGACAACACTATCACAAGGAATCCTTTGCTTTTGCATATTGAATTCATGGCAGTCATGCTCCATAAAAGCATCATACTCAACAAAGGTTCCAGCATCAGCCAGTACTTCTATACGTTCACGAGCTGTAAGTTTACCACGTTTATGTTGGGCTTCTATGCGCTTTTCACCACCACCAAGGAGAATCTTTTCACGTGTTTTTTTTATTTTTTGCCTTACATCTAGAGTATTTGCAACTCCCGACATACTCCTAACAGACACATTTCTTAGGAATGACTCAAGTCTACATAAAGAATAGACAAGGTAGAGCATCTGAAAGGCAAACAAGAGTTATCCAATGTAGATTCAATAATAAACCTTATTCTTGAAGCACCTAGTATCCACAAGAGAACAGGATCAATTTACCCCTGCCAACCACTAACAGTGGGAAGATAATTTGAACGGAACTAAGACTTTGTCATCACTATGTGATTCAAGTTGCAATAGAAATCTACAACATTTCAATTCTGAATCAACTCAGTCAGTCAGTCAGTTACAACGTAGAACTTTGTACATGCGTACATCAGTTCAAGTTGCCATGCCTCAATTAGCAGATAAAGATTAAATTGTCAGACCAAATCCCAGAGTAGGGGAGGTAGTAACAGAGTAAGTACTAATGGAAAGGCATAGAGATCAGAGATGAGATTTGAGATAAAAAGTGATTCAGTAAAGAGAAAATTATAATAAGCTCGAAAATTAGAATTTGGAGGAAGACAAGGAGTGGATGCACCTGCGCCATTGCAATCGATTTTGAGCCATATCACCTAAAGTCTCTAACCACTTGTTACGATCATCGTGTGGGCCCCAACCAGGTAGTCTGCACCTATTAACATGGCTCAGCCCAATTGTCAATGTCTTCATGGATTGGTGCCATGTTTTTGTTTGGCCACCCCTAGCTTTCTTCCAGCCTACTCCTACACCAGACAACATTGCTCGTCGAGGTAGACGGTGGTCAGGCATACGCAACACATGTCCTAACCACCTCAGCCGGTGAAGATTCACTACTTCGTCAATAGCCTTACCGTGTTTACCTAGTAATCTATTCCTAACCCATGCATTGCTTACTCGGTTGTCCCAGCAAACACGAGCAATGTTTCGGAGACATCTATGATCGAATACTAGGAGCCAACGGATATCCTCTATCCTTAAAGGCCATGTTTCACATCCATAAAGTAAAACGGATCTGACTGCTGCACAGTAAACGCGTCCTTTCGTCAGTAAACAAATGTCTCGCCTGCGCCACAAGTGACGCAGGTTGGCGAAAGCCGATCGGGCCTTATGTATACGTGCCGAGATTTCATCGGACACTAGACCGTTAGGACTGATGAGGCTCCCTAGATAAGTAAAACGGTTAACGCATTCAATAGTTTCACCCCCTATCACTAACTTTGGTGCCGAATTAAGCCAGTCCTGAAGTAACATTTTACATTTGGATGGGGAGAATCGCATCCCAAACATGCTTACGTTCATGTTTAAGGTAGTCAAAAAAAGTCTGCATTTTATCAGCATCTTCACTCAATAGAACTATGTCATCTGCATATTCTAAGTCAGTAAGTTTATCTCCTGGAAGGAGGTCAATCCCAGAGAAATCAGACGATGAAAATGTTAACTCTAAAAGTATGTCAATGATAAATTAAATAAAAATGGGGAAAGCGGACAATTTTGACGAATACCACTTGAGGTGGTCAATTCCAACGACAATCCTTCTTAAGCCCTGACTCGATATTTGGTTTGAGTAGAGAGCCTGTATAGGGTTAGTGTATTTCTCTGGTACGCCTTTAGCGATAGACATTGCCACATAACCTTACGATCAATAGAGTCAAACGCCGCCTTAAGGTCAAGGAATACAGCTATTGTTGGGCGTCTGAAAGTGTGCCTATGTTCCAGAACCTACCTAAGTGTGAATATTTGGTCTATACAACCACGTCCGGGTCTGAAGCCACCTTGGTTTTCTCGAGTTTGCTCTTCACGAGCTTTAGTTAGACGTCGAAGTATTATTGAAGCTAGTATTTTAGACACTATATTCGTTAAACTGATACCTCGGTAATTATCACACGAGGACTTCTGTCCTTTCTTAAAGACCGGAATGGTTAGTGTTCGAGACCAGTCACATGGGATTACGTCTAGTTCCCAAATTCTGACCAAGATCTCAGTTAATCTGGCTGCTAAGACTGGACCACCTTCCTTAAATATCTCAGGGGTCAATCCATCTGGTCCTGCTGCTCTCCCTCGCTTCAAGTTTCCAATAGCCTTCACAACCTCATTGAGACTTGGGGGACCAATGTTAATTTGCCATTCAGATTGTTTGGGGATGGTGGGCAGCAGGGATGATGCCGTGGGCCAGTTGAACTGTTCCCTAAAGTGTTCTGCCCATCGGTCTAATCTTCTGGATTGACAGTGAATAATGGAACCATCTTTTTCGCAGATAGTTTCACTTACAGTTGGGTTCCTGATACCCGTTTCCTTGATAAGTCTGAACAGTTGCCTACTGTTACCTATTGCCGCTGCCTTTTCCATCTCTTTAGCTTTCGCCACCCACCACTGCTCACGATCATTGCGTAAGCTTTTGATTAGTTTGTGTTTAAGTTGCCTACGTTGCTCATCATGTTCAGAACCAGATGGGATGTGCTGCCGAGTATCTATCAGTTCAGCAGATGCAGCTGAAATCCACTGAGTTTTCCTAACCTTTTGGTCTAGTTTGTTAATAGATATTACTGCTCTTTCAACAGCTTTTTGGATATCATTCCAGGCTAGCTCAGGTTGAGAACAGTTTACGCCGTTTACTAATTGGTTTTTTAGTTGTTCCTGGAATGTATTTTTGACTTTTTCATCATTAAGTTGAACCCTGGGGAGGATCCTTGTCGTGGATCTTTTACGTCCAGTGAGTCGCAGACTAATACGCGCTCGCACTAAGGCATGATCTGAGTCTAAACATGTGCTCCAAAACGAGCGGCAGTCTTCTATCGAGCCTCTCCAACGATGGCTAATAGCAATGTGGTCTATTTGAGTCCAGCGTTGGGTTGATTTCGGAGGCCGCCATGTCAACCGATGTCTTTCCTTATGCTTAAAGTTGGTGTTTGCGAGAAATAAACGCTTGTCTGAACAAAGTTGTAGTAACCGGTCGCCATTATCTGTTCGTTGAGCCTCAACACCATATGATCCACCTAGGTGCCTTTCGGTTTCATCTAGTCTACCTACTTGGGCATTAAAATCACCAGCCACTATTACTACATCAGTGCGCTTAGCTTTACACAGAAGGTCAGAAAGCTTTCTGTAAAATTCATCTTTCATTTCATCTGAGCTGCAGTCAGTGGGAGCATAGGCAGAGACAACAAAGAGACAACGGCGTGTGTCCCTATCTTTACGAGTCCTTACCGTTCCGTTTAGACGGACTGCGCACAAGCGACTGTCTATTGGAATCCAGTCGAGGAGAGCCTGTTCAGCTTTTAAACTTAGTGCTATACCTACACCAGCAAGGCCTCGAGTGGTAGCAGTGGGGTCCCCGGAAACACGAAGAGTGAACCGAGCAGATTCCTTATTTTCACAAGGTGAAGTCAACTGCTTCCTTAAATATCATAATTACGCTACTAAGATGATATAGCTACCACAGTAAGAACAGCATGGTGGACACAGGTATGTACAAATGATTCTGCTTTATTATAACAACCGTTTCTGTAGAATTTAGATAGCACTTTATGTCTTAAAGAATACCTAAACACATACTAATCTAACAAGCTGACGATATACTTTCGAGGTTGTATTTTTAAGCAGAACGTGTTTGCTTTCCTACTGTTAAGTAATATATCACTATTTTGTGTAGATACCAATCTTACGGGTGGATTGCATGTGAAACAACATAGAGCAGTCTAGTCAATATATCATAAAGTATATTTTGCGAGATATCATTCATCTAACGATTTAAACGAACTGTATAAATAATTCACAAAATAAAGTAAAACATTAGCGAGCAAACCACTGAGCGACAAAATGATAAAGCAGAGATGGATGTAACTTCAAATCATAAAGACGGTACTTCGTTTCCTAAAGTAATGTTGAATTGTATTCACACAGTGACTAACAAAAAGTGAACATGGAATATAAGGTCTTTAGTATGAATTAATTTAACTGAACTAAGCTAAATATAATAAGGTAAGAGAACCGTTACTGGCTACAATTAGTAAAAACTGAGTATAAAGTCGGTTTTCCATACATATAGGAGGTAGTTCTTTAGGTTAGTCATATATAAGCATGCTAAGGATGCCAATTTTTCAACCACCACCACTGTTAGTGTATGACATGCAAAGCTCTTGGGGCAGAACTCACGGAAAGGCATACATTATTCATGAAAAGTGTCTTGGTGACAACGACAAGTAACGTCCAGTAAGAACGATATATTGTTGTAAGAATCAATAATGTAAGGCGGATGCCTATACAATAAAGTACAATGTCTCAATGATAGCAAATAATACTAGTAAACCGATATCTTTTTCAATGTTTATATGGCTTAGCAATGATTTTGGTTTGTGCAGTTTAAACTAGCATTGTATCTAAAAAGACTGAACTACTGACAGTTCAAAATAAATTCTTAACTATACACGATTACTGCTTATGCAAATCATCGCCCTTATATTGTTCTGAATTAACTACCAATCAAGCTGGAATAAAGAATAGAGACTACCTAATGAGCTGGCAACTTCTCAATTAAAGGTCACAGCGCACTATCTAGTTAGCAATGTTGACGATTCGTCGTATATTACCTCATTTTGACGAGAGAATTATTATCAGCTATTTGCAGAAGTTTTACTTCAAAGAACGTCTTATGTGACTGTGGCAAATTTACGCACCTCGCTGAATGTTTGGGGGAAGCGTGATAAACTGGTTTTTCGGCGTCACAAATGTTGGTTAAACAAATCACTTAAATTCGGTTTATTCTTAATGCATTTTAAAAGTTCCCTCTAACAGATAATGGCCCTTATAATGTGGTGGTGGTTATTGAAAACACCTGTGACTGCAGCTGCAACCAAGGTACAAGTCAGAGAAGTTACATATCTAATAGTGTCAGTACTACAGGGGTGTTAGCTCGGAGACTATCAAAAGCACATGTCTATAAGTAGTGTCGGTAAAATTGTCGAGATTGATGAAATGATCCCCAGAAAAAGTACAATCAAAGACTTGACATTCATACAGTATGTGTAGGTAGTGATTTTCCTTATTCAAGGATCATAAGAATGAGATACAGAGCATAGCATAATAGCTTCTGAAGTAAAAATGAGCGTATGGTCATTTTCCAAAATACTGCGTGTAAATAAAACTATAAAAACGTAAGTAATATTCCTTCAAAACTTTCAAATTCTGCAGAATTCTAAAGTAAGGCGATAAACAGAATACTTACCAAGTATTAAGATTGCAATATTGCGATGGGTTGCTTTTTATTTAGTGGTAAAAGGAAAAATCATAAGTACTGGTTTCCGCTAAAACATTTGATTAGCGTGCAAATAATAAGACTAGATTATTAAGTGATTTCAAGATTACACAGCACTCCACGGTTCTTAACACCGTAGAAGAGAAAAAGACGAAGTAGAAGTTAAACCATACATACCGCTCACAAAAGCCTAGGCTTGTCCTTGAAATTGACCTCTAATATCCAATATCAAGTGACGAGTTAGTTTCAACTTACTGATTTCTTTGCGCTTTCGTCTTAATACTGAGGTGAGGTTCATGGTCTGTATTTGATAGGAAATAGAGAAGAAGCAAATATACCTTAGGTTAATGGAAATGATGATTGATTGTTACCAAACACGAAAGCCAGTGCAGTGTAAGCTGTTCTTTCCCGTCCAAAACTATTTAAAACTAATTGAAACGGATATAAATATATATATCAATACAATAGAATTACGTTTAATGTTAATGCATGAATGTATACGTGGAATTTGAGTTTTCGACGTATGGACGAAGAAGGTAATAGTTGACGTAAACTCATTTTAAAACGGAAGCATTTTATTAATAGCTGTTGAGTCGATAACAATAGCGATACAAATAGAAGCTGTTAAACCAGAGTTTCAAGATGTATTTGAAACTGCTTCAAAGAGATTTCATGAGCTTGCAGATTATGAATTTAGTAAAAGACAAGAAAATGCGTATATTTTGTTGCTGATTGCATCATGGAGAGCCCGTCGCCGTCCATGAGTTGGGGCGGGGGGCAGATACTTTTGTTGAATATAAAATAAATCCCACGAAGCTATAAACCTATTACCGGAAGTTGGTTGCATTAAACTATTGTGTGTCTAGTACTATGCATAGCTGACGTATAGTCATCATGTAAGGGAAAATAAGGTGAATATATAGAAAACCTGGAATTATATTATCATTATGTTGTTTGTGTCTGTTACTTTGGCCATAAAGTAGAAGGCAACTCACCGCTAATATTTGTTTAAGTCTTGTGAATCTAATCTTCCTGGTTGTAAAGGTGTTTCGAATTCGATATGAACGAAGCCCACTTGTGATAACACCATGCAAGGCTCTACCTAGCCACCCATGTAACTAGAAATAAGTGGCCAGCGATCATTGGTATATAAAATTTATTTGAAAATAATTGTAGTCTCAGTTTTGCTGAAATTGTCAAGTATGCCAACGAGAATTTAGGTAAAATGACCACCTTGAATAGTTAAAAAACACTGTCACCAAGTAGCTACAGACTGATTGTTTGCACATGGACTTAAGGTAAAAATGTGGTACTTTGAATGACGTAGTAAACCAGGTACGAAGGTGTGAAAAATATATAAAGATCATTGTGAGGTGGGATGTTAAATAAACTACGTAACGTTTAGTACCTACGATCAAATGCGAACGCGTAAACGCTTGTATTGATTCTACAGATAACACTAACAAAATGACGTAAATAGGCACCTTTAATTGCCTGATTTTGCTAATTACAGGTTGTTCCAGTTACTGGTAACAGCTGGCTGCAATCGTGGATATTCAGTATTATTCGCCTGGTTTAAGTATGAATGGAAAGATTATTTGGTATGCATTTCAGATAAATTCAGAGTAGCAATAGGCGATGCAAGTAAAACATAAACCGTTGTTGTGGAATGTCATATATTCGAGCGTACAGCTTCCAATGGACATGTTAGTTTACTTTATCCATAAAGTTAACGTCTCCATAGATATGAATAGATAGCATTTTCACTTTTCATTTAAGCTAATAAAGGAAATAAACCACAAATTCTTGTGCTCAGACACATGCTGTATATATTTGTTGGTTACTACTATATTAACATTACTACGCCTATATGTTATATGTTATATGTATATGTTATTTATTCTTATCATATCCGCCTTTCTTAAACTGTGTATGCAACCGTGGAGTTGCTGTACGTATAACTAGACTGTAATTCATGAATTCGCAATTTACGTTGGTATATATATATATTTGAACATTTCTAGGACCACAATTATGGTTTACAAATGTATAAAGTAACGTTAAAGTTGCTTCGTACAGGTGGTTGCTTTCGCCTACAGGTGTAATGAAGTAAATTGTATTGAATCACTATCAATTACCGAATTGCACGTTTTTGGAGCTCATGAGTTCTTCGACGTAGCAACAACGGAAACTGGCATTTGTGCATTCATGGCATTAATTGAACTAAGGCTAGTTAACAAGTTTAAGTTATACATTGCAGCAGTTGCACTTCAGTTACCTTGAGACTTTCGTTAATTGCCGAAATGCGCAGTGTCAATATATATTGGAAAATATTTATTAGGTAATCCGAAATGAATAATTAAACAACTCCGTCAGAAACCCAAGTTCGCCCTGGTGATTTATTCGTCTTTGTGGATATATCCAGTATGTTTAAGTCGGTGGTAAATAGCTAGTTTCTCAAGTACAAGTGAAAATAATTAAGCTCAAGACAAATATTTATTTACAGTCACTTCGATTACAGTACGCATAAATAAAAAGACAATCGGATGATAATAAGTCGTTGTTGAAAATGAAAGTAAGCCTCCATGACATCCTGAAATACAAATAAACAGTGTATCAAGTGCCTACACCGTAAAAAATAATCAAAATAACTTGTTAAAACTAAATGCCAGTCTACGTGAATGACGTTTTTCCATTGAGAAGCAGTAGGAACTCCTGTTGATTACTGTAAGTGCATGAGAATGAACCGAAAATCAGTGACATGTTTAACTAAATTCAATAAATGTGTCATACTCTACAAGTATGTACAGAACAGAGCAGTATTTGGAACTTAAGTTACAGAAGGTTAGTTATCCTTCTATAGAAACCATTAACATTTAAAGCTGCCTAAGAGTGTATATGCTTTGCTTATAACGTTTGCATAATTTGTCCTTTATGGTATGAAATATTCCTTGAGTAGCAATATCAATACTACTGAAATGGAGTTGAAATTAGTAGGCTTCGTACACCCGTAATGTAAACCTAAGAGCGATTACGCTACGGGATACACAACACAACTATTCAACAGATTTCTTAGACAATAATAAGGCGACAAGTCAAACATAGAAGTGCCTAGAAACTTAGGGGATTGGTTTGTAGAAGTAAATGCCAACAAACTTTCGTAGATTTGACACTGTAGTACCTAAATTTGGCACACTTCTAATGCCTGTTACTTAATCAGATATGTGCTAAGTATCACCCACTTTCCTCATATTAATTTCACCTTCCCTAATTTTGTTTTTTGTGTAATGAAAGGTCTGTACCTGGTAAAGTTGGTAATCCACTGCTACTATACGCAGAAGCCTGTTAAGAGAAGGTTATTTCTGTTCAGTCCACAACTACTTGAAAGTATTACTAATTAATATAATGAAGAGAAGTAATCAATTCCTAACAATGTAATGCGTATTTCTATGCCGTATGAAAATGAAAGTAGTTCAAAAGATTCCTAGTGTCTTAATTCTCTAAACTAACTCATTATGTGAAACAATTTTTCCCTGTTGGCAGAAAATCGTAATTTCTGTCAAAAATATTAAGAACAATACTAGAAATGTGTACATAAAAAGCGTTATCTGTTGAGCCTGAATTTACTGCCTTCTGACTTATAGTTATTAATACACTTACAAGCTTCCAGTACATATTTACTGAGTAAATAACTTGCCTCAAAGTGACCTGAGACAACGTTCCATAAATATATCACTCATAATGTAGCTAACTCTGTAAAATATGCGTTAGCAGACCTATCAGATAATATGAACTTATTGCAGGGTTCATTGCAGCCAACTTAGTCCAATTTTAAGCTTAAATGAAGTGCTTTGTGGTTAAAATCTCAGAATGACATACCAACAGTAGCACAATGAAGCAAATTTGATGGAAAACTTGAGTTAAAAGCCCAAAAGCAAAAGAAATATCTAACATTTAATTTTAATAGGAGATACTTGTGCATCAAGTGAGCTAAGAATGTGAAACGGAAGTGAACGCTACACTTTGTTTGCATGAAAACGTTGAAGAAGTTACCAGCACCCGGAACCTATAAAGTTTCTTGTAAGAGTCAAGAATGATTAGTTTTTAATGGAATCCACGGCTCTAAAGTGGACATAATGCCGTGAGATCGTATAACATGCCCAAGAAGTTAAACTGAATGTTTTGCAAACTCACATGCTACAGGTTGACAGCTATATCGTACTCGTGTAAATGTTAAGAGAGTTGCTGAGGGCGTTACGTGAGCTCTTTGTTTATACCAACCGCTACTAATAAAGCGTCGATGTAAGCACTCACGAAGGACAAACCACGAATAATTGTATCTATGCGCCACTGGAAAGTTTGAGCAGCATTTGTAAGCCAAAGGGACAGGCAAAGAATTTGAAAAGATTATAATGAGTAGCCACAGCTTTTTAAAAAGGGCCTCCGAGACCATTGAAATATGATAGCACGTAGGTATCACATCCAATTTAGAAAAAAATTCGGCTCTTCGAAGGTTGGTATAATAGTGCATGTGTGGGATAGAGTGTCTATCATTTATAGTTTGTTTATTTAAGACTCTACTTTGTTGTTGCGATGAATTGGACTGATCTATTATGGTTAGTTGCAGTCAACTTATTTATGCTAGTTTCATGCGTCATTGTGATGCAACACATTATCAAACTGCGGACTTAAAATCTTTTACTCATTTGACTGTACTTCTTAATATTTTTTGCTATTTGTAGTTAAGACTAAATTACTTCAGTTACTGACTTCATTTGTAGTGATCACTCACACATTTTACATTTACATAACAGGAATAATACTCCAGGTTGCTTTATTTACAAGCCTATTTAGCTATCCGAAAGCGGTCTTTACAACAAATGACGATTAGAAATTCCTCATTTCTCATAAATTCAATATTTCAGTCAAAATTTTTTATAGATTGGACTTTCATTTTCAACTAACGCACTATGAACTTCTAACTGGAATACAGTAAAACTGAATAAATGGCCACTTGATTTTTCATGTGGATTTCTCAGCTGGAGTAAAGAATAAAACTCGAATTCTTTTTTACCTTTTCAACAAATCGCAGTTGGGATAGGTGTCATGGGGTAGGAAAGGGATAAGAATATATCAAATTCTATCAACGAAGTTATTCATGCTAAGCTCCTTCTATATACTTACACCACGAGATCTAGAGATGCACACGTCTATTATTAAAAAAGAATTTACAGTTTATATAATGAAATTCTGTTTGATGATGATAAATAAGTATTTGAGAACAAACGTCAGTTCATAAAATGTCTAGGAGTCTTTGGCTTATCCAAAGAAAGAAATCAATACAACAAACAGTATGAATTCACAGGAAATAAGTGATAGCAAAGAGATTAATCTTTAGGCACAATGATGCCTAAAATTTAAAGCCAAATAAAACGAATTAAAATGGATGAGATTGATACAAACAAATGAAGGTTAAGTGAAGTTAAGGAATTGGTAAATTTCTACTAAGGATCAAAATGACGCAAATTAACGAATGAAATAAATCAAACGTTAAGTATAGTTCAAGGGAAACGAAAAATGTTCATACCTACATCAAATTTGGAATAGATAACACTGTAAGTTACTGTTTGATAATCAGTAGTATAGATATATACACAAAATGGATAATTATTTAGTCTTAATGAATTAAAGAAGATCCGCTTATTCAGTCAAATTTTTTATTTTGAATAAGCTAGTACCTTTGAATCGTGTAACTGAAATCAAATCATAACGAATGGCAATCAGCTGTAGTACACGTGATAGCCAATCCTGTCATCTGAATCTGACACTTACTAGCGCATACGGCATAAATCCAGAATGAACAGGTCTTTTGACGAGTACGCTACTTTTAAATCACTTAGTGAAAGTGAACTAACTTATGCATTCAATTTCAGTTAGCTCTCACTTAAGAACAATGATTATCTAATATCATTACTAATATCTGCCACATTCTTTGTTACGTAATTAAAACTATTTGGTCGTATCTTCTAAGGGTAATTTAAAAAGTCACTGAAAGATTAATCACAAATGAATACATTATTATTGTTGATTTACTCATAGTGGCTCATTTGTCACATGTTTATTAATGTCAGTAATATAATAAGCAGCATAAATTAACTTTTCAAAGTATCAAAAATGCAAATAGTTAAGTCATGTGATACATGTCGATTCTGAACAGATTAACGTAGCCTAACTGATTATACAGTTTTCTATTAACATGTATTAGGTTGCAATCGTAAATACGTTTGGAAATCAGTTGGATCCGATCAATTCACTTGAATATAAAGTGACATAATGAAATGTGTTAAATGTTATCAATGTTATGGATCAATAAATTATTTAGACTTTGGAATTTTTTTATTTTGTGCCAGTATGTTGTGTATACCATTATTGGATAATAGAGTGTATGGATCTATTGATTGGAAGTGGGTGTTGTGGTGATTGTTGAATAGTAATTTGATATTATAAGTTGGTCTGAGTTAGACCACTATATCAAATTAACATTCAACAATCTCCACGACATTCAATTACAAGCAATATTATCTCACTAGTGACTAATATATCACAAATATATCGCGAAACTACTCAGTTAGAGCCAAGAGCCTGCTAGCTGGTTTAGTGATAAACCATTCCAAGCGGATCCTGAAGATCCTGAGTTTGATCCATGGTGTGGTGGTGGATCTATTGATGTGGTTAAATGATTCCAAAATTTTTCGGTACCTTTACTATTCATTCATCATTCTGGAAGTTAATCATCCTTTTAAAAGAAATTCTACCTGATTACATTTTTCGTGATAACTGATGTCGATCGTTGAAAACGTTAAATAATATGACTTAGAGTCACTCACAATAGGTTTATGGAGAAAGTGGAATACTTATAGTGAGTACACAAATTCAGACAAACACGACAAAGTGTGAAAATTCATGTATTAACAGTTACTATAAGTATATTGATGTTTATGTGGCAACTTGGATGGATGCATACATGTGTCAAGTTTTATTTTGTTCAAGCTTACATACACAAACTGATGTAATCAATAGTTAATAGCAATACAGTTTACTTGCAGCAACAACAGTTTGCATTCAGAAGACAGTATTCCGAAGGCTTCGCCACACTTAGTATTCCGTAAATACAATATCTAGATAGATATAAAGATTAAGTAAATCATATCCAGAAAAATAGATTTGGCACAACTAGTATTGGATCGAAATAATTCAGCAGTGCAAATCATAACATAAAGCAATGACTAATTTCAATTTATCACCAGAAACACGACTGTGAAAGTGCATCAGGCAGATATACAACCCAGAAGAAAAATCAAGCTTAGAGGGGCATTATTTCTACGTTTTTGACGAATGTTGCTAAAAATATGCATCCGAAAATATGTCACTAAATACAATATCTTCATAACATTTTACATGAATTAATGTTTTCAGACGATTCAATACGCCAAACTGTCTTCAGTGTTTGTCATATCTAAGATCCTAAGTTATAGAATTATTTTACACTACTTAATTTCACGAATCATTTCTTTCTACCTGAATCTTAATCTCTATGTTAAAACATTTCTACTATTTTAGTGAAGTCTATAATCTATGCTTAGCATGTTACTTATGCACATAGAAAGGAACTGCATTCTCGTTTGTCCCCCTCTCCTTTACTCCATACACATATGCAACAACAATATAATGAGGATATAAAATTGATTAGAATCCACAAGAAACAAAAAACCAGCAAGATACCAATTATTTACTTGTGTTCACCTACACGTTGAAAATATTTACCAACATAGAAATGTTGAAAGTAAAAGTTATTGTACTCAGGGGTAATTACGGCTTCTTCATTATCACCAGTTTTACTATAACATTAGTACTTACCGTTATAATTTCATCTTTCTGCGTTATTCTGGCATGATAACTGTTTAGGATAATCGTTACTTATAACTGTATTATTACCAGAAAAAAAAGGGGGGGAAATTGTGGCTACATACGTTTAAAAACTGTTAAGTATGAACAAAATAGAAATTAAATATGTCACATTTATTAAAATGTTTTTTTCGCAGTGACTGGGAGTTGTAAAAATAACCTTTTTAAAATTGAATACCATCTCAGGATAGTTCAGAAACCTGAAATCCGAATTCATCATTTCAAACCAGAGAGCATTGAACAGCTTTTCCTTCTTAGTATAGGCCGACTGTGGAGTAAGCGTCTATGGTCTCATCAAGAAATCGCGTCAATGACCTTCAGACTTTACAGAGAATGCTTGACCGTTAGACTACTGAGCTGGCCAGAGTCCAAGAGCTGATATCGCCAACTTTACCCATTCTGCGATGTATTTATTAGATCTCATCTATTGCCAACTACCTCGCATTCAACATAATTGGGCTCCACTTGTCAAGTCCATTCACTAGAACCCCAGGAATCGACTTTAGAGCTGATATTGATCTTAACTAGGTTAAATAACCATTTTAGCTCAAACCAGCTAGTGATATAAAATTAACATTCAACTATGTCCAAAACATCCAATTACTACAAATGCACTAATTACCAACTAAACTATCACAGTTAGCAAACAATTAATTCAATATCATTCAATAGAATAAATATGATAAAGATAAGTGTAGAATTAAACCCACTAATGGTCTACTGATGAGTCTTATTAAAAAATTTGTATGATTTAGAGATAGTGTCTTAAACTGATATCGACCACTAAGCTATATATATGGTCATGAGGCATCAGGTAAATGTTTTATCTGAATTTAGGAACTCCTACCTGTGCTTACTGAATTGAACCTAGGGCTTTACATTTTCAAAACAACTATGATGATATCAGTGCTTCATAATGTCATCTACAATCAATTTTTATTGATGAGCAATCAGAAGCAAGTATTATTGAACTGGGGATTTACTGTTAAAGTGTTGACTAGGTTCACTTCAAAGTTCATAGCCTACTACTAGAAACAGTAACAAGCATGCATTTATGATTAACTAGGACATTATTTTGTAGGAAAAGTACGTTTATATTGTGGATTATCTTCAAATCAGACTAAAAAAAGATAATCAAAAGTCTTAAATCATGACGAAACAATTGATTGTTAGTTGATTGAAATTAAAACTTTATGGTCGATTACATTGAGTTTAACTCCTTGTAGGGTTATTAAAGTATACTCCTTGATTACAAGCAGATTATCAGATGTTGAGATAAATCATTTTAATAAATAATTTTGTGTTGTTCATTCATATGTCTGAATAAGATTTATTGATACATGGTTACCAACTTAGTGATAAAGCACACATAGAATAGTGTTTGTTGACTAAATATACCATTTTATACTTTATACGTAATAACTTAACTTGAAGGTGTTTCTATGAATCAATTGATCATTTAAACTAATTCACGAATATGAAAACACCACCTACACAAATGATTAATATGAATTTAACAACTAAAACACCTACAGATTGATTTAGAAATCTGAACAAAACGAGAAATGTTGAACTGAACTATTATTTTCAATAGTTTAGTCGTTAACCTCCTATAGTTATAACTTGATGAATAATGTAATTGAATTCAGTTGATTTGTGTAGATTAGTATACAGTTTTAGTTGATGAAGTTGTTACAGACTGATGTTGATAGGATACCATTTAAAGCTACGGAGCATCAAAAATCGGTTTCGTTCTAGTATAGGACTCCTCAGCAGCGCACACTTTAAATTCACCATAGGGGCTATAGGTTGACGAATGCCTAATCTTCTACATTACTGGGCCGGTATCCAGATGTAGAATCTCCACTTTCATAAGTTCGTGATGTAGCCCGACGATCATCCATTGTTATCGGTAATAACTGTTTCACTTCCGACAAGTCTGAATTACAGCAATTTGCTCACTAGTGACTAACTTCAGTATGTTCTTGGAGCTCTAGTAAGAAATTGTGATTGGTAGACTTCACACTTGTAGAAAGTGACATTTTTTGCAATGGACGATTGTCACGCTATGAATATTGTATTGAAATTTTGCATAAACTACGCATTTATAGATATGTTGGGCAAATTGGATAATGGCATATAGGGAAATAATGAACTTTTGCAATGATATCAGCTTAAATATATCTACGAAACTTGTCCTTTAGTGATTCAAAAGTAAAATTAGGAACCTATACACAGCTGGAAACAGAGATAAACTCTGGAAAACTAAATTTAGGCCGATAGGTCTACTCATTGTTTACTATGGCATATAAACGGAATATTTCATGCGTAGGTTACTTATTGTGAATACCTACTATACAAATTCTCGATTTTTTTACTTCTACCTTTTTCTTCTCTTAATTGAGTAACTCGTATTTTCCAATTCACACTAATGTTGTCATTTACTTTGGTCAAGTATGTACACTCATATAGCCAGAATGAACACTATCACTGGGAAAATAAAGATTTTCTAGTCTAACACTTGTAGGTCTACCCTAACACTATCTAGCTCCAAAGAGGAATAAGAAGAGCCTTATAGCGCTGAGTCAACCAATGAAGAATTTGTAAGTACATTTTATATACTTCTTTAAATATATACAACTAAATCCAATCTACACAACATCCCAATTAGGATAATAACTACAATACAAAATAAACGAAAGAAAATGAGATAGAATGTCATGAATAGAAAACTACTTAACTGCTAATGGTTTAGACGAGAGGTTAAAACTAAGGGAATATAAAACTAATCGATCTAAAATGCTAAATACATATGCATTCAAAATATACATAGTAACCTACGCGTAAAATAGTTTTTAACGTTCAGTCATCCTTTATAACCCCTCTTTCCCCCATTTATTATATTTACCCTGACAACAATCCATATACTACATGACACATTAATGTAATGGTCATATTGTAATCATCAATATAACATTTCATCGATTGCTCAATATATTAACATAGCTAACTGACAATTACATTGAATGCATGTCAACATACTCTTAGAAGTTTGACTGGCTTTCATTAGATTAACTTACAACTTCGCAAACGATTGTGTTTGTGTTATGAGAGAGAATTGGGGGGGTTTGGTTGGTTGGGTTGGCCGAGTGCCAATTTACTAGTGTCTAGTTGGTAATTGTGCGTCTGCCCTGTGCCCACTTAGTCCTAAGCCGGAATAAGAAGAATGCGAGCCAATAGATCAGCCAGACAGAATCGAATCCTATTATATTTCAAGCATTCCCTTATATATACATAAAATCAGACCACACAGCAAACCAATTGGAAAATTAACATGAATACAGAACGACGGGAATAGTGGTAGTGAATAGGAACAACTTGTACAAAACTAATTAAATGTAGTCCATAATAAGAGACAGTTTAATAACACCAATTATGCTAAACGGGAGGATAGGGCAAGCGGAGCGTAACAATAATAGAAACAAAATGTTTACATTACAGACAGTTCGAATAAATGAAATAGTGTTCTTAAACACAGTTCTGAAAGTTTATTACACTTCTTTGTGGTCCGACCTTACAGTTTGGTAGTAGATAGGCAGTAATCGGATGTTAAACTTGACTAGTTTAATGAAATATGTTAATTATTTGGTTGGATCATCACCAAGTTCAGCTACATCTATTACATGTCCATAGAGACCTTCGTTAATGATGCAGGTTCATAAACACATGTAAATAATAGAATAGGCATATAATGAAAATGCACTTACACAGATTTGAATAGAAGTATATTATTCAACTAAATAGATCCAACACTAATTAATTAACTGTTCACGCTTTATGTGCTCATTCAAAAGTTGTACATTCGTGCCCACATGAAAATTTACAACAGCTACAAACTGCTATACTCAAGTATAATTACCGCCTTGACAAGTCTATCAATGTGTAATTGTCTAGTTCGCTCGTTACTTATTAATATATGTCAAATTTTCACCAATTCTTGGTACATCATTCATAGCATGATGACAATAACAGAGTACAATGACAAAGTTATTGAAAACCTACAAGATAATAAATATATTAATGAGTAGTATATAACTAATTCGGAAAATAATTTATTCACAATAAAAGCTATTGTCGTTAACTGAGGTAAGTAAGAAAGAGCATGTCCTTTACCATGGTAACATATTTATTAGGACACACACATGTGAGCAAACTACTATAAGTGAATTGTTCACCTAATTATCCTTCACATATTTTTGTCTATATCAATCTGACAACCTGTAGAATGAATCAGAAACGAAGCTGTAACCAGAGTGAATGTATTCATATCGAGGTTAATTGTTTTATGCAGTGATATTATCATGCTATTAGATGGGATGATTGATAGAATGCTTAAAATATATTAACTACTCAATTATCGTATTATTAAGCTTGGTAAATAATCTGGTTATATCACCAACCTACATACAAACAATATGACTCAGTTCGAATAAATAAATGTGTGCCTCATTGATGGGTAGTGCTCAACACATTTTGAAGATAAACATCAGAATCTGATTAGTGTCTCTTTATAATCGTTCTCCACTAAACTACTGAGTTTAGACGTCTACACTTTCACAACGAGTATGTTTTGTTTGATAGTGTTTATCTTTTCTCATTGATATTGATATGTCCTGAAATTGATTGGTTTATGTTTTTGTTTATACATCCTGAGCAGATTGCTGATGTAATCATCAAGTGGAAAGCAACTTCACTCAGTTGACGAGTCCCAAATGAGATAAAGTGCTTGTTCTAACTTTTGCTAGACAACTACAATCCAACTTCTGAACCTAATAGATTCTTCTTCTCACTGGTGAAACAAGCTAAGTAAAACGAGACTTATAACCACTCATATCGGTTGGTCACCGAGTAAAGAATAATTGGATGTTTGTCTAATTCTTTACTGATGATTAAATTCTACCGATAAAGTTGTAATGCAGACATTTTTGAAAACAATGCAATATTTCATACAATATTATTTGATGTTAGGCGAATATAGAGAAATTCAGTAAGGAACTCTAGACCTAAACTTCATACTATTTTGTGCCCGCCAATAATGTGTACCAGTTATCCTTAGGGAGGTGGTGAATTTCAATCTTGATCGTATAACTTCACCTCCTATAGGACTGTGATATTCATATTGACTAATTGCAAGCACACTTTTGTGACAAGTGCTAACTAACACGAAACCTAAGTTGTGTAGGGTTTTCTATCGACTAACTTTAACAATTTTGCATAATAATCATTCATTTACAAAGTTAAAAACTAAATTTTTGATTATTCATCATAAATGAAATAGGTGTTCTAAAATAACTTAGTTACTAGAATTAGACATTTATCTTTAAAGTAATGAATCAGGCGCTTTCTAACGAGAGAGATTAAGATACAAACAGCTTAACTAAATTGATTAAAATCAAACAGATTTCAAACTGATGGCTTATCGGTTTTAAATGGATATGATAAATAGGAATTAGACCTAAAAATCAAGTAGGAGTGAATGCCATACAAAACGTGATTAGTTGAATTCAACTATGTTGGCTGTTATCAACCGACAGAAATAGATGAATTCGCTCAAATATTTAGCAAATAAACTGAAGTTAGCACCACTCAGACCAATAATCAGTAACTTCATGAACCGATACCATGTTTCGGTTCAATCGTCTCTAACTTTCTTCCATCTTACTCCAATACCAGCCAGACAACATCGCACTTCGAGGAAGATAGTAATAAGGGATACATAACACATATCAAACCACCTCATTCAATTAAAAACCACAACCTCATCAACTGATTTACCTTATCACCTAAGTACCTAGTGTTTAATCTCGCTTTTACTTGCCTAACAATCCCAGGAAACGCGTGAACTGTGTTCGGGGACACCGATGATTAAATATCAATAACCTGCAAGTGTCGTCTACTCTCACTGGCCACGTTTCAGATCCATACAGTAAGATAGAATAGACTACTATACAGTATACTCCTACTTTAATTGATAGACGGATATCTTGCCTACACTATATCATAAGTGACGTAAGTTGACGAAAGGCAAACGAGATTTTTCAATCCGTGCTGAGATTTTGTCAGACACCAATCCATCATAGGTGATCAGACTTCAGAGATAAATGGGGTGGCTAACGAGCTGAACTTCTTCACTCCCTACCTTTATTTGGGGTATTAACGCAGTTCAATCCTGAAGCAACAAATCGGATTTCTGGTAGTGGAGGTGTGGAGATACATCTCGAGCATTCCTTGACTGTTGCCGAACGGTATCAAAATACTGCATTTTGTCAGCGTCTTCACCGATCAGGACTATGTCGTTCGCTTATTCCAAGTCAACTAGTAGACCATACTGTAGATCAATTCCTGTAATGAGAATGCATTGCGTAAATTTTGCAAGTCAACACATTTTGTAGTTAAGAAGCTGGATTTCACTCAAACAATACACTACTAAAATAACATAGTAATTAATGCATTTAAATCATAAAAGCCAAGTAGGATTAACAATGTAAATGGAAACTAGAAATTGTTGTGTTCAAAAATACAAAATTACTTCTTTTTCCAAGTAACTATGTCAAAATCGCACCAGGACTTGAATAACCTTAGAATTAAGACAAAATTAGATACTAGTAAAGGTTGTTAATTACTTGTTGAGAAACTCACTGTCTATCAGAAATCATTCGGTTACTGAATAATGAATCTGCTTTGAAGAGACAGGCATTCAGTGTAGAGATTAAGATTTACATTCAGATATATCAGCTATCTCAAATAGGAAGAAAAGAACTTCCTGAATTTCACTACTAGCCACATAATAAACAATATTATCGTAATTGTTAATGAAGTCTTTCAACCCTGATTCTAATTAAATCAAGTTATGTAGTTTAATTGAGACTTCTGTTTATTTCGAATCATATTCCAGTACAAAGTGACATTAGTTGAAAGTCTGTCAGAATCTAGGACAAAGATATTCAACGATTCCTCATTTTCAATCCATATGACTAAATTGAAGATGAAGTTTTATTAGGAAGATGTGATAAGTAAGAATAACCAAGTGTAATAGTAGTAACTCAATATTAACGTTGAATTGTATCACAGATAGAATAACATCGAAAATATCAACCTTAAATAACGGGCTCAGTGGTTTGAACTGATTGAATTTACGATAGTGTACGACTTGGATTCAGATTAAAATAAAATGCCCATTTAATTGTTTACGGTTGACTACCATTACTAACCTCCAACAGGATTGTGATATTTACTAATTAAACTAAAAACACTCATCGAAATGTAAAATGACGATAATATGGCTCAGCAATGAGATTTCATTTCCGAAGCTGTACAATTGCATATTTATATAAACATGATTGAAAAAAAGTTGAAGATGGGTTTCTACCAAGATTCGTTAACAAAAATATGAAACCTAAACCACTAAGAAAACCGACAGTCGATGTATCGAAGAAGAGACTCTCCCTGAATGTTGACTTCAAAGGTGATATATCGGTTGACATTCTTAAGAAAAGTCTCCAACGCCATTAAAAGAATTTTCTTTTGCAGTGAATCTGAGAATAGCGTTTACAAACAATTCAAAGGATAAACTATCGCATTTGACATCTTGAATGTGCATCTATACATTCACTTGTTCCTGTGGGGCAAGGTATATTTATCGTTCAATATGTACTCTATCCAAGAGTACATTCTTGTCTGGTTGAGGAAAAGTAATAAAGGTTGCATTCAAAGCTCAATAATAGAGTACCTAGTTAACAATAACCATCAAATACATCTTTCAAGGTAATGTATGAAGTGAACTGGAATCTTTCAAAAGCATTATGTTCTCGACTCTTATACCATTACTGAAGTCGTTGCAATACGCATATGGAAACCGGAACTATGTTAACAAAAGAAAGTTGTCCAGCCATTAATTTTATCATGAATCTACTTAGTAAGTCATCATATAATATCATCATTCAATTGTTATTCTTATGCTATTCACATTTGTCATTTACTTTACAAATTTTCACTATTCTTTCTCTCTTTCCCAACATTAATTACCCGAATTGACTCAATCTTGTTTTCATGTCCATAAGGATTGAGTTCATTTTTCATAATTTGTATTATCAATTAGTCCAACATAACTGCACATTTCCTATCTAGTTTCTATGACATTCATTCTCTAACTCTGATTAAAACTTCATTGACTAGTACTAAATTTACTTACACTTCGTTATGTTAACCAATTAGAATTATTTTATTGAAATCATGTTTATATAAATATACCATTGTACATTTAAGTTGGATTGTGACTGGCAAGTGGAATCTAGGACGCGCGTTTCGTCCTATTTGGGACTCATCGGCTGAATATACCTGCATCCCGATGTTGATATTCACACTGGGATTTGAACTCAGTCCGCTTCGTGTCAAACGCCACTGCGTTCATCACTAGGCTACTGTGTCCAGACAGTCACACTTGTGCGACGAGTACATATGTAATTCAGAATAGGCTTGTAACTTCCCGTTGATTTGTAATGGACTGAAACTAGTCAGCCTCTGTTGCCATATGTGCATCCTGACTAGTTTCAGTCCATTACAAATCAACGGGAAGTTACAAGCCTATTCTGAATACCATTGAACAGTTTAGGAAATGAAATCGCTGAAGAGATATTTACTTACATTGATTGATCACTGAGTAGTGACTAACAGAATGCGATCAACGTGAAAGATCAATCTCATGTTAATCTGAATTTTATTTTGGTAAAAGAATCCATTATTCATAATAATAATAATAATAATAGTAATACATCCGTATGGATTTTTAAAGAGATGAAAATCATTGTTAATTGAAATAATTACATAATAGCCGCCGGGAGATTGTTCACTGGGAATTATTAATATCAAAGTAAAATAAAACAATTTCATTTTTTAAGAAAAATGTAGGAAACCTCACAAGAGATGAAATCTTAATAATGAAATATATAATGTACAATTACTTTTCACATATCAACATACTACTGATTTCATAAATATTTATATGTTACGTTAAATTACATATTGTCAAAGCAGATTTTTCAGCTGTATTAAGAGAACAATTTAAAAAAAAATTACATTTTAATGACACTTGGTAACATATGAGATATCCAAAATCTATAATTACAATATAAACATATGGGGATTCGGGGGAGAGGAGGTGGTGAACGAGAAATATACATCACTGAAGAGCAAAGGCAGTAAGAAGAAAAACAACAACAACAAGATGAAAATAGAAATAAATCGAATAAGTGATATCTTGATATTAAAAAAAATTGCTACAATAATTAAAATTAAAGCGAAGGCATTCTGCTGTATACAAATCAATTGAAATGAAGTAATCAGAAGACATGAACAATTATGTAAATCTGTAGAAAAGTAAAGTAAAAGCACAATGAAAAGAATAACATGAATTCTATCTTCTGCTTTTAGAGGTTACTCATTGCAGGTAATATAGAAGTTAAAGCTACGATTATTAATAATGATATTATTAATATTAACAAAGCATTACATAACTGAGTTGATGTAGTTGGATTAGAAAAATGTAAAGAAATGTATTATGTAGTAATATGACTTCAATTTCAACATAAGAAAATATTCATTAGTAACAACTACTATGTTGTTTTGCAGCTTTTCTTTTTACTAATTTCTGTACTGTTTCGAACTCAACTACACTGAACTGGTTATGTAATCCTTTGCTTATAATGATATTATTATTATTATTATTACAAATTGTAACTTTAGTCTGTTTATGTAGCTGATGAAACACCTGTAAAGCAGAGTGATGAATTCATTTTATTCTGGAAATCTACGTTAATCCTGCTTCATTTATAGATTTATGAGGAGAATTATAATTGAAGAAATAAAAAGGAGTCGTATTATGATCGTTAATATTATTATTATTAATTTAAAGATGAATAATTATTCCATGATTTTGCACGAATAATGGACGGCTTCAATAGATGAACTTGTTCTTGTTCTATAGTTGATAAACAATTAGAATTACAGAATCTACTACTGGATCCATAGTCACCACCACTACAACTATTAACACCCTCTGCATCATCATCATCATCATCGCCATAATCACTAGAGTCAAACGTATCTGTATGATCTAGTGAATATGGCTCAGACAATTCACTTCTATCTGGGAATTCTTCTTCACGTCTGATCATCACTGAATCCGATGCATTTGGACAGCATGGTAATAAGGTAATGTCGAGTACACGATTATGAATTAATGTACCAATAATAAGTAATGCAAAACCATCAACTAAAACAGGAAAAGTAATAAAAATAGAATATTCGAATAAGAATAATACAAATAAGTGTAAATAGGGATGAAGCTGCAGCTTTTAAAAGCAGGTCCCAACTACCTACCCCAAAGCTATTAGTTTTACTGGGTAAATCAATTTTTCATTATTTTTACAAATTTAACAAGTCTTTAACACTGTAGAATTGTATAAAGATGGGTTATGAACTAATAACATATAGGCCAATGGTAATGGTTAATCGTTGCGATACACCACAAGTTAATTGAACTGAGAATTTCACCACTGGACACCCGGGTTGATAGTGCTGATGGTTAAGCAATAGTCACGATATCGTGAGGTCTTATGTTTGGCTCATGATGAGGTCGTGGGTGTGAACTGTTGAGAAGCCCCATACTAAGACTAAACAGCTGTTCAATGCTACCTGATTTTTAGTGGCAGCCAACCGAGATCACTATGTGACAAATACAAGTAAATGTGACTGGTGCTTTTTGTCATCTTGAGCTTTTGGTTCACAATTAGCCTATCAAAAAGTATAGATAAGTTAAATAATTTAAGAAGGATTTCAAACAGTTGATAAATTTTTAGAATTCGCAATTAACTCTTTAGTCTTTGCATGTTAGCGTGTTTAATCATACAGGAATCAGTCCATTTGACTATAGATCATCTTGCTTACAAATATTGGCACACATGTTAACTCATTTATCAAGTACAGATTTTCACTTTTAACTACTCTAATCATGAGGTTCAGTGATAGTACCCAGTTGATCGAAGTGAAGTAGGTGGAGAAGTGTTTAAACCTGCGGATACAACCGTCACTGTTCTATATATTTATATGTTTACTTGTTCAACACACATCATATTCCTCCTATGTTAGTAGCGTGTATATCTATCAACGAATCGACAAAACATAGTTAGTGTACAATGATCTATCAATAACATTTTAATCTGTGTAATAAAGCGTGATTTTTAGGTAGATGGCAAGGAACCCTACTTAAGCTGGGTATCGCGCCAGTGAGCATACCTTTCATCACAACATAGTGCACGATATGTCGAGTCAGTCTAGTGGCCACACGGCAACTTGATCGACAGCATTCAATAAATATTATAACGGACTAGACAATCACTAAACCAGTCACTATTAAAGACTCAATCAATATGATCAGTGCATAAGTAACTACACACTGAGTTATATGTACATACGCTTGTGATAAACTACACATACTCTCTGATTATTGTTGAAATTTGAATTATGCGGGTTCCAATTCTAGTATTTAACTAGGGTTATACAAGATGCTTCCAATGTTTACTAAATTTGCTTGTATCTAGCTTTTTTCGATTACTTTCTGTTTATTTAGTATGTAACTGGGTGTTACAAATTATAGTATGGCTGTTACCAAAGATCTTAAAATCCTAACTTCCGTGATATTTGTGTTGTAGATCTGATATTTCAGGTTACGCTACACTGGACGTAAGTAATAGCAGACAATTATGGGTAAATTCAAATGATTGAAATCAAATCTATATTGAAAAAGTGCACACTGATATGCAGTACTCCTCCACTAAATGACAAGGAAAACAACCAAAACTGCTGAATACAAGACATACACAGTTGAACATTGAAGACGTCCCCAACAAACACAATCTAAATAACTAGCACTATACTAAATGTACACCGCATTAAGACCTCAAATGTTATTTCAAACCTAACTGACTTGAAGTTGGGAAACACTTTAACCTATAGAACGACAGTGTAGTAGAATACTTTTTTCAGTGTTGACGTGTTGACTTTTATTTAATTGTATTTTATGATACTGTAATAGTCACATTTCGATGCTTTGTTGATGAATTCCACAACGATTGTAACTTAAACGTTAACTGATACTGACAGAACGGGCAATTCAAGTATCCAGCTGAGGATCCGGCATTTATAATCACCACAAAAACAAGCGGTAGGCAAAAAAATCTACACCATTCATCTTACTAAAACAGGTAAAATTATCTATTTATATCAGCTGCGCGGACAAATGTTCGTCGTTTAGATTAAGAACGTCAGTTATGTATAGACCAAGTCAGTTGGTCAAATAAGCATCTTATCCATTTCTAATTCACTTCACTTCGCATTCCCGACTAGGCTAAAGCGTTACGAAGCACTTATATATATCCCACTGGAATCGGACACGGCAAACTATAAAATAAATTAAACGCTACAACCTATACATGATATATATGAAAAGATTCAAACACTACTAACCTTCAATAAGACCCCATCCAACATCGAATGACTCACCATACGCTGGACCAATTCCATAGTATAAGATTAAGCTACAAATCCATACTAATGCAGTACGCAAAGAATCTATCAGTGTCCGATGAACAGCTACAATTAAAAAACAGTGTAGTGTAAAGCAAAGAAGTGGAAAAGCTACCAACTGCATCATCGAATCCCATACAACCTGTAAGCAGGCAAGAATCTCTCTCTATAAAAACATTTCAGTAATGTGACGCTGACTGAATTCTATTCGTCACTGACAGAAGACACGTTTCATAACCTGTATAACTTTTTATGTAAACTGTTTTCGGTCAACTTACAATTGTGAACAAACATTTTCACATAGAACTTCGATACATTTAAACATAGATATCAACTCACAGATTCAAATATTAATCATAATCAACATGTAGCCGTGAAAAAACGTATTAGACCAAGCCGTTATATCAGTACAATGTGAATAAATTAACAAGATATAAAACTAAAGAGGTAGAAATAATGTAATATACATGATAATGAGGACAAACAAACATTGAAAACCTATTGCGGTAAAGAAATAAAAAAATATTTATCAAGAAATCCTGAAATTAAGGATCTAAAGAAGACTAAGGTGTAAATGTATTTCAGATAATGCAAATACTGTTAGTCCTTATTACTCGAACCCAAACTAAATAGTTTCCAAACAAACAGTCAGTGACTTCATAGACTAATGTTCATCATGGTTGGGTCGCTCATACCTTTTCTCCTAACTTACTAGTATGATTGTTACTATTGCATATCGAGTTAAGCGGTGGTTGTGATTACATGCGGCATGCTCAGCTTCCTCAGTCGTTAAAGCTCTCCAGAATAGATGGAGTAAATATTACCCAGGACAAATAATTTTTGATCATAACATACTAGTAAGAAACTTTAATAGTAGCATACGTAAATAGTATTTTAGTGACCTAATCCTAACGAGAAATATATATATATATATCGCTACTGGATAATCTCAATGTGTATGTATTACACCCTACTAGAGGTGTTTAAACTTTATATTGAAGGGTTGCATAAATATCAATACCACAATAGGCTCTCTGGACATACAGAATGTTTCTCGCTATGATTAAATCGCACACTATATCATGAAAGAAAGTAGCCGAACTGAAAATAAAGAATTTAGATCATTGGTTAGTAGTGAGATAGGATTTTTTCTAGTCTAATGTAGTAGTCGTAAAAGTCAACTTTACTAAACAATTAAATGACGTAACCGGTTAATACGAACAATTTGACAGCTTTTTATGTTGCTTAAATGTGTGTATAAAGTGTGATATTTTCCTGAAACATGAGTTTCCTGACACATTCTGTCGCTCATTGAGATGCAAAGTTCTGAGTGGGCAGCAATCATATTTACTATCAATTTGTGCACTATCAATGCAAATTTGTCCGCTTATGTTATATCTATGGTGAGATTGAACATAGAACACCTAATATTTATCCAGTAGTAGGTGGGGATCTATTGTTTTAGATTCGTTTACTTCAATTACTTTGTGAAATATAGTCTCCTCGAATGTTATTGACTAGTTGTGATTTTCAGTTTCTAACTTAATATATAACGTACATTAAGTTGCTTACACAAGTTTGTGAGAATTTAGCACGATACACAATCATATCAGCTGCTACGTTGTCTATGATTGTCTGATTGATATCGGTATATGGTGAAGTCAGTGGTTAAAATAATTATGTCCTCAGGAAAATATTAAGGGTTCACTTTTAGAAGAAACAGTCGATGCACATGTCATTTATTTGACACAGACAACTTACACATAATTTTCCAGTACACAGTTGACAGTATGACTTCTCTTCTAGACCTTATACCTGTTGCTGGCATGGAAAGAAGTGCTTCAACTAATGTAGCTGGACAGAGTCATCAAAACATGAATGCCTTATCAGCACGTTAAGGTAGGATATATAATATGGTAAAAAAGAAATTACAAACTTGTCTATGTTCATTGTTTAAGTAAGTGTTTTATCTGTATTATCATTAGGACATATTAATAGGTGCCGATGATATACTCTTCAGTACATACGTTTTACGTTTCACTAACTTGGTCAAAGTGATCACAGAATATTAAATGAAGGGGATTAAAATATTAAAATATCCAAGTGTATGCCGGTAGCAAAATTAAGTCCGAAACAAGAAAAACAAATTCATTTTAAGGAAAATTTTATAAATCAACCTTACTGAAAACAAAAACAAGATAGTTTAAAAATGATTAAATGTCATAACTTACAACTAAGACATCGAGCAATTGATAAACCACAATAGTTGAATATGGCGATGGAAAGCACATAAATTATACAATTCCCTAGTAGGACATAATTATTCCCAATTTGATAAATCGCATCGATTACATTTTCATACGATCCATTTAAATCATTTCCCGGAATAAAATGAACAACTGGAAGTGCAATCTAAATAGATGATATAATTAAAGATCCTAGGATACATGCAAATATTTATGAATGTTGCACATACTTTTTTGATCAGTAACATCAATAATCAGTGACTTAATGAACTGATGTGAGATCTTGTTTCAGCCACCCCTTAGTCTCTGTCAACCTACTTCTATGACAAAAAATATCTTATGTCAAAGTAGGCAGTAAGTGAGTATAAGTAATACATATCTCAACTAAATTATCTGATGAAGATTCTCGATTAAGTCAATCGACTTACCATCTCTATCTAACATACTAGATCTAAACTCAACGTTACTTATTCAGTGATCAGAATGTAAGATGATATTTTGACAGATACTCCTTTATTAGTAGTTTACGAATGCGTCGTCTAATTATGCTTCATTTATAGGTATATCAGTTTTAATTGTTCAGTATACAATTGCAATGAACCCTCAGTTTTAAGAACATAAAATCTTTGTATTAGTCAACAAAATATAAGTTTAGATAAGTTTATCAAGGTTGGGTTGATTATAAGAATCAGTGTATTGAGCTGTAATGATAACGTGAAGTTTAAAAACGTAGTGATTTAGAATACCTCATGCAAAACGTCAATTAGACTCTACGAAAATAAAATAAAAATAATTAAATCTTTAGTGGAGTAATTATATTTCAAAAACTAGTATCACTGTAATAAGTTAATGTAAACAGAAAGTAACTTACCCCACACATTAAAATACACCCAAAGATACCTTCCATACCAACAGCTTGTAAAGGGTGAAAACCACGTTTTTTCAAGAAAACTTCTTCTATTACCATTTGTGTAGCAGATGTGAATGCACCGGCTAGCACTAGTATGAGTCCTATTTTTTGAAGAAGTCGTAAGACAAAGCTTGTGTAAATTGAAGTGTAAGAATAAATCTGACAAAATTAATCAATTTAGGCCAATTAACACTCACTGTTCACAGCAAGAACATAATACCGATAATAGAAATATAATGTCACCTGGATATGACTGAATAAAAACAACATTCACTATTCTCAATGTTTCTTCGACAATTTTGCAAAACAACTACAACAGGTGTTTAAGCCATCGCATCAACAAACAGAAATGAAGTAATTGGCTGCCATGGATAATTTTCGTGGGCAGTAAAATAGTCAACAATATGTAAATGACACAATGTCTTTACATGTTGGCTGGCTTTTAGCCCTTATTTCACTTATGACTGTTTACGTTTGACAAGAAACTGATTTATAATAATATAGACATTCGGGTATCATACTGAAAAGCATAAGTGAACCAGGGAAATATATTCTTTATATTCACTACTATTATTACACTCATTAGTAAAAATAGATAGTTCATTAAGTTACATTGATATGACTCGCTAAATACAGACTCTTGTACACCATCACGTAAAACTGTGTGAAAGCCAATGATACTATTGTCCAAACTGAAGTAGGTGGTGAAGGAACTGGACCTGGAGCTTAGTGGTTGAAAGATGAGTACATTAGGCAATAATCTACTGCTCTAGTTATACATTACGTTACCTAATTAAATAACAATAATCAATGCAACCTTGTCATAATACATAAACACATGATTGACAAATATAATGATCAGAGTTCTAAATCAAAATTACCTATCATTGCACAAAACTCTTAAAATAGTAAAATAAGAATCCGAACACGTAAAAGTGTAAAATATATATACCTATTACTGAGTGTGCAGTAGTTGTTTTGACGGAATTCCCACTGAAAACAGACTTAGAACCAACAAGAGCCAACCCAAACACAGTGATTAGAATTCCAGTCCACTGAAAGTAACGTAAACGCCGTTTAAGGAAGACAACCTGGAAGAATAAAAGTAACGACCCTTTTGGGATAAAATACAATAATTTTAAGAATTTAAAACATACTAGAGAAAAAATTTAGGAGTGACGGGATGACTGTTACTAATAAGGACAGAAGACGAAGTCATACTGCTGACTGTGCAGATGTGACGGTAATAAGGTGTTTCCCTCAGACAACCAACATCGCAGTAATGCTGTCTTCCCACAAAGGGTGGAGTCAGTAAGTCAGCCCTAAAAATGAACGCTACACAATATTGCACTGACTTCCGTCTTTAGTAATGAGGCCTCAACGAGTACGAAGTTAACACAACGGGATTTGGTCCGACAATTTAATCTCTATCTGCTAATTGAGGCATGGCAACTTGAACTGATGTACGCATGTACAAAGTTCTACGTTGTAACTGACTGACTGACTAACACAACGAAAATTACCCCAAAAAAGACCGTGTGTGACTAGTCTTAAGTGGCTACCCCTTAGGTAATGTGGTCACGTTCCTAGGTCATCAAGACCAGCCTTAGCCCAATTTATTTTTCAGTCGCCTCAACAAAAGTATCCCCTCCATAGCGTGGTCAACCAGGAAGTGATGACCGCCCTTGTACTTCTAAAGGTCCTCAAGATTATAGGATTCATGATCAAATTCTTTCTTCAATTTTTAATATTTCTTTTACTTGGACTATGAACCCTGAATTTCTGTCTCCGACTTACTCTACATGTGCCACCGATTTCAAAAAAAATTAAATTCATGAAACACCATCCTGGAACTATTGAAACTGTTTCAAACTGCATATTGGAGTCACAAATGTACGAATCTCACGTCAACTAGGCTAACAGGCTTAGCTAAGACCCTAAAATCTATCTCAACTCCTTTACAAAGCCAAACACTCAGATATAGTACTCATAGCATGTGATTCAAATACCAAAGTAGACAGCCTAAAATGAAGTGAAGAACACTTAGGTGAGTCTTTCGGTGTCCCAGTTCAGCAAACAGACAAGTGACAATCTCCTGCAACTGTATGCATAGAAACCACAATAAGAAGACACATTAAAGTTGTGCTCACTGATAAGAAAGCCAACAGTAGGTTCCAAGAACAAAGAAGTCAGACTTGGACAATAATGAAAATGATGCACAGTCGGATGAGTAATAACTACTGCACCTAAGTAAATTTAAGTTAGTAACGAACCTTAATGGGATAGACTCGCGCGAGCGTGGTGTTTGTAAATGATAAAGCCTGATGATCATTTCCTTATTCAAATGGGTGATTGAGAAGTGCTACTTTTAACCACTAAATCGCAAGTTTGAAACCTATCGCTCCTACATAAGTTTTAGCAAAAAAAACAACCAAAAGTAATTCTATTATTACGACGTGCTCATTTTAATAGAACACCACCTTTGCTCATGTATAATACCGATTGTTAAATACACTAAATATCCAATGGTGGCAAGGGTTTACCGTATTTCGCATCACACTGACTAGTTGCATGATACTTGATATCAAGATGCCAGAACTTATAAGGATCCAAGTTAACTTCACCTGATGTAAACGCCAATCAGCTAGTTACCACCAATCTTTTATTAATACTGAGATCGATGATTTCATATAAGGTAAGTTTTCTATCGTTTTTAATAGGTTCCTGAGTTCACATCGTAATACCCACCGATTATTTAAATATTAATCACAGAAAATAAGAATTCATCATGTGCATTCTGGGTCTGCGATTTAAAGAAGAAATAACTTATGGATCTATTACAGAATTGATGTACACAAAACATAAATGAAGTAATATTTTAGTAAGAACGGTAGTAACTGATAAATAATACAAGTCATACAAAACACATCTTGGCAGAGTAAGTGTTCTGATTAAGGTTAGCAGAAAGAAAAATATTAAGAAATAATTACTGTCTACCCCATACACTTATATTAATCTCTTGAAAATACCATTGTTTCGTTGTCTGAAATCCAACAGGTATAAATCTTATAATTTAGCAGAAAAAGCAGTCTTTAGAAGACAACCACGATCAAATACCCGTAAACCATGCATGTTATCCGTACTTAGTAGTTATGCTTAAATATAGTAATAAAACAAGAGAAAAAACCAGAAACACCCTTAAGAGAATACCTAACATTTAGCTTGCACCACTCATTTTATCACAACTAACTGACTGGCTAGATACAGATTATTTCGGACCATATGCTGAGTGTGAGAGTTAGTAATATTATCCAACTGGCTAAATCGACGTACATGGAGAAGGGTTTAAATGTGACTCAGTGGCTAGAATAATACTTCTAGAAACCAACCTTGGCATCTCAAATTTTCACGCTACAAAAGATAAGTTTAGATCGAATAACTAATCAACGTGAAGGAACATTGCGAAAAACCAGTAATACTAATGGGATAACAAATTTAAAAACGTGGATTATGATTATTCTTCAACTGTTATATAAATGTACCAGAATCCTGACATTAATACACAGAAAACTGTTGAACCTAAATTCGATGGCATATTAATTATAACGATAGAACATACGGAAAGAAGCCCAGCAAATACAATAAGTGACCCACGCAGCATTTGCCAAATAGATGCATCGATATATAGAAGGCCAATGCCTAACAGTAAGCTAGTTATATAAAAGTGCATACCTGCCAACGTTGAACCCAATAGATCGCAGCAAGTAGGTAATATAAAAATCCAGTTGAAGATACTATATAATAACGGTAATTACATGACTAACTCACGGCATGTTAACTAGGCTTCGACCTCGTGATTCCATGAAGCTAGCGCCATAACCATGTAGTATAGCCCGCCTTTTCTTCCTACACCTCATTACCAGAAAAGCAATAGTGCAAAATGACTCTCCTCCGAACATAAGCAGTGTCTGGAACCATGGTTTATTGAAATAATGGGGAGTGCGCGTGTTATTTGCTGAATGATTGAAGTATCCACTAGCACTATTTTGATTAATAGATTTGAATATGAAACAACTAACATGCAATCTAGCTGAACCTTCTTAGAAATTGTATTAATAGTTCCAGAAAAGAGCATTCCGAAGATTAAAGCATATTGCTTAACAGACAATCCCATTGTAGCACGTTACAGAAACAGACCGCATATACTGAAGGCCGAACGTTTAACAACACCTTTCGGCGTTTCAATCTTAGTTTTATCACGATAAAAGTTCGATTTGATAACATTGGTCATGGCAGTAAGTTTCTCATGTGGCCTAATATTTCTTGAATATGTGGGCAGAAGGAGCTGCAACTACGTGTTTAGATGGAGAGTTTGTAGCGGTAAATAATTCCCTAAATAAATAGTTGCATAGGCTCTCGTCATTAATGCTGTCCATGTTTATTTTAACGGACAAGACTAGTTTAAGGTGCTTGGTCAAGCATCACCACCAGATCACAACACGACATGACGAGGAAAGCAACTCGTTCCCTAGTTAGACAGCCTTGACGCTGATATCCACTTAACGCCCTACTGACGATAAAATATATCTTCTTCCCTATCTCTCACTACTTTTTGATTTGTCCTCATTTGTACTTGTGAGTTAAATCGTTAGAAGCCGCCCTGGTTATACGACAAACGGAACTTGGATATTCAGTAAAAAATTAACAGTCAGTTGGGAAATAATTGATGTAGATTCATGGAATGTTCTGGAGTGCTTTCATAAATTTTACAGAGAGTAAAAAGGGAGTTCTTTCTGTTTTGCTTAACCAGTTTCTAAGGCCCATCAGAATGCCAGGTGCTCCGTCCTTGGACTACTTCTGTTATTGTTTATGAATGGCATTCCTTACAACTTAAGGTCACAAACCCTCTATATGAGGGTCACCTCATGATTAAGGAGTAGATTTAGGGCCTCTCTGACATCTTGGTTCTTTAAGAGTACTTAAATGGGATACACGAAGCGGGAGAAGTACCTCTAAAAACTTACTTCCTCTTACTACCGATAAATGCATTGTTAACATCGAATAACGAGGATATGTTTCCTACTTGCACAGTTAGTAAGCTCACTGTTACTCTTTCTACTTTAGGAAAGTACCTAGGTATGGCCATGTGCGATACTTTCGGAATATATCCTCCTTGGTATTCCAAAATCAATGCAACGCACAGCAGGGGGAGGGGGTAAATGTCATAAAGATCACCTCCACCCTACCAGACCACTAAAAATATTCACTCCCAATCTAAGCCTTAGACGGCACCCATATAGGAAAAAACAGGAAGGGGCTGTCACTTAAACTAGCGTTAACAATTACGTGGTCACTATAATCGGACACTGGAACTCATTACCTGAAGAGGTGTTATTGGTAATTTCTCATAATTCCTTTCAAAGGAAAGTTTGATGTATATTTGTTCTCTGTGGGACAAAAGTATGTCAGTAACACAACAGTAATTCGCACCTGTGACTTTTAACCTAATATTTTGCCCCTTAGTTTCGGAAGAAATATAAAGCGCGTTGTACACTCTTACACCAAGAACAACCCTGCTACCTAAACGCAGATCTCCAGGAACGACAGTTCGCCAATTTTCAAAATGGAAGTCGAAGTTTAAGAAGCTGAGGACATATCACGACCAGGTTTGTTACTAAGTATTGTAAAAGCTGCTATTAGGTCCCTTTCTACTTCTTTTGCGTGACAGGGTATATAAGATTAGTTCAACCATTCTTTCGTTGTGCGGTGACCCTGAAATTTTAGGATCTAACTAGGTAGCCGGCTTTTGAACTGTTTGTAACATACAATTAGGGTCTAATTTTTTAAATACTCTATTCGAGTTTCGGACTTCATAAGCAGTGTGCAGAGTCGAAAATTTTAGAACATTATTGTCCTCGAAGTAGCTACATATTAGTGGAAATGTTTAAATGCTTTTAGCACAAATAAATGATGTGTCCTTGCCTGCGCCTTCATAAAGAACTGTAGAATCAACCAATCTGATTTACTATGGTTGTGCAGTTGTTTAAGTTCAGAATACTACTATGATTTTTCTAGGAATATAGGTACTGAAGGGCTGCATTATTTTAATAGCCGTTCAATGCTATAAACCTGCTCAGCGCGAATTTATGCTTCGCTAACGAAGTGCAGATACCTGAATTAACCCGATAAACAACCCCACCGGTAAATAGAAAAAAGAGTGTTATATGTCACAGGTATAACAACAAAGACTAGCTACCCCTCCTCTCTCCGGCACTAGGGTAGAAGTTGGTATTTGATTAACAACTTCACCTAATTGTCCATGTGAAGCTGTTATCAACATGAAGACGGTCAGGCATGAGATAATTATTGTACATCTGCAAAATTTCTAAGTATTGGGACGTGTTTCTTGGTAAATAAACCATGGGTAGAAATCCGTAGAAGCCTGAGGATACTTTGATGGCTGCTTCAGAGTTATCTTCCTCAGCCGTATGGTTCTGATTTCACGACTTCATTAAGTCAGGTTTTAAGAATTCTTCCGTTATGAACCACAATGAGCTTTACGATAAACTCCATAAAATCACTTAAGCTTAGTAAATCAATAATTATGCACGAAATATTTAGGGGAAGATACGATATACCTCACGGCAAGCGGTAGAGTACACTTTCAACATCTGTATGACTTCACCATGAGGAGGAACTTTGTATCGGGTTTAACCATAAACTAAGAAGAATGTTACGAAGTCCTATTTGATGAATACACGGTTAATTCGAATTATTTTCACTAAGAATGATTCATTTATGCATAGTAAATATATGAAAGATAAAGAGTTAACTTATTCAAATCTTATGACAACTAATAGATTTAACTAAAACACTACAAAAATTTCATATACATTAACAACAACTACTACTAATATTACTCAAACAAGTAGTACTTCAACGTTATTAAAAGCAAATCATTTACCATTAATAAATTCATCTATACTTGGATTTACTATAATAAAACCTGATCAAATCGATTGTATTGAATGGTTACATAATGACAATGTAACCTATTCAAATGTAACTTTTGATAAACATAAACATGCAACAAATTCATCTATTAATGAGAAGCAGACTTTATCAATTGATTGGTTACGTTATACTATGTTTATTTATCAGACAAAATTAGATACAATGAAATTTTTGTCAATATTTAATAGAATGCAATATTTTCTGTATAGTTTAGAAAGGAAAACTGGTTGTAGAATTCATTTAAGTAAATATTTATTCATGTATAAAGGTAATCTAATTCGTTTATTCGTTATTGATGGACCAAATAAACAACAAATTCTTCAATGTTATTCAAGTTTACCTGAATTGTTTACACGATTATTGATATTAGAATGTGAAAGACCAAATTTAAGAGAATTAAAAATGATTTTGAAATAAGCATCATATTGATATGTTTTTGTTTTTAAAAAAAAGTGTATTTACTTATTTGTAAAATTAAGTAGTATATATGCACAATGATTCAGTGAGTAGAGATTGAGATTTCTAATGTTTCACTACTTAGTGTAAATCGCTTCTTCAGAGAATAATCGAATTATATTGACCTAAACCTATGTAATACAATGAAACAAATCAAAATCAAGAAAGTTAGTCCGAGTGAATGTCTTGAAGTCATCTTAATCTGGATCGAGGTGTTTTATAGTGAATCATGTTTGCGTGTACTTTAAAAAGTTTGTTTGTTTAATTGTTTTTATGTATGAAAAATGTACTGTGTGAGGTGGGAAGAATTTCGGTGATAATCTGTGTCTTTTAACCTATGCGAAAGTTGACCCATTTAATTATCGTTTTTAGACTGGATAGGCTATGTTAGGTGAATGAAAAAGCCTTCATTTCCATTAAGTACAGTGGAGTTTAGCAAAATATGAAATACTTCAGACATATACCTTCATTTGTAGTTTGAAAAACTTTTCTTAATGATTTTAATATTATTTATGTCAATTTTGTGGTTGCAATGCTATTGCTGATTTGATTTACCGGCTTTTGAGCTCCACGGGATTATTGGGAAGTCGTTTTGTGTAGGTGCCATGTATTTTTGGCATTAGTCATGATTTCCCGGGAAGACTCATCAATGTAAAAAGCATCACAATTGACATAACTTAATCTGTAGACACAGTTTTGTGTGGAGATTAAGGTGATCTTTTTTTGCCTTTACCGAGTCACCTCAAAACGTGTTGGTTGTTTTGTAGAATTCTTGGATTCTATGTTGCCTTATAATTCTTTGCAACGAGCGCCACCAAAAAGAATGGATCTCTGTTAGTACTCTGGATGAAATCCAGGAAGGTAAGAACAGAATGACAGCACTTAATATCGGCCGAACAAGAAAAAAAAGCCAAGACACAAGCCAGATACACAGTGGGCAACAAAAACAATCGAAGTAAAGCATTAGAAGTGACGAATGAAAATAAGTGAAAGACCTAGCAATAACAGTAGAAAAGGCTGCGATAGAAGGAAACATGAGTCACATATGTCATACAGAAAATTAGTTGGCTGCAAAATACTGTAAACCGTAACGATCGATCAAGAACAAGGATGGCAAACAATTCGTTGGGACCCAAGAACAACGAAACAGGTAGGTAGAGCTTTTCAAAGAACTCTGGAATAGACCAGCCCCACTGAACCCACCAGTCGTTGAAATAGCTTCAACAGACGTTCCTAAAAAAGTCGACCCACCAATACATAAAGTAATGAATATGACCATCCGACAAATAAAGAAAGGCAAATCAGTAGGGCCAGACAACGAACTGAATTCAAATATAGAAGTAACTGCGAAGATAATTCACATTCTTTTCGAAAACAATCGAAAGGGAGAACAAATACTGACAGACTGGAAAGAAGAGTACCTCATTTGGATACCAAAGAAAGGAGATCTTAGCAAGTGTGAGAACTACAGAGTCACCATTTTACTTTCAGTGCCAGGAAACGTTTTTAATAAAATGTTATTGAACCAAATAAAAGACCCAGTTGATTTCAAACCTCAAAATCAAGAGACTGGATTCTATAAGGATCGATCATATACCGACAAATGTCGCGACACTACAGATGATTGTTGAATAATCAAATGAATGAAACTCATCACTTAACATTAAATTCATTGACTATGAGAAATCATTTGACAACGTGAACAGGCAAACATTATGAAGCCATCTTTAGCACCATGTTGTACCTGAGATGATAGTCGATATCATTAGGAATTTTTATGACGGACTACACTGTAAAATAGTGCATGGATGACAGACCACATTTTATTTTAAGCGACGACCGATGTCAGGGCTTCTTGCTCTCACCATTTCTCTTTCTTCTGGTGATTGATTGGTTTATAATGATCTCAGGGGAAGCACAAAATACAGTGGATAACTTGGATGCAGCTTGTTTATTCTATGAAAGGTTTTTCATAGCTGGTGAACTATTATTATTAACATTCTCAAAAATAGTGTTTTATTTATTTAAGGTGGTTTATGGAGATTGATGTTTAATTTGTTGTTTGTATGCGTCACTGATTAATGTTGATAGGGTAGCAATAGAAACCAGGGAGCACTGGACAGATGTTTTGTCCTAGTATGAGGCTCATCAGCGGTGCGCACTGTCGACTTCACCCAGAGCCTTCAGGTTAGTGAACACCTAACCCTCTGCTTGATGTATTTGATTTGTTCTTTGGCTCTTTCAAATCTATCAAGTGAAAAATTATCTTTCATGAGTATATAATTTAACCTTATTATTGCTTTGTAACTACTAGAATTGTTACGTTACACTTATGTGACACTAAATTTTTTTAAAATTTCATAATGTAACTCATGTTAAATGTCATCGGAGATACGTCTTGCTAACGAGTGTTTAATAACAGGATACTTAGGTTCAGGGTGTCCTGTCGTCTACTACTTAATCATCTTCCACATCAGTAAACTGTCAAACACCACAATATATCTTTATAGTAAACAACAGCAAACAGTGAAGAAATATATTTGTTTTTTAGTTCGTTATTTATCAGGATTCTACACTAATATACATGTTTGTTTTTTAAGTAATCAGGCGATGTCAAACGAATGATAGTATTATACTGAACTTTAATTTTGAATTATTTGATCACATGATTCTGGAGATAATATCAAGTGGTTAAATATAAAAGTGAAAATAACATTTCCCGCAATGATATCATTGATGAGGAACTATCTAAACTTTGACAAATATTCATTAGAAACGGTTACTCAATAAGATTCGTTGATAACAGTCTTAAACTTGAACCTCAACTTGAAAAGTCCTCGACAATACCAAAGAAAAATTTCTTTATTAATATCAAATTTAGAGGAGATTCAACGGCTGAAAGTTTGAGAGACCGGATTACAAAGTTTTTAAAGAAAACCTCCTATGCTACCAAGCTTTGTATTATGTTTCCTGCCGACATATGATTTGAAGATTTGGTAAGGATAAACTTTCGCTTTGGGTCACATCTCTATATATCAAAACACTTACTTGTTCCTATAGAGCTTATTAAATCGGTCACACAAAGTGAACATATTCCAAACTCACCTCAAAGCAATATTCGGAATGGCTCCAGGAGGGTGAATACAAGTCGATCACAAGCTCAATAAAAGAACAGCTAATCAAGTCAGATCACGTCGCTGCTCCAGAATTGTCCTTCATTATCATTTATATTGTTAGATGACTGACCTCAAATGGGGCATGAATAAACATCTTATGCACAGCTGAAGCACTGGGAATCTGGAAGCATGAACTCGATCTCTGAGTTCAAAAACAGCACATTCAGTCCTTACATTTACCCTGGCCCTAATTTCCCTTTATTTATTTATTATTACTCTGGTTTTGTTTTCATGCTTTTTTTTCAATTTCTAATACTTTATAATCAATTTGATAAACCTTTTCTATCTTCTCATAATTACTACTGGTATATTTGGCACGTGCTTCTTCTTAATACTAGTCAAGTGGACAATTATTGCTGATTCTTCCAATTTGTAAGTTAATTTCAACTTTTCAGCAGTTCCTCTTTATCATTAAGACGGTCACATGACAAATTTGTGATTCTTTTGATACTTGACATTTCAAATAGCTTATTATGTAATCTCATCCTATTTTTTAAGAGTATTTGTTGTTGAACGTGTAATGGCCATTTTCTTCTCTTTTTAAATAGGTTGTGGTTAAACGTAACTTTTATATAAACTATGCTGTTCACCTCACATTCAACCACTTCTTCCGTTTAGTTAGTAAGCGATTGTTGAATGGTGAATAATCACATTTAATAAATAGTTTTTACTTAATTTAACACATCATAGCTTGATGTTGGCAGGGTACTATTAATAACCATGGATCACTAGACAACTGTTTCATCCTAGTGTGGAACTCCTCTGCGGTGCGTACCCCAGATTCCTCATCAGGAGCTCCAAGTTGACAGTAAACGCCTAACCCTCTGCACCAATTGGTCGGCATATAGTAGTAGAATTCCCACTTCCTTTAATTTATGATATATATAGCGAGACAATCATTAACTGTCAGACTTGTCGTGAGTGACACAGTCATCATTAATGACAAGGAACTGAATATGTATTCCAAATTTCATTTGTAGTATTATAAAAGATGAGTTATGAAGAGTCATAAAACTTGAAGAACTATTTTAAAAAGACCATGAAATAGTTAGAGTTAGATTGTTGCTGCCAAGAGAAATCCAAAACACCCATAAAGCCCTATTCGAGACTTATTGGTTGAACGCACCTTTATTCTTGCCGATGTTTATATCGGGGTTCGAATATACTCTGTTCGTGTCCGAGACCACTACGTTCACCATTAAACTACTGTGTCAGCATTGTGAACTGGTTTAACGGGTATGTAAATATAATTTGAATGTATTGGAATCTTCCCGTTGATTTATTTTAGACTGAAACTGGTCAGACTCTTACAACATGTATATCCTGAGCGGACTACTTCGATATAGACAACAAGTCCGCTTACCACTCACAATAAAACTGAAGTATTGCTGTTTTACTACTTCTATATCAAGGAAATCCGCTCAGGATGTACATGTGACAACAGAGAATAACTAATTTCAGTCCATAACAAATCGACGGTAAGATCTTAGTACATTCGAATTACAAATAAATTTATATTATTTGGTCTCTTATAGAAATCATGCATTTATTAACTAGTCAAGATTAAGAATTCTCTAAATCAATGCGATGCTACGATCAATCTGTGCTAGTGATAGTTTTTATTTTGCATAAATCTAAAATAAAATTTCACTCTTTGCAACTAGATAGCTCCACATTCGTAGGTCTTTTTAATCTACTTAAATAAATATAAGTAACTAGTTGTAAAACACCAAGAAAATGTGATTTTTCATAACAAATTCACACTTATATACTAGAAAGAAATGAATAATGAATTGAACTTTTCTTTTTATAAAACATTCAATTGATCAATCTTATTTGTTTTTGTCTTGACTTTTGTAAACATTTGAAAATTTTACAAAGAAATCATAATATAAGAAAAGATTTTTCAATTGAACATTGTACAATGGTATCAATATTACGGTTATTGATTCTATTGAATAGATGATCTAGTTTATATTTATTTCACTGTAATAAAATCTATCTGTCATTCTCGTTCTCGTTCTTATCATCATCAACATCAGATTGTGAAAATTAAGATTAATATAAAGTTATTCATTAATAGACTCGTTAAATTATCAAACTGTCGACTTCATTAGTTAGTACATCAAATGAATAAATGAATGTGAACAACTTTCCATAGAATCCATTAAGACAGAATTATGTATATGTTATAAGGATGTTCAATATAGAAAAATGAAATTGATCATGCTAAAATGTTTGCAATTTATTTAGTTTGATTACATAGTCTACTTATAAAGTTGATCAGCGACGACGATATAATCATCATCTATATCGTATGTCATGAATTAGTTTATCATTATGTCTTTTCATTTATTTATAAAAAAGAAGCATTTAGGCACTTTTCAAAAGTTTCTTATTAAACAATGCCATTTGTATAGAGATTATTTGTAAATTATAGTCACAATTGTGTACAATTTGCAATGTTCACTATTCAATGTTAATGAATATATCAACAAACTAGGAGAGTTCAATTCTCGCACAAGATCATCTTTATTGTTTATTACTTGTAAGAAGTGATTAAAAGGCTCTGTTGTACATTATCTGTCATTATCTAACATTATATATAATAAGTATTATAGTTATTTTGAACTACTACTAGAATTATTAGGTCGTGCTGATGAAATACGATTTGTTGTATTCATATTTGAATCAAATCCACTGGGTAATCGACGAAAACGTGTTTTTGTTGGATAACTTTCAGTTAATTTTGTTGAACCTAATGACATTTGACGATATAATGGAATAACAGATTTTTTAGGTGATGATGAAGATGATGATTGATTCATTGATGAATAGTTTTTAATTTCACTCAATAAAGTATTATTACCTTCAGATGTTGAACTTATTGGTGGACTTGTTGGTGATGATGATGATGATGATGGTTGATTAGTTTTATCATTTAATTGTAAACGTTGAAAAGCATCATTTTCATCTTCAGAAAAACTATTCATTTGACTTGATAATGGTTGAGTAAATCGTCGCCACCAATCAGGATTTGTTAAATCGCTAAGTTTTTCTGCTTGTCTAGGTACAAGATGTTGTGGACTTAAATGATTCTTATCTAAGTATTCTAATATCTGTAATGTAAGCAACATACAAATACATGGATTTATCTTAAAATAAACAATCTTCCTAACACAATAACTTTTGCTAATTAACAATTGCAAACAAAGTAATACTGAATAGTTATTTCCCCCAATAGTAAATACCTGATAAATCAACAGAAATTGAGTCATATATCTTCAAATCTCATGTATTGGTATTATAAACTTCACTAAGTTAGATTGCTTAGTTGTAGAGATTCCATTCCCGTTTTAGACAACATTTTTAATGCATTTCGCTGGGCGCGTCCCCTCTGTATGCTAGCCTCAGAAAAAGCGGCTAACGTTGAGGTTACGCAGCTCCATTCGGAGAACTTTTAACGCTGGAAAACTACAACTCGTGTTTTCTACCCGCCCCATGGTGATACCGAGAATAAAGGATAAATTACCTAAGCTTTCCACTTCATTTTGTATCTATCAGTTCAACTGCTCCTGTGGAGCAAGTTATATTGGCAGATGATCAAGGAATTTACTCCTCCGTGCTCGGGAGCACCTTCCGGTTTGGTTAACCAAAGGAGTTGTCAGAAGTATCAACAGTTCAATACTAGCTCACCTAATTCAAACAGGTCATGTGGCGAGCATAAATCAATCATTCACAATAATATTTTGTGTAAACAGTTATCTGCCAAGATTGGTTAGACTCAAAGTCCTTAAAACGGCAGAGGCGATAGCTACACGAGTCAAGAAGCCAGACCTGTGCATACAGAAGAAGTACGTTCAACCTCTGCTCCTGCCATGGCCGACGCAAGATCCAATAAACCAATCACTACCTTAATCATGCGACGATTTAATGTGATTAATGCATATGTATTCTCCCTCTGAATGTGCATTTCCATATTATTATTATTATTATTATTATTATTATTATTATTATTATTATTATTATTATTATTATTAATCAAAGTACACAGAATGAATATGGATATCACATTTTAAGATCAAACAAATGAACTGATTGTAATTATGTCTATTATTGTTATTGTTACTATTTGACGAATTTTGATTATCGTTCACTCCATTATACAAACTCTTACCCATTCGATTTCATTTTAAGTAGGATTTGACCTTTGTCTACAAACACTTGATCTAATCGTATTTTGCTACCACCCCATTTCCTATGTCACCTATATACAGAGATACCTATCTACACGTATTTGACTAATAATCTCGATTGTCTTTTACGTTTCACAAGTTACATGATGATGAGTATTTCAACATTAACATTCGTATTTTATAAATAACTCGATGTGAGAAAAAAAAAACTTCCAATTAACCAATTCTCCTTGATATCTAAATAATGTTTTACCTGCCTCAGAACTGGCTATTTTTGTGACTAATAATTTCATGTATTTCTGTTAATTTTCTCGTCTTATCGATTTTTGACTCTATGGTTAAATGACCTGTACTGTATAGATTCATAGGTTGGATCTACATCGATATGTCTATTAACCACTGATTAACCTAAATGATATGTTTCGTCTAATTTTAATTCTAATCATAGATTCAGGATCGATTTAGAATTCTTTTTGAAAAGTATCAAAATTGTTTATCAGGACTAATGTAGCCAAAGAGGAAGAACTTCTAGATTAGATTAATCAGTAATAATAATGAAAACTTTATTCAATACCATAGATTTTATTACAGCTGGGAATTCTCAGCTCCAGCTGAGTCATATAAAACATGCTTATTTAACGTGAAGTTAAATTATGATAGTCAGTATATACTGTCCATTTTTAATCGTAATATGTTTGACACTAGTCAGGCTGCTATAATTATTTTTCTGTTCTCCTTATTGAAGATACGTTCGCTTAAATATTTTCGTCTCTTGCTTATATCGTGGTATAGATAAGGAGGGCAATATTCTAACAATTGTAATGTTTCCACTCGAATTTTCTGATAAAATAAATCTAAAACAGTATTGCTAATTGTGATGTATGTAGAGTTGGGAAAAAGGTAGCCCAAACGTTTAGGCTGTCCACCCGTCTACCATGATTGTATCCATCAACTTATACAAGGTAAATCAGCCAACCACTTCATCGAAATATGACACCAGTCCACGAAGTTTTTGATTGTTGATCTAAGCCTTATTAGTAGATGTAGACTACCTTATTGAGCCTTGAGTGATAATTGTGATAAGTGATTGGAAACACTGGGTCACATAGCTCAAAATCCGTCACAGTTTTAGATCTTAATTTCCATTGTTGTTGTATGCGTACATTTGTTTCATTCTTTCGTGTAAAACAGAAACGAAACAATAGAATGTAATGATCATGAAAGTAGTAAACATTAAAATACAGACAACATATGATCTCATGTAGCGAAGATACAAGATCTCCTTTTCCTCATTGACTATTCAAAGAAGAATATCATCTCCAAAGTTCAATTCTTATTAGACTAAAATTTTAAGTAATTTCTTAATGTTCTGTTAAAATGTCATCTATTAATTCATTTCAAGATAATTAATCCATAAAATTATAATGATGAAAATATAGTTTACTTACTTGTGAAGGTAATTCAGCGAGTACTTCTTTAGCTAATGCTACTTTACTCCAACGTATACTATCTGATCCATCAGCTGCTAATCGTAAAAATCGTCTCATTTGTACAAACTAATCATAACAACAATGAAATACAAATGAAAATAAACTAAGTCATAATAAAAAATTTATATTGATTAATGAAATCTATTAATCTAGTTTTGATGAAAGATAAGTAATAGAAGAATGATCCATCTACATTGAACTACCTTTCAACTTCTTTTGGATTGTAAGTTCATTTAAGTGATATAACATTAAGATTCATTATGATAGATATAAATATCATTTTGTAGATGAAACAACGGTAAGAAATTGGGGGTTGTGGAGATAGTTAGTTGTCAATCCTGATATCACAAATTTTTTCTGAATCAGACAGCCAATGATCACCTGGAAGCACTGGATAGCTGTTTCGTCCCAGTATGGGACTCTTCAGCAGTGCCCATCCACGACCCTGTTGGGGATCAAACCCAGGACCCTCTGACTCCGTGACGAGCGCTTTACCATTGGACCACTGAGTTGGCTCCTAATGGTTGATATTTCTAATTCAGTCAATTTGTGATACGTTTGCACGACCTCATCCATTGTCATCGGTGGGTAACTGCCTCACACCCGACACGGTTGAACTCCACCGGCCACGTCTTCACACTAGAACTCCAGGAATTACCTCAAGGAGCTAGTCACTAATGAGCTGATATTTAGTTACAATTGGGGGTTGTGGATGGGCACTGCTGAAGAGTTCCATACTAGGACGAAACAGCTGTCTAGTGCTTCCAGGTGATCAATGGTTGTCTGATTCAGAACAGTTCGTGATAACAGGATTGAAAACGCTAAGAAATGTTGGAAGAAGTGATAAGGTGGACGATAAAATTGGTGACATGTGAATGAATATCAGTTAGTTAAAACATGAACTACGTGTAAAGTAAGAAAAATGACTTGATGAATATCAACTACTGCTAACAGGAATTCGTTGATAATTACAAGAAAACTGTTTATAAAAAGTTAAAATTAGATATATTTAGTAAATGAACTTATTTGAGCTCATCAGAACTTTAATGAGGGGTGATATTGAAGGAATAATCAATAGAATACTTAATGGCACATTCCGTACGATTTAACCTACGATCTAATTATTAATTTTCTATAAAATAACTTGTCTAATAACTCATTCGGAGATTGATAAGTACCTGTTTCAACGTTACGGCCAACTATGTCTATGAATTTGCATACACCGTTCACAACTGTTTATCATAGATTATTTCAAACATATTCCAAGTGCAAGAAATGTCTTGACCTGTTAAATATCTAGACATAGATTAAATGCAGAGCATCAACTTGATATGTTGAAATCTCTTAAGGTTAAGCTTCAGACCTCTTAAATTTACTGAATCTGTTGATGTGTGTTTTAAAGGAAACAGGTGTGAAAAGATATTTACTTAATTGTATCGCAAAACTGTTTCCTCAACTGTCTAGTTATAGATTAACGTTGATTGGGTACTACCGAAAACCAGGGGGGAAACAGATATGGGACTCGTCAACAGTGTGCACCCTCGATTCCATAAGGGAATCAAACCAAGGATTTTCGGATTCCATGACTGGTGATTCTGTTCAAACCTAAACATATGAAAATGACTTCAAATAGTTAAAAGTCAAAGATTCTATCTACTAAGATACAATCACAAAAAAACAACACTAGACATAAGGAGTATTGTATAGTGGCATATAGGTCTTTTTGTATCTCTATTGGAATAGCGGCAGTCCGAATAGTACACTCTTAAGCTGTAAATCCAGGTAACGTAAGTTTAATTCCTACAGGATGTATTACTTTCCACAAAATTGCATGTACGCTATACTGATGAAGTATCAACTAGCAAGAAACATACATTAAATAGAATTTCCTATCAATTACTTCTAACCACTTGATAGTAAATTTTAATCAACCAATTGTAAACATTTCAGGTTAATTGTTTTAGTATACACAATAAACTATAAGTTATTGACACTGTTCACTTAAATGATGTAAAGAGAAAATGAATAACGTATCTGTTTAAATTTAAATAAGAATCTAAAATAGATGTACAAATGATAGAAATGTAGGAGATTAGTTTAGGTTATAGAAGAAATTCTAATTCCTATTATGTTTAACATTTTGAAGAATTTTGTTACTACTCACTTTTAATAAGTAGAAGTTAATGATCAATGTTCATTTTATCAACAGTCTGAATTAGACAATAATTGAATGATGCAAAGATCGTTACATTTGAATTAGTTTGGTTTAACCAAGCATTGAAAACCAGGAAGCACAGAGTAGCTGTTTTATCCAAATCAATATAGGATCTCAAAGGTACTTCAAAGGAGTATCATATTAGGATAAAATAAGTATCCATTCCTTTTATAATTTTACTAGATGCTTAAGCCAGATTCGCAGTTTGGGACACTACCACTGAAGTATTCAGACCACCCTCCCGAACACTTGTAAGAGTGACCGAATTATGTCGATTGAGCTAATAAATGTTTGTTTTGATTGTTTTGGTAACATGAAGTAACATTATGTATAACATCGATGAATGGATACACAGAAAAACTGTTTCACCTTAGTTTAGAAATTGTCATTATTCCACACTACTGACACCACATGAGATCGATAAGTCTGACAATTAGCCTGATTTGAAAAGCCTTGGTTTTATCAGTGAACAGTTGAATGCATGCACAACTCAGTTTCTGACTACTAAATGATCGGTGGTTCACAGAAATAATTTCATTTCACACGAACTTTATTCAAACTATTATTGACAAATCCGAAGTACTGTTGTTCAAATTGTAAACATAATGTTGTTAGACAAGCAATGGATACCCAAGGGGAAAGGACATTTATTTTGTCCTAGTATGTCACTCAGTAATAGTGTGAATTCGCAACCGCATCAGAAATACAAACCTTCATTCTTCATGTTTCGTGGTTCATATTGCCTAACTTAACATTTGACAATCTTCACACCATTCAATTAAAGTAAGTATCACTTCACTAGTGACTAACTTTCAGAGATAGTTCCTAGAGTTGTAGTAAGCGAACTTGACCAGTGGAGTCTAACCATATCTAAAGTGAGCCAGTTATCAACCGATAAGGTAGAGAAATGTATCGTGAATTGTCTGAGTTAAAAATATCAACGATTGAATCTTAGTTGGTTTAGTGGTCTCATAGTTAGGTGTTTTACGAGAAGCTCGAAGGTCTTAAGTTTAATTAGTGATAGGTTCGTTAATGTACATTTCTGAAAAGTACGAAAGCTGAAAGAAACAACTATTCACTGCTTCCTAGTTTTTGATAGTTGCTTAGCTCAAACCTATTCATAAAAGCAGATTCAAATATCTAACTTCAGTCGCGTCACAATGGTACATGACTAAATTTCCTCTTCATTACTGACTAATCATTAGATGTAATCTATCGTCTACAAACCAAATTTCACTTCTAAAGCATAATGACTATTTGAATTTGGTACTTTCATGCAACACTACTCAAAATCCATTTAAGTAAACACATATATATGTATACATACACAATAAAATCTTACTTGAACATTATCTCTACAAGCTTGTTCTTGACCAACTTTTAACAAACCAAAATCTTGATCCAAAATCTCCATTTCTAGTAAAAACAGACAAATGTAAGTAACTGAATTGAGGTGGTTTTGTGTAGACAGATATTAAATTTAGTTTCTTATATTCATCACAAAGAAATCACGACTAGTGAATGTCAAATTTGGTGGGAGTGAGACAGTTATTCCCGATGACGGTGGATGATCTTAGCTTTATGTCAAAAATTGATGGTAGTTGGAATTCTACCATAGGACATCGGTTGGCCCAGTGATACAGATAGTTAAGCACCAGCTGTAGTCTCTGAATATTATTTTCCTGACAGAATCGATGGTGCTTACTAGTAAGAATTTCCGAAGCAGTACTAATCAGCTGCTAAATATTCTAGTTTTCGGTGGTATTCAACCAACATTAATCTATGACGAACATTAACGACTAAAACAAAAGCTACTATGGGAAAAACGTGACTATTATTTTGTAAAACATTTTAGAAAGGTTAACTCATTAGAATATTGTTGGTAGGTGGTGAAGATAGATGTGTATTTTCGATCTATTGATTGCTGACAAGGTTTTCATCAACGTTAAGTTTATCTCGTTCTTATTGTTCAGCAAATTCCATCATTCATGATGCACTGTAGTTACTGATCTAAGCGAGTCAATATAAAGTTCATCAGCGGCGAAATATTTCACGGTTGGGAATAATAGGCAAAAAGCTTTGTAATTAGAATTTACTTGCATCCTCCCGTTGATTTGTTATGGACTAAATTTGATCAATCTCTGCTGTCATATGTACATCCTGAGCAAATTGTCTTGATACAGCAATTACTCACAAGTATTGTTTGATTTAGATTGTGACTGGCGAGCGAAATCCAGGACGCGCGTTTCTTCATATTTGGGACTCGTCAACTGGATGTACCTTCATTCGAATGTTGATGTTCATACCGGAACTCGAAAACAGTTAGTTTTGTATGTTCGCTTATCAGCCACAATCCAGCTTAAAAAAACTTTTCAGTTATGATTCATAGTAGCTGATGTGCATTGTTACGACGTGTTTGTAATATAGAGAGAATTATTACTGTTTGTGAGATTCGAAGATATGTCACTCAACGTCAAGCAATAGACGTGACAAATGCATACATCTTAATCCTGTGGGAGGTCAATGAAAACTTAACAAGTTCAGTTGTAACGTTCATAGTTGTGAAATTGAGTAACGTAGGTTTGGATTCTACAATGTATATCATTTCTCTTTACAAATCTTGGCATAATTTGGTGATGACTACCAAACAGAATAAAACTTAATTTATGGACGGTTTTGTGTCGACTATCTCTTATCACTAAAACATTAAGACGTGAAGTTTTCGTCTTGCTTTATCATTTCTATTTACAATAACTAATCAGTAATCAAATTTTACACTATGAAGTGATATTAGTTAGATAATTATTATAAATCATGAAGAATTAATCATTTGTTTCAACTTATATCATGACTCCTCAGAAGCATACATCAATATCGCCACCGGAAGTTAAGCTTAACATCTTCTGACTTTACTATGAGTGTTTAACCTTCAGAGATGTCAGGTAATTCAATTCCTTAAAGATTCAGTGTCATCTTCGTTAGTATTCAAGGTGTTTTGATTGTAGAAACAACAATATAATTAACAGCATAAGATAGTATTTACGTTTGTCATTGTTTATCATACATGAATAAAGTATGTAGATATCAATATTTACCTGAAAACTTTCCACCTCCAACACCAAGTACAATTATAGATATGGGCAGAAATGATGTCTTCATTCAAAGCATAAGAAAGAGTAAACATAATAGTTATTAAATGGAAATATTATATGAATTGACATCATTTTCCAAGGTTAAACTGAATAATCTCAAATAAATTGAATGTTGAATAAGTAGTTTGTGGAATAAGTAAAATGTATTTTTATACATATTGAATTGAAATGGTAATTTTTGTAAAGATTGATATTTTTAATTGATTGAATATGTCACAGATTTATGTTGGCAGGATACCATCGAAAACCAAGGAGCACTAGACAGTTGTTTTGTTCTAGTGTGGAACTCCTCAGCAGTGTGAACCCCAAATTCTGCACCAGGGGCTTAATGTTGGCGAACACCTTGTTGGGATTGAGATAGTTATCACTAATGACAATGAATGATCGTCACGCTGTCTATCACAAATTGATGGAAGTAGGAGTTCTACCATCAGATGCCGCCCAGTCCAGTGATACAGGGGGTTAGGTGTTCGTCCACCTAGAGCTTCTGGGGCGGAATCTAGGATGCTCACTGCTGAAGAGTTCCACATTCGAACGAGACAGCTGTTCAGTGCTCCGTGGTTTACAATGATACCCTAAATGTCACCCATCAGCAAGACATAAATGTTGTCTTGAGAAACATTATGTTTTATTTGGAATTCGAACTACAGTTGTTTAGTTTCATTGTGTAAAATGTTATCACTAAGTTGTTCAGGTCGTGACTTACCTGATGTGTATTCATTAATAACTTTGTTTCTATGAGACAGGCAATTAAATCAGAATAAAACTGAAGATTATGAATGACTTTGAATGGTTCTTGTATTGGTTATTATATAATTCACAAAACCCACAACTAATCATAAGAATGAAACTGTTACTTTTTAAGTATTGGAAACGTGATAGGTCCTATTAAACCGTGGTTTTGGAATTGTTGACAGGCATTTTTTTCTCTGTCGGTGTTTAGATTAGAATTTTGATTTCCTCTCCATTAATGTTTTTCGGTGAAAATAAATTCGATTCTAGCAAATCGACACCTTATTAACAACCTCTCTTATTAAACTAAAATGTTATTCAGTCGATAAAAGTTTTCTAAAGACACGGAGTTTGTTCTGTTCATATAGTTTTAAAATCTTTAGTATTTTTAAGAAAAAAAATATGTTAGTAAAATAGAGTTTTTAGTCAGTACATTCGAAATGTAGAATTATTTAGATGATACTTACTTCTGACAAAACACATCGTCACACTCAATTCTTTTTAACTAATTTAACTAATGGAACACGAATCCTGTGTTTTTATTAGTGTCAACCTTTGAAACAAGTTTTCAAAAATCTCAGTTAGTGAAAATTAGTGATTGTGCTGTATAATCATCACAGACGAAACTGATTAGTGGTTAAATGCAACTTAGTAGTCAATGTACATATAGTACATGTAAGTAGTAGATATACCTCGGCAGCAGTAGGTCTCAACATACACAACGAAAAAAGCAAGATCCTCCAATACAAAACAACGAACACTAATCCAATTTCACTTGACGGAGAAATTCTGGATGAGGTAGAATCCTTTACATACTTGGGTGGCAGCATCATCGATAAACAAGGAAGGTCTGATCTAGATGTGAAGGCGCTGATTGGAAAGGTAAGAGCAGCATTTCTACAACTGAAAAACATCTGGAGCTTAAACCAACTGTCAGCCAACATTAAAGTTAGAATTTCCAATACAAATGTGAAGACAGTTCTGTTGTATGGAGCTGAAACTTGGAAAACTAAGAAAAGCATCCTTCAGAAAATACAAATATTTATAAACAATTGTCTCCGTAGGATCGGTTGGTCGGATACCATCAACAACAACCTCCTATGGTAGAAACAATTCAATCGAAATCCAGCTGAAGAAAGAATTAGGAAAAGACGCTGAAGGTCGGTAGGACACACATTGAGGAAACCACCAAATTGTGTCCCAAGGCAAGCATTAACATGGAACCCTGAAGGTCAAACAAAAAGGGAGAGACCCAAGAATACACTGCATCGGGAATCGGAGACAGGCATAAAGAGAATAAGGAGCACTCAGGAAGGGCTGGAAAGGGAAGCTCAAGAGAGAGTTGGTTGGAGAATACAGGTCGGCGGCCTATGCTCTACATGGGGTGACAGTCATTAATGGATTGATTGAATGATCGAAGTTGTAGATATGATTTTGGTATGAGTTTGTACATAAACATTGATGAATTGTCAAAGTGTATGAAACAGCTATATTCAAATTTCCCTAACTTTCTCCTTTGTAGTCAGATTGTAATATGATCTACCTTGAAAATATGACTTCATTATATTTATAAACATCTAATTATGTCGTTTATCAGTATTCGTCATTAAGTAATCCTTTATAGATACGAGATTACGTATAAAAAAATGTAGATCTAATGATAAATATTCATATAGATACTAACTTTGCATACTTATAAAGTCTTTTAGAACCATCTTTGTTAATATAATTTATCAGTATGTCAATAATCTCTCCTCAGTGTACTTACAACTTATACAATCAACATCATGATGCTTAATGATCCTTGTAATTCAACGATGATTCTGTTATTAGTCGATCTTAAAAACTTTCCGTTCAATTTTTCATTATCACAAGTTCAGTTTCCATGATAAATTAACAAATAAACATTCATCAACGTATATAACTTTTTAGTATTGATTTTTAATAGAGTAACTGATCAATTTCTACATCTTCGGTGAATTTCTTCAACATATCAACATATTGTAACAGAAGTTGGTAAAGTTTTCATCTTAATTACCAACAACAGAGAAATTGTAATAACCTCATACACGTTAAATAAACACATTGGTTAACTAGACTGTGTAGCTTAAATGATTATGTAACATTATTTCAAAAAGATATGTAGTGGATTTAAATTTCATTGTAAACATTTACCAACATTGAAATACGAATGCAACCATTTGATAACTGGTCTCTAATAGAACAGAAATGAGTGTCACACATTCCACAATTAATCATAACTTAAATACACTGTTGTATATATGCCTGATTATTAGAGAAGTATTCATTTGTAACTAAACAATATAACTTACTTCAATTACAGCTTTTTTAGTATCAATCCAATCATCAACAGTACCATTAGTTAAAATTAATAAAACATAATAATTATCTGCTGCTTCACTTCGTTTAGCTGCTCTGTTGTATTAAAACAAAATAAAATTAACAAGAATAATATAGATGGATACAAATGAGCAAAACTATTTCGCATATATAATTAAAGTGTATTTGGATTCTTCCGTTGATTAGACATGGACTGAAATTGATCAGTCTCTGTTGTACATATGTGCATCCTGAGTGAATTGCCTTGTTATAACGCTAGTTTACTGGAATCTAAGATGTGCGTTTTGCATATATTAGATAGTTCATGATAACTGATAAGAAGTTTGTTTCAGTCAACATTTCATACACCTTTGGGTAAGTGTATCTTCGGCTTTGAAAAATAATTTTCTGTTATGCCGAACGACTAAGGAAGTGTAACAAACTCTCAGAACTGTGTTTTAAGAACACTATTTCAATTATTCGAACTGTGTATAATGTAAGCATTTCGTTTCTATTATTGTTACTTTCCTCTCACCATTTCTTCCCGTTTAGCATATTTACTGTTATTATATTGTCTCTTATTATGGACTACAGTTAATTAGTTGTGTATAAGTTGTTCCTATTCACTACCACTATTTCCCTCGTTCTGTATTCATGTTAATTTTCTAATTGGTTTGCTGTGTGGTCTGATTTTATGTATATATAAGGGAATGCTTGAAATATAATAAGATTCGATTCTGTCTGGCTGACCTATTGGCTCGCATTCTTCTTATTTCGGCTTGGGACTAAGTGGGCATAAGGCAGACGCACAATTACCGGCTAGGCACAAGTGATTGGCACTCGGCCAACCAACCCCAAATTTCACGCAACATAACATCTTCCGAACGAGATTCTTTCAGGAAATATACCAAATGAACAGAGAAAGTATCTCTTCAATAACAATTATTTGAAATTTTAAGCAACAGCATGTCATAGGACTCTCATCTTGAATGTATGATACTAAAGATCACTCTAAACGAATGTAAATTACAAAGAATTTTCTCAGTTATCTTCATCCGTTAAAAGGGAGATGGAATTCTTTTATTTTCTTAGTAATTTGGAGGTGGAGGTTATGTGTTAACAATGCAAAAGAGGTTCAGTTGAACAGTTTTGTGTTTTGATAATTTGTTAAGTCGACTTTTCAGTTAACTCATACGTTCATTTTTCGGTTTGGGTAGCTATAGCCTATTCTTAACAGAATTAAATTTGCATTATCCAGTACAATAAATAAGAATGTTACCATCGAGGTATGCTGTTTTAAACTGATTGTCTTCAACTATCTCGAATCAAACTTAGTGTACCAAAGTGTCTAATTATTGAAGTTAGTAATTATGTTGTCATGTGAGATTTTAGTTCTCATCATAGTATTGTAGCATTGTTTCTTATGTAATCTTATCATTTACATGAAACCATTTTCTTTTGAAATAGCTTTTATTAAAATAATTGATATCTTAATGGATTACATATTTCACTCATGCTGAACTTTCCAATATACATTTGAGTTAAAATGGTTTCGTGGAGAGTCACATTTAATTCGTAAATTGTATGTAGAACAGATTATTCATGGTTGAGTCGGCACTAGGACCGACCCAGTGATAATCCTTTTACTGGACGATTTCCTAATGATTCTGATGATTAGAAGTTTATTGAAAGATATTAGGGTCCTCAATTTCATTCCTTAGTGAGATAAAGGATGGGGGGTGGGTTACTGAAGAATCCCATACTAGTTTGAAACAGCCAGTTTCAGTTGTATTCAACCAACTGATTCATACAAATAAGGAATGTACATCTTCTTAGTTACAGTCAATACACATAATATGATTGATGTGGTTAATAAATTACTTCTAATGGTTTATAGTTTTCTATTAGTTGCTTGATTACTGACTAAATGGTTTTAGATTAGGTGTACAAATTTAGGCAGAAGCTATCTGGATTGTTTGGAACATACTAAAACTGCATTTCGAAAATGACACTTCATTCAAGATACTAGCAAAACAGATTAAGAAGGACATTACGAAAATTATTCACAACAGCCATAATGAATGTGATACTTCACAACCGACTGATGTTTACAATCACTACCAATAACAGTTTATCTGAATCCATCACGTCAGTGTTTGCTCATTAGTTTAATTCAGCTTTGATGTCAGTCGAATAGGGTAAAGATGTAGATAAGTGTATCATCGGCTAAACAAGGAACAGCTGAAACTGATAATGATTGACAAAAGGCATCAAGTACACTTAACTGAAACTTTTTAAATTATTCACTACATTTCATGAAATATGTCACGTGGTCTACGTGTTTATTGTTTACAGTACTAAAGAAATTCGTATTATATAACGGAAGTATTTTATAACTCTCTCTTTTTCTCTATCCAAGTTATCTATATACTAGAATGGGTTTCGTAGACTTTCCATTTATCCAATGTTTATGTTTTAACATGCCTGATTTGAATCTACTTCTCTTTAACTATACATAACTACTAATAATCGACTTGTGATCATGAATATTTTTGCTAAAAATATATCCTAGTTATGTCTATATAGGATAATTGAAGTCAGTTAGAGTATGAAGTAGAATGATGGTGAGTTCAATACCCAAGTCGGGTATCAGTTCTTTTTAGTTTTTATGTAGGACATGTTAATATATGTCAACTAGTACGAAATCTAAGTCAAATAGGATGTTTTCTCGAATACTTTCATTCGTCTAAAATTTATCCTGTCATTCATGTATTTAACATTATTTAAAATAAATGTTGGTTGGGCATTACCAAAAACCATTGAGAACTGAATATCTGTTTCTCCTCGATTTGGGACTCCTCATCAGTGTCCACTTCCCATCAATCCCGTCAAAGAATCAAACCAAAGACCTTTAGGTCTCATGGCTAACGCATTACGATTTGCACCAACCCATCTATATCCGACCAACATCAATGTATACGAAATACAAACAATTAAACTTAATGTCTAACTCTACAAAACCATCTCAGTTTAATTATTTAAAATATCTTCAAAACTTACTCGCTAACTTCACGAATGATTGGTGCAAAGAATATTGGACCAGATGAATATAAATCAGTTAAACACCGTCTATAAGCTGAAAGTACTCCAACCATACCTTTACAATAACAATTGTTAACATCACCATTCTATTAAAGAATTAAAGATGATATTAAACATTGTAAGTATTTGCAAGGAATAAAGTAATAAGGTAAAGAAAGATACTTTTACATGTGTAATTTGCATTTCAGTTGAAATAAAGATTGTCAAAAAATGCTTAACTGGTTAAATCGGTATTTGAACCTACAAGATCCCAAAACATAAATTTACTTCATGTGTACAGGTTTGTGTTTTCCAGCTAAAGTCAATTAATGTCTAGTCGGCATATGTAAGCCGCAAACGAATTACATCGATACTACTGGTAGTTACAAGTTTCTAGAATAGTTAATTTGTTACTGTTATGACTATGGGTTAGGCATAAAGTAATATAGTTTTGTTGTGTTGAGTAACGTGATGTTCAGCAAGAAATCAGTGTATTATTGATGCATAGCCTGTACATGAAACCTATCACTGTCAACTAATGAACTTTCTAAGTTCCATTTTTGGAATTGGAATATTGTATGTGAATAGATTTACAGGTTTACTTATGGGTATATTTAAACTACGCATTTTCTTTCTTATCTCAATGTTGAACAAAATAAGAATTCAGTTAGCATAAAAAAGCTAAGACATTAATTAACAGAGAATCAATAGCCAGTTTAGGAAAAATCAGCTATGACTCGGGAGCTTATACTAAAAACCAGGCTTACTTCTTTAGGAATTCTTACTTACAACACATTATGCAACTGAATAAAGAATTTTTACTATTCTTTGTAAGTATGCTACTATCAAACTGTTTAGTTAAAAATCCGTGGTCCACACTATTGCATAATTTGGTTCAAAAATTAGGACAATCGGTAGGTAGCTACCTCTCTTTCAACTCTGTTAATTTTCTTAGATCAGCATTGCTTATTCATAGGTCAGGATCTCATTCAAGTTTGAAATGAACACAAGTTGACACTTATAATTGTAATGAAAATTTAACTTATAATCACTAGGAGTAATGGAGTACATTGCACATAGATCAGAATACAGTGATTCATATCTTTTCATATCCAACCAGTTTCCCATATGCAAACATCGTTAAATTTATCCAGGAACATCTGTTTCTGTTAATATTTTGCATGTTAAGATTTATTGATTTAGATTCAAGTGAGAGGGTTATTTTTATAGAGATTGGCATTTTCAATCGATTGAATGTGTCACAGATTGATGTTGGTAGGGTACCGTTGAAAGCCAGGGAGCACTGGAGAGCTGTTTCGCCCTAGTATAGAACTCCTCAACAGTGCGCACCCCAGAGTCTGCATCAAGTGTTTCAGGTTGGAGAAAACCTGTCCCTTTTCACCCCTGAGTCAACATCTAAAGGTTGGATTCATACTTTCATCAATTTGTGATATACAGCGCAATGACCATTTATTTAGTTTAATTTATTGATACAGATTTGGATTGCTGAAATTTTAAGCTGTATGTCGACTTTACATTGTCGACTTATGTTCATATTGAGAGTAACACCTTATAAGTATAAACTGTGTAGCTTAGTGAACAATTAGTCATCACTAGAATGAGTTCAAGTTCAGGTATGAACATTGTTATTGAAATACAAGTATATCCAGTTGACGAATCCTAAATAAGATGAAATATATGTCTTGTATTATATTTGATAGACGCAATCCAATTTCTATGAATGATTTTAGTAATAAAGTTTCTTCAATGTTACGCCTAGTTTTTTCTTGTCGTAACTATAATTTGAATGTATTTCGAACATTGGGATGCAGGTACATCCAGCCAACGTGTTCCAAATATAACGAATCACGCTTCCTAGACACCGCTCGCCAGTCACAATCCAACTCAGGTCATATTATCGTAACATGTTTATAAAATGACAATCATACTATCTGTAGATGATCTATGATGATAGATATAAGTTATGTGATAGGAAAAATCTTCAGTAAATAAGTCTAATTATTGCGAAAACGTAAAACGTTGTGATTCTTGTCTAATAACAACAATGAAGACGACAGCAACCCCCCCCTTACTGGCAACGTGCAAAAGTAATTTTTATTTTCCCTAAGGGCATTTGGAAATGAAAATTTTCGTTTAGAAAAATAAATTATCTGTTGAAATATAAATGTAGTTTAAAACTTTGATAGTTTGGAACTTGTTTTATTACCTTCATTCTACTTATACATGAATAGGCTCTCATAGAAACATAAATTAGTCACTAGGGAATATCTTTATGCATAGTCTATAGAATATCATCAGTACAATTCGAAAGATTGTAAAATGTAGTTTAAAGCATTTGTATGAAACATGAAAGTGCTTACAACAATGTCAATATATTGTGCTAATTGGAATAAAAATAGAAATTTATCTATCTATCTATTTGGTAGTCGGGAGTGAGACAGTTATTCATAATAACAATGAATCATTGTCGGACTATATCACATATAGATGGAAGTGAGAATTCAACCGTCGGACTGTGCCCCACTAGTGTAGAGGTTTAGGAATTCTCCAACCTGAAAACTTTGAGTTTAATTCCTCCCTCCAACGAAATCATGCATGCACACTGCTGAAGAGTCCCATGTTGGGGCGAAACATTGTCTATTGCTCTCTGGTTTATAGCGGTACCCTACCAACAACAATCTATGACTAATTTAATCTACTTAATACCAATCTCTATGAAAATCATTTCAATTCAAATATTTTGGCGATAATCACGAACATTATATTCGTTTAGAATATACACGTAATCTAATCAACCAATCAAGTCACCCTTACACAACATTGCCTCTGCAGACTAAATTGTATTGATTGTGAAGCAGTCTACATTGAAATATCTTCTCGAGAAATTTTAACTCGGGGCAAACTGATTCTGTGATACATAGAATGACTACCTAATAATCCTGGAGATCTTGAATAATCCCTAATAGAATAACCAATAGAAGCCGTACTTGCTAATTTTAATGAACGTCAAATCGACATTACGGTAACATTAAAATAATTCAGTAGGTTTCTTCAACTATAAAGATAGGTAATTGATTAGAGATTCTAAATAGTCATTCATCTACCTATACCTTCAGTCTCACACTAGAAACACACTCACAAATTAACTCTATCCTTCCACATTACAAATGTTTGTCATCCACTTGTTCCACTTCAATTCTGTTCATATACATGCACATACACACATACACATTTTGATCTTACCGTCGATATACTTGAGTTATCTTTGTAGTTAGACTTGTAATTAATTGTATTTGATAAAATTTGTTCCTTCGTACTACTTAAATTAACGTTAATTTGATTTAGTTATGTATTCATTCACTGAAGAAGTGTTTTCAATTAAAACTGCGAAACATCAACAATTTAATGTTTCTATATATCAAAATTGTACAAATAAATTATTGATTATTAACTATCCAAAACAAGTGCTCTATTTTATCATTGATTGGATTCGTCACAGATTGATGTTTGTAGAGTACCGACAAAATCTATAAAGAACTAGATAGGTGTTTCATCCTAATGTGCGACTCCTCAGCACTGAGCACTCTGGAACTCGTCCCAAGGGGTTTCAGGTTCGTAAACACCTAATCCTTTCCACCACTAGCTGACATCCAATAATAGAATTCCTATTTCCATCAATTTGTGATATACCATGTCGATCATCTAGTGCTCTATTTACTTTAAATTATTAAGTTAATCTTTGGTAATGATGTCGACTAATTAGATCAGTTTCAAATGATTACATTATGAATTCAAAGAAAACATTTATTAAAACATTAAATTAACTTACTAAAGGATATCTATGAGATAATTTTCCAGCTGATGAAACTTTTGCGCCGAATCCAAATGCAGGGAACAATTGATCACTTGTTTTAATTGATACATATTTGTTAATTAAAGTAGATTTAAAAGAAAGCAAGTGAAAAATCTGCCTGATATATGTGATTTATGAACTTTTCAACTTAATTCATATCATATTTATACAGAAAATGAATTGTTTATGCTTGTGTATGTGTATTCTAAACGGATTCGCACGAGAAAGCGTTTAGTTACAAGCATAATTACAGTTAGATCGAAGTTAGCAAATGGAATTCATAACACCCATTTTATTCTAACTTGAGCATGATTGTTAGGTATATCTACTTTTCAGTGTTGATAAGGACTCCTTTTATATATATCAGTGTGTGGAGTTAGTGACTCAATTTAGAATACAGTGACGTTTGAATTCGAGTTTAGCCATGAACATCAACACCACTGTTGATATATTCATCTGACCACTCTTATAAAAAACTAAATACCTATTTGGGATAAGTTACACAATTCTAGCTTTCTGGGCTCAGTAGCCTAATGATAAAAGTGGCAGCGTTAGGCCCTAGACGAACTTAGCTTAAGTCCCACTGCAAACATTAACACCAGGATGCAGGTGCATCTAGCTGACGAGTCCTAAGTAGGACAAGACGTATGTCTTGGATTCCAGCTTGAACAATATATTGATTCACAAATTGCCTTGATTGGTTTAACATTCCCTATATATTTGTATATAAACATAATTATGTGCATTATATTAAAGCCTAATAAAGACCTAATTGATAAAACTATATTGTTCACTGATGTGTTATTCTAATTGATAATGAATCATATTGAAGAAGGTCTGTTTAACATTTTCAAACAGAATTTTATATGTCAACTCATTCGTCTGAAAGTACATTAAATAAGATACCAACTTTACAGAAGAATATTCTTTTATCTAATAAAAAAAGTTGTATTACCTGTCATATTCTTGAAGTATTTCCATGACAGCTTGTATAGCCACCTCATATTCTGTATGTGATTGAGATAATTCTATTTGTTGACTTGATGTACTTGTTGTTGAATTCATTGAAGCATGACTTGACATATCGACAGCCACAACTACATTAATGCTAAGACTATAAAAGAAATAAATGAAAACAATGCAGAGTGGATGGGAGCCGTAACCAAACAAAGAAGTATAAGATTAATAGTGTGAAACAAAGTGAAAGAGAGTAGAAGAGAACAACTTAAAGGAAATTTAATTTATTGACAAAACATTACATTTCTCTGACTGTTATGTACATTCCAGACATATTTAATTATTTTTAGCACACAAGGCTATGACTTAAAACCAGAGATAAATAGACAACTGTTTCTTCGGTGTATGTGACTCTTCAATGGCAGTGTACATCTACTATCTTACCAAAGAGTAAACCTTAGAGTCCCATGTTCAACCTTAAGACTCTTGACCTGTAGTAACTTCTCACATGACTACGTTCCTTACTAGGACTCTGAGAATCACCTTGGAAACATTAATCATTAATAAGCATATGATTATTTTAAGTATGAAGGGACGTGGTGTGGAGAGAGTCTATAGAGTTTGTATCGTGAATTACTCCTAGCTATAGTCAGTTTGAAAACGCGAATATACGTTTTTTGTTAGGCTACCTTGAATAATGAGAAACACTGGGAAGATTATTCCTATTAGTATGGGATTAGTGACAAAGCGGTGTACATCAGTGATTCTATAGTGACATAGGACATCTAGGCTTCAGAAGATGAGGTCAACCTTTGTGAAATTGAGTTGTCATATAGTGAGTTCGATCCTAGGTTTAGTTATGAACGTGAACCGCTCTTTAGGAGTCCCATAATAGAAAGAAACAGTTAAACAATGCTTCAAGCTTACCACCAAATGCCCAAGAAAATTCAGTCCATTATATTTTAACTTCAATTTCAATAATCTTCGTAATGTCTCTCAAACAGAACACATAGTTTAGTCATATTCCAGTCTAAGCAACTGTATCGCTTACTTAAAATGTTTATGTTATTCTTCAGTCATTGTTACTGAAGTGCACTACATCAATAATGATTAGTTTCAAGATTGATTTATCAACATTCTAACAATAAGTTATAATCTATGTCTTCAATTAAGTTTAGTTTGAGACATCAACTAATAAATAACACTAAATAGGAGTACTGTTAGTAAGATAAAATGACTAAAGTTGACAACATGAACATAGTCAGACCGAATGTGTACTCGGTTGACTAAACTCAATAGAAGTTGTATACATTGTCGAAGTGTTTCGATAATCCCGATATCTGTTTAATTAATATTGTAATCAGAAAGATAAAGTAAAATTACCAATAAGATTTTCAAACTATTTTTTTTACTGAAATTGGATTTACTTCAACTATAAGGTTCCTTTAAAAGTGACACTTTCAATGCATTGCAGAATTCGCAGCCGCATACATACACATGCAAAAATGAATATGAAATTTCTAATGGTAGTTATCGTATTACTGGTAACAGTAGTACTTGTAGTAGTAGCAGTAGTGGTAGTTGTAGTGACAGAAGTAATGATAGTGGTGGTAGAATTAATGACAGTAGTGCTAGTTATATTAGTAATGGTAGTGATAGTAGTATTATTAGTAGTAGTAATACTAGCAGTGGTATCTGGATCAATTTGATCTACGTTATTTTAAAGAGAAGAAAATGACTGTGTGAAAGTTAACAACCTAAGGTTTTGTTTCATTTATATTCTTCAGCAAAAGGTGTTTAAAGTCTTAAAGGGTCTGAAGATCCTTGTAGGATTATAACCTAGTTTGTTTAGTATAATAGTAAAGATAGTTATCACTGAGCCATTCATCATAGCACTGATTTTTTTCTATAAATTTGGGAATTTACATTAATAAATCACTAATTGACAATCAAGATTATTCGCACTGATTAAATTAAATCGACCACGTCATAATGTGGTCACTATGCCAACCATATCAATTTAGCTCACTTGAGGTTGGGCAAAATTGAACGATTTCTCTAGGAATTCTTTAAAATCTCGATTCCATTTATTTAGTTATGAAATTTTTCACTTTATTGACGTATTCGAATTAACATTAAAGACTACATAGAATGATACATTGTTTGCATCTTGGATAAGTAAAACAGGCAACAAATTTCGGCTCAAAGTAATTGTGTAGACTAGGATTTCATGCATTTATATCTGTGTTATGGAGACATATGGGGATAACGACTAAGTTTCAATAGTGTATTCCGAGGGAGAGAATAATACTTAGAAATTTCTTTAAGCGCTTAGTTATAATTTAAACTGATATTTTAAAAAAGAGGCAGAAACAGATGGAGAGAGACAATACAGTTTGAGTGATAGCACTTCTTGTAATGAATGATTAAATGTATTATCAACCTGTATACACTTTCTGTCATTTATATACTACTAACTTACCGCTTAGTATATTGATAAAATTGGGAATCATGATGAGATAACACATAGGAAGAACAGAGGGGGTTTTGTGGTGATAGATATTAAGTTTAGTTGACCGTATCAATCACAGATTGATGTCGTTTGAGCACCATTGAAAACCAGACAGCAGTGGACAACTGTTTGGGACTCAAGGTATGTGAATACAGTTTGAAGAATACAATTATCTAAACATAATACCTGCCTACACAAACCCACCTCAATTCAACTATATTAGACAATTAGTTTATCTTATAAATCTGAATAAAGCAAGAGCGAAAATTAATGCAGAATAATGTCAATTCATTTTTTATTTCAGGAGTTCTCGTCAGATGCAGCCGATTCCCTAAGATTTATGTGACCTTACATTAAATCTACAATGGATATTACACACTTTATCTTAACAATTATCGAATTCTAATTAATCACAATCTTACCACCGTTTTACTTCTTAAACGATCTTACACACACATTTACGCTTACGTATGTACGCATATTGAACAGATATCTCATGTCACTTCAATCCTATCGCCAATGCTTATGATTACCTATTATAATGTTGTAATTTAATTAGAAATTACGGTTATAATGCAGCTGATGAGAACCAACAAAATAGAAGAATGAATTCCTATTAATCTACATCAATTTTTGTTATTGATTTATTCAACTGTTTTAATTAGCTCACTAGTGACTAACTCCAAGATGTTCCTGAAGTCCTAGTGAGAGGTTGTAGGTGTCAGAGTTTAAATATGTCGAGAATGAGACAGCTAACACTAGTGGCATTCACTGATAGTCGCACTATATCACAAATTGATGAAAGTGAGAATTCTATCAATGGACGCCTGTTAACTCACTAGTACAAGTGGTTAAATATTTACCATGTGACCCAAACACCCTGAATTGAACTTCCTTGTTGCACACTGCTAAGGATGAAATAGCTATTGAGTTCCTTCTTGATTTCCAATGCAACCCAACCAAAACCAGTCTGTGATAAATACTATCGAGTATAAGATGAATAGTCGAGGTTTTATCATCTGTGAAATGGTACATGAATATGTTTATGCAAAACATGTTGCTAGGAATTATTATACACATACATATCTACGTACACCATACATAGCATATATACGCATATACATAGCATAGTTATAACAGTTCAGAATGTAAAAGCTGTATTATATTGGATTCAATCTTACAAGGAATATCAATTTTTATAAGATAATAGTTACATTTAATTTGGATTATGACTGGCAAGTGGAATTCAGGACGCGTGTTTCGTCCTATTTAGGACTCATAATAGTTACATGTTGTTCAAATGTTTCAACTAATATGTAACGCTAATCTATTTTAAAGTTTCCAGCTGATCACTTTCAACATGTGAAAATGATAAGGATTTGTTTTATTGTTGATCTAATTGATCGATTATTCATTCACAATTTAATGAAAATATCTTGTACATGTTATCTAAATGAATTTAGCCAACAAATCATATGAAACATGGCATCTTATCATCATATTCATAACATAAACTTCTATTACTATTTATTTAGTAACAGCTTAATGAATACTGTTACAAAATATTATTCAATCTATTGATTATTATTTATATGTTGATAAAGAAACAACACTTACATCAGTAACAACAACAACAAGAAGAACATTTTGTTGGTCAGATACATAATGACAAAAAAGTAAATAAAGAATAAGGAGGGAAGGAGTAGGGAGGTATAGTGAACAAACAATGATATATATATATATATATATATATATATATATATATATATATATGTTAACAGCATTACTAGGATAATCCTTCCAGTTGAGTTCAGTGAATCTTATTTGAGTGTAATACAATTAAAAATAACTTTATTATAAGCCTACACTTATATACATTAAAAATAGGTTAATAGTAATAATAATAGTAGTATGTTTAGGATAAGAATCGAAATAATGATTATGTATTAAGATATAATAACAGGAAATGACATTATGAGAGAAAAAAAAAGAAGAGAATGTTTATAAGTCTTTTCTATATGAGGTCATTTGAACATTATCAGTGTTTATGGTGATTGAGATAGAAGGAGAGAATGAACTGACCGTCAAACAAGAGTGAATAGATGAGAGATACGAATAAAAGTGATAATATTAATTGTGCATTACATTTTTATTTTATTAGTTGTATAAGATTTAAGATGATCTGTATGACATGATGCAAGTACGTGTATACAGGCATGGAGATAAAGTGAGTGTCACAGAGGATGAGTCTTAGTGGATGACTATTTTTTTTGAAGGTTATTTTGAATATCTTGATTTCTTATGTAATAGACATTTTATTTCGATTGCCTTTAGATTCCCCTTATCTTAACGCCCCAGTTGATCAGTTAATCATTGATTTATTATTTACCATTCACAAACTACTGATAATTAGTTGTGCGCAGACTACTCCTCCTGGTGTACTATCATTATTATCTTTGTTTAGTATTGATATGATTATCCTAAATAATCTGATGTGAAATCTAAATTTGGATTTATAAATGAGTACTTGAAATATATGACGCACATACTTTGAACCAACTTGTTGGTTCATAAATCTTGTGTTCTTTGAACGAGAAGATTAATTGGTATACGTTAGTCAGTGTTGTTATCATCACACAAAGTATTCGTTCTGATGAGTCCGTCATCTATATTGGTCGAAGTTCAGGATTTAATAGAAAGATTTTTGCTTACGTGAATTCTTCACATATTTCTCTTCATTCCTTTACTGAAGTAAGAAGTCATGTAGGTTGTGGGCACAGTCTACTTTTGAAGGGTTTCATGGTTTTAAATAAATTTCTATTTGAAATAATTTCATGATCAGAAACTTTGAACTCAACAATCGCCATAACCCTCTACACTAACAAACAATAATGTGTTTAGATCTAGGGGTAACTACCACGGTTCCAATGTAAAGACATGATCAGTGGAGTTCTGACAATTCAGATATGAAACAAATATTACTGATAGTAGTGAATGATAATCGTGTAACACCATGAGTTGACTAAAGTTCGAAATGCAAAATAGTGGTTCTAAGTTTGATCCCTAGTAGGGTCAAAGATATTTAGTGCTAGTGAAGAATCTAATGCCATAACTAATTAGTGCGTTACGATTTTCAAAGATTATTTAACTCAATCTAGTCCATGATGTGAAACTTTATATTTTACTCTAAATAGATGACTTCAAAATCAGTTTTAAAGTTTTGATAAGCTGCTTTGTTATTTTACTAAAAAAATATTTTAAGTGTTAGAGGTAGTCTAAGTGAAAACCATGATTTCGATTACTTACCAATTGGTGATAGCTAGTAGGTTAAATCTGTAGTCATAGAGAAGTTGTTACTGCCTGTTATATTCAAACTCTAGTGATTTTAAGTTCATCATAGGAGTTTAATCTTTGGATTCTGTTTACAACGTTACATTTTACATTGATAACGAGTTTAAACTGACTGATTTTCAACAGTTTAATAATTTATGTTAATTTATGTAACTAAGCCACTTTCATAACTGAACATTTATTGCTTCTGAAGTAGGACATTTATAAGTAGTAACTATCTATTTTTAATGGTAAGTAATTCTTGTCAGTTAGTTACAAGTACGATTACATTTTAGGACATAAATATGTATGTATCGATTCAAAATGCAGTACCATATCAGTACAACTTGACAAAGTAGCAACAAAGAAAAAGCAGTGATAATATTAGTGATTTCAATAACATTAAGCATAAGGTACATGATTATAGAAGATAGGGACAAATTGTAGTAAGAAAGATGTAGGATAATTTTAAAGCTCCCTATATATGGAAATACAACAAATTAATGCATCTGTACACTACATCCAGGTATGTTACCCAACCAACCATTAACCACGATAATCACTATGATTACCATCACGATGCATCCAACATAGTTCATATAAACAAAAAATTATTTCATAGATTGACGACATCTATAGATTTCATCTAAACTTCTCCTACGTCATATTTGGCGTTGAGGTAAGTAGTCATGGGGAGTATGTAATGCAAGTTCTAACTACCACAACATTCATAGAGTTATCATTTTTATTACAAACTTTGCATCCGAATTCAACATTGTTTACTGTTTGGTTTTAATAGATGAGAATATCTATTATCGAATTCTAGTTGAAGTTTATATTTCCCTACTCCCTTTTATCTATCAAGGAACACATTTGATCAACCATTCCTCATATGTGTTCACCTTTCAGAAGACTGCCTGAATATTGTTTTAATACAGTTAAATTTTATCCAACAATGTATCCCACGTTGTAATGTTTTGTGCTATTTTAAATATTAAAGATGAATATACTTGTTGTATCCAAGTGTTGATATTCATACAGAAACACACATTTAATATATCACTCTCCAAACACCACTTAGTTATCTACTAGAAACAAAAGTACTATTTTAACTGGTATACACTTATACTATTGTGAACATTAACATTGGAATACAGGTACATCCGACCGACGAGTCTCTGATAGGATGAGACGCTCGTTCTAGATTCCACTTGCCAGTTACAATCCAATTTAGATAACATTTATGCTACTGTTTAATAAAAATGTAAAACATAATACATTAGCTTCATAGATTGACTTCCAAATCTAAAAATATCGTAGAATATTTCCGAGATTTCTTACTTATATTTATTACATAATCATCTCTATTGGGTATTAGTACTATTTGCTTTTCAATGATACTCAACTGAAATCAATTTTTGATAAATACAAGCAAAAATCTTTATATAATCACTTTGTATCACAGATAATTAACTTACCCGCCAAATATATAATCCAAAAATGAGAATTTCGATTGTGCAAAGTATAATTTCACAGTAAGCTAAAATAATGTAAACATAAAAAGTAACAAGCAAATTCTTAAAATAAATAAAGTAAAATAAGCATAAGAACATGCTAGTTGGATAATAATGGATAGAAGTTTTGTGCGGTTTCGACATTGAATTATCTTTGATTTAAATCACACAAAAAGAACTAAATGCCATATAGATGAGTGTTAAGTAACACAAAGTGAAGAAGAATATTCTATTGACCTAACCATCTAACATCACATTCTAATTTACGTCAACTCAAACCTCTTTGACTGATGGCCTTATATAAAATTAGTCTATGAAAATATGTTCTGATCTAAAAGAACTAGATAAACACTTATCGGACAAGATGTAGTGAAACCAGCTTTCTAATTGATCCAACACCAAATTTACGTGTTACGTTCTCTGATCTGGGTGATTTTGTTGAAAAAGTTCATAGACTTACTAACTGATCTCATCAACAAGTGCTTAAGACTGAAATGAGCTCGAACAACTTCTACACAATTGACTAACGACTTGTTATGTTGATTTAGTGTTTCATTTTGTTTGTTGTCTATAATTGCTTTCTTATCATGAGTATACATAATTCAGTTTTATCTTCATTTGACTTAACCTCTAATGCTGAGTCTTATGTATGCTCGTAATTGTACATGTGGGTTAGTAACACCTGTAATATGTCATGACGCTTGATAGATAGATGATGTTCATCTATACGTAAAAGAAGAGTTTCATCATTTTTACTAATGTAGTACTAGTTGATCTACTGAATGAAATATTTTTATCTTTACCTATCGTTGTATCCATTAGGTGGTATAGTAGTGGTTAAAGTTTTTGTGGGATTTCGAGTGAAATTTCTTGCAGCTTTGTGATCTCGTAAATGTTTTTCATGTAGACTAGAATGATTCACTTATTGACTGTGACTGTGGATTTTATACATGGTGATGCATTTAATAGACATTTCTTGTTGAAGTATTGCGGGTAACCACTTTCAAAACCATGTCTATCAGGTATTTGGGTAAACATTTTAATTAAACAAAGAGAACAGAAATAAAACTAGGAAGTTTTTGAAACCCTAATCAGTTAATAAGAAAAGAAACTAACAAACTTGAAATCAAAAGTTAAATCGAATGAAAAGTGAAATGACATTGATTGTGTTTGTGTAAAGACAAGATATGAAATGACCAAGATTGGTCAATACTGACCTTACGTCTATGCAAACCAATCAGACTTGTAATGTAACTATGACTCAACCACATAGACAACTAGTAGTTGACATAGTGTCATAGTGACTAAAGTCAACCACTTCCACACAAACACCACCACAACCCCCAACTAACCACCCAACTGGAAATATAGATCAACTGAATAACATCAGAAAATAATCAACGCTACCAACTCGTTAACTGAGTGAAAACAAAGCTTTGCATATACCACATAACACACCGATCAGTAATAGGAAATACAGAAAACATTACAGTCTGAAATGATTGAGTTGTCAGCAGAACTCTGGATAATAGGTCAGTAGTAAGATACCAATAATTGGTGAATGGAAACAGATATGAGACTCGTTATGAGTCAATGAAACGCTTGTAATTTAAACAGTACAAATATCATAAGTGTTTAGTAGTTGCAGCTCGACTGTAAATGGTCTCGGTACCAAGGAGAATAAACTTCATAGGTTGTGATACCTGATTCCTTCTTTGATTACAACAAGAAGAAAGTCAGAATGTATATAAATGTGTTGATGGTGACAACACAATTATAGACATCAGACAAGTAAATGCCAGACCGATAGAACCAGTTGTTAGTCAATTACATGAAGCCCACTTCACTTTGTACTACTCTCTGATGATGTCATTTGGCAAGTTAATGAATGACATGAGTTCATTCTATAGATTACGTAATAAGTAATCATTTCTTTATTACTTTTATACTTTTTTAAATAAAAGTCAATAAAGAAAATTGTTGACAAATCAAAAATAATAAATGAAAAAAAAGGAACCAATAAGTGAAAGAATTCACCTTTATAATTAACACAAATAGATAATTGATGATAATCGAACGTTTGATTTTCTTTTTTAGTCAAAAAAAAAGAAAATACAAATTTTCTTTTCTTTTTTTGTAATTTTTCTTGAAAACAACTTTTGTTTTCATTTTTTTAAAACATTTTTTTATTTTTTATTTTTGGCGCTTTAAGTGTACTTTATGATGAAGAAAACATAAAGTAGAAGGTGGTTCTATTTCTTTAAATGAGTGAATGACCTCAAGAAAAAAAAGCAACTTGGTAGAAAATCTCATTTTATGAATTAGTTTTTCTTTTTTTAAATAAAAATAAAAATAAACTATTTTCTTTTTTTTCTCTCATTGTTTTGACCAAAAATAGAGAGAACAAAGAAATGAAAAGTTGAAAGTTTCTAAACGAGAGAGAAAATTAGAGAAAAAACGAATAGAGGAATCTATTCTATAGGGATTTCAGAAATGAATGCATCATTGTTAAACAGTGTTATGTCGCTAGAATTTTTGAGGATCGCATGAGCGAACGCTATCTCTGATACTTGTACCTCAGACGTATATCGCAAGTTGTTCCCCTTCCAGCTCACTGCTATTACAGAAGACTAGGCTTGTAGGAAGATTGTATTATGGAGCAAAAAACTGAGACGAGACTAGTGAACCAGCGAACCAACGAATTGTATTTTCATAATACATCAATTTTTATATCAATCAATTTACAATGATTATTCATCAAGTGAAATCATTAACATTTAATTAATACAATGAAATACTGTCAAAGTGTATTTAGGTGTAGAACTCACATTGAAATAAAAAATAATTGATGAAAGTCTACAAATCAGTCTTATAAAAAATCAATACAACTTCTTTCATCTAAATAGTCAACTATTGTATTTTTAGGGATTATGAATCCCTAACAAACAAAAATCAACACTTGAATGTATGTTTGAACGAATTTCAGGAACATTCTGAAGTCAGTCACTAATGAGCTGAATTAAAGTGTAGAGATTAGTATTAATGAATCCAGTCAACTAAAGCTTGATACTAATCTCTACAAACCGGTTCAATTCAACTAAACATTGTAACTGAGTGTTGAAATAATTGATCTAGATTAAATGACTATTGAAAATTAAGAACTGTTACTGGATAAATGTTTTGATCCTAGATGAGGTCGTTGATAGGGATTGTTGAGGAGTCATATACTAGCGTTTAATGATTGTCTCTTAATCACATCAATTTATGATATCAAATTCACTTAGAATTTATTGATTGAAATTAGCTGAAAGTTAGACAAATTCTTGTAAAAGCACACTAGAAACAATTCATTCATGTGTTTCAAAAAGTTGTAGAAATGCTAGTAATAACAAAATACTACTGTTAACAAAAATCCACTTTTCATTCAGTTCAGTTGTAAAGATGATTTTCAGTGTAATGATATTCAGAAGAAGGCTAAACACATTATTGACAAGAATATATTTTTTAAGTAAGTTGATTATCTTTTACAATAATGACATGTATTCTAAGACAGTTGAAGGTCCATAGATGTCATAGTCAACTATTTGTAAGAATTTATATGTGACTTTTAAAGTTGCACGATCTCTGGATACCTCGTAAAAACAAGACATCTGGTAGATACTCCGAGATTTCCCAATATATTTAATATGTGGAGAGCGTTTAATATTTGAAGATTAACTGGTGGTACTTCTTTTAAATGAATAAAGCCTGAATTATACGTCCATTAGAATTCTAAGCCCATGTTTTGTCCTGCTTAATGTTTGTCAGTTAGGTGTACTTACTAACGTTACTCCGGACGAGTGGAACAAGTATCTTACGTTTTAAATGGTAACACGTTGTTCACTTATCTAATAATAAAAAATATTTGACTTAATCATCGCCTCCCCACACCCGTTGAATAAAATAGTGACTATATTAGATTGATTAACTTTGTGGGCAAAAAGGTTGGCATTGAGTTCAAGTTTAAATATGAAAATCCAACGAGTTTTAAATGGATCGTAACGCATATATTGGATTTCGTAGAAATCCAATTATGGGAGGTAGTACCTGTTTTCTACATACACAAGTAAATGATTTACAATAGATGAACAGTTTTGATATATTGAGTAAATTACTCTTTATAGTAAGCCAAATATGGGTTAGGGATAAGGGTTACGGTTAGAGTGAGGGTTATTATAGTTGGGAATCATAATTAAGCATTACAGCTGAAGCGTGAATGTGATTTCGAGATGTATAAATGTAGTAGAAATTTAGAATTTTAGAGTTTTGATTAGAAACTATGGATTGGTGTTGAGATTAGTATTACAGTAAGATTTGGTTTACATTATGTAGTTGTACTACTAAATACCGATTCAGTTATAATTGTTATGTTCTCATGTTGAACTTATCTTTCAGGATTATATGTTACATAAATTGCAATCCTATTAGTTTTCTGCTATTTTTTCCCAATAGAAAGCTGATTCTGTTTTCATTATCATTCTGAAAATATGACAAGTTCATCTGTATGCTTAACTGTTGCCATGTTTATCAATTTATAGCAACCTAATAAATAATTGGCAACATATTCCACTTAAATCTTACTCAAGCTTATTTTGCATAGAAGCGAAACGTTTGCTGATTTTGCAAGTGTTATGTTAGACTGTCCAGATGGCATGGTTGTATTCACGGGTCTTGTTATGTTCATGTTTTTGTTTTAAATATCAAGAAAAAAACATTTTAAAGTTCATCGAAATCGATATCTCACACAAACCAGATCAAAAGATACGACAGTAAAGTAAGAGGAATGCCACACTAACCACAAGATAAGTTGTATTGTATTGAACAATATGGATAAATTTTTCACTATAGTACACATGAACAAAGATAGGCAGTTAAAAGACATGAAGTGATATTACTTATATCTACACAGACGAACAACTACAGTTATAAATAACATCAAAATTATGGATAGAAGGTATTTCAAGAATGTTAGGGAAATTCTAGGTGTATGTAGCATTCGAATGAATATATAATGAATAGAAACACTCTTCCAGAAGAATACAGTCAAGCGTATAGACAGAGGTCAATTGATGAAATTCACTAGGTAATAAGAAACACATAAGGATAACATAAACAATCTTTGACATTATCATATCTATATGAACTCAATTAATAATTGTAAAATAATGCTCATATGCTCTATACTACTTAGAGAAAACTTTGACAACAATGTCCTGAAGGATATTAACAGTTTCTCATTTAATTTATCCAGATTAGAGAAAATATTACAATTGAAAACATTTTTAAATTTGTTATAAATGTTAGTTCGGACCACAAAGAAGCGTAACAAACTTTCAGAACTGTGTTTGAGAACACTATTTCATTTATTCGAACTGTCTGTAATGTTAACATTTTGTTTCTATTATTGTTACTCTCCGCTTGCCCTATCCTCCCGTTTAGCATAATTACTGTTACTATATTGTCTCTTGTTATGGACTACAGTTAATTAGTTGTGTACAAGTTGTTCCTATTCACTACCACTATTTCCCTCGTTCTGTATTCATGTTAATTTTCTAATTGGTTTGCTGTGTGGTCTGATTTTATGTATATATAAGGGAATGCTTGAAATATAATAAGACTCGATTCTGTCTGGCTGACCTATTGGCTCGCATTCTTCCTATTTCGGCTTGGGACTAAGTGGGCACAGGGCAGACGCGCAATAACCAACTAGGCACTAGTATTCTGGCATTCGGCCAACCCCACACACCCCCCAAATTTCTCTCGTCATAACAATAAATGAGTATTATGGAGATTATTGAATTCAATTCAGATATAATAAAATGGTATAAGATATATAACCATTGAGATCCATAGATCACTAAAATCTACTTCATCTTAGCAAGTCATCACTCCTTCAGAAGTGTGTATACACAACTCTACCATGGAATTATACCTAGAAAATATTAACTGTTTGATTTCAGCTCAGTAGTTTAACGTGTTCGTTATTTAACTTACAAGTTCTAGACTCATTTTCATTGTCAAATAGTAGATGTTCAATGCAACTAAATCCCATACTACTAAGCAATAGTTTTCCAATACTTCTTTTTTCTCATATATTTGTCTAAGTCATGTTAATTCATGAGATCGAATCCGAATTTATTGTTCATAAGTGTATTTTTTTTGCCATAAATTCTTTATGAAATAATAATAAGGAAATAATAAACTATACCAATATTGTTATTTTATTATTTATGATTTCTTAGCAATTTCATTATTCAGTTTATTGTATTTCGTGTAACATTGGACAATGAACATTGATCAATTAAACAATCAACTATTCAACTATCATGTTCAATATTCAATATAAACAAAATAAAAGTAAATAGAACTTATATATTATAAACTTACAAGACCGGAATTTTGATAATATTTTTTTCGTTTTTTCTTCGGCATATTAATCAACTGTTTATAAAAGAAGAATAAAGAATCATAATAATAATAAGAAGTAGTAGAAATAAATTAATAATTTCTAAAGTAATTAATTCAATAATGAATATCTGTAGAGAAGTTATCTGCAAACTTTGTTAATATTCATTAAATGTATAATATTTAAGAAATGGAAATTACTTTTTCATTCATTTACTTTGATGATTATTGTATATTATAATGTAAGTTATAAATTCTAACTATTATAGTACTTAAATATTCATGACAAAGTTGAACTAATGAAAATGAAACCATCAATGAATACTACATCCACATGTCTGTGAAATGAAGAGAAATACTTACTACTGTGTAGTGTTAGTTGTAGTCAAAGTGTACAAAATGTTTAAAGGTTGTTTTTTGATTTACTGCAATGAATTGATCTGAAATTAGATAATCATTAATCATCAGGAAGCACTGGACAGCTATTTCATTCTAGCATCGGACTCTTCAGTAATGCACGACTCCATCAGGGATCGAACCCAAGACTGTCTGGATCAACGGTTGACACTTTACCATTGGACTACTAAGGGGACTCCCAACGATTGATATTTCTAATTTAGTCAATTTGTGACGCCTTTGCGCGGTGAGTAACTGTCTCATACTGGACATGGTTGAACTCTACTGGTTACGTCTTCTCACTAGAACTCCAAGAATTACTCTGATAAGTTATCCACTGGTGAGCTGAAAGTTGTTTGTTTACCAAACAATTAAGGAAACTAAATAAAATTTTAATGCTTTGTGTCACCGAGATATTTGAAAGTATTCATCAGTACGAACATCAGACACTTCAGTATGAAACAATAATAAGTCTTTCTTTACCTTGTTAACTTAATTATGATTCTATTGCATCATTGTGAATATTTTTCTAGTCTAATTCCTTCTGTCACACCATCTTTTAGTTGATGATTTTACTTAGATATCAGCTTACTTCACATAGTTCAGAGTTATCATCAACCTTTCATTATGCTGTAATTATTACCCCAATTGACATTTAGAATCCATCATTCACCTTTTATGTATATTTGCAAGACACTATTCAGCGTGTTAACTATACCTAAGCATTCAGTATATTAAAGTGATATATTCTAAATTCCAACTAACATTAATGAAATATTACAGATTGTATGAAGTAGCTGATGAGAACAAAACAAAACGAAATCAATTATCATCTTATTCTGTTGGCTTCATCACTTTTATACTTTTTATGTTAGTAGAATGGAACAATGTACATTAAAGATCTGTTGTTATATATATAACATTGACTATTTCACTTAATTAACTTAATTGATTATAGAAAGAAACTACTTATTGAATTGTATCTAGTTAAGTAAATAGTATCTGTATTCATTATAATTCACATTGTAAAACTTATGAATAGAATGATAATAATAAAATAATAATAATAATAATAATACACTTAATAAAACTACTAATGAACTTGAAGATAATCGAAGACGTATTCAGAAACCATTATGTAACTGAATGAATAAATGAATGAAAAGAATAATAATAAAAGAATAAATGCATTCTATTGTTAACTAACTTAAGCTACCTTATTATTATGGTTAAATGAAATTAACTCATTTTTATTGTTATAATGAATGAAAGAATAGGAAATCATAAATTGTAAAGTTGATTCACTTTGGTACCGAGACCATTTACTGTCAAGCTGCATCTGTTAAACAATTAAGATATTTGTACTGTTTAAATTACAAGCGTTTCATAGACTCATAACGAGTCTCATATCTTTTTCCATTCACTAATTATTGGTATATTACTACTGACCTATTATCCCGAGTTCTGCTGACAACTCAATCAGTTCAGACTGTAATGTGTTCTATATTTCCTATTACTGATTGGTGTGTTATGTGGTATATGCAAACGTTTGTTTACACTCAATTAACGAGTTGGTAGCGTTGATTATTTTCTGATGTTATTCAGTTGATCTCTATTTCCAGCTGGGTGGTTTGTTGGGGGTGGTGGAGGTGTTTGTGTGGAAGTGGTTGACTTTAGTCACTATGACACTATGTCAACTAATAGTTGTCTATGTGTTTGAATCATAGTTACATTACAAGTCCGATTATTTTGGTTACTTGTATGATCAGTATTCGCTAATCTCGGTTATCTCGTTTCTTGCCATCATAACAGCACGCCCAAAGTTATTGCGTTTATATCCATTGTCTGTTTATTAATTTATAATTTGACAAATCTGATGAAATATTTCATATGTCCTGAAAGGATTTTAAATATCTGGACAATAATCAGCATCTTTCACAAAAAAACTCATCTGGTACAACTTTGACGTTAATAGTAATCAGGTATCATAAATATTCATTATAAATTAAATAATAGTCCAAAGATAATGTAATTTGGAAGGTATATCAATTTCAGCTAGTTTTAGACAAACGCTAATTTGTTTAAGTACCTGCATGACCCTTACCTGTTAATATTTTTCAAAAAATCTTAGGATATCTTTAAATTGGTTGGATTCGTCGCACAATGATGTTGGTGAGACATCATTGAAAACAGGGGAGCACTAGACGGATATTTCGTCCCAGCATAGGACTTTTCAGCAGTGCACACTATCTCGATTACTCCCGCGCTTTCAATTTGGTGAACACCTAATCTTGTGCATAACAAACTGATGGAAGCAAGAATTCTACTTTTGAACGCCATCCGAATGGTACAGAGGTTTAAGCATTCGTCATCCCGAAAGCCCTGGGTTTGATCCCCCTGGTGGGATTAAGGTTATGTGTACTTCTAAAGGGTCTCGTATCAAGACGAAACATCTGTTTAGTGCTCTCCGGATCTGCCGCGAAAGTTCTATAATTAGACGAGTGTGCCGGCTTCTAACGGATGATATTTCTAAATCAATTTGTGATATATTTGCCATCGGTGGGTAACTGCTTCCACTGTGTTGTTAGGTTTTGTGTATATATAAACGAATAAATGAAATATTTGTCTTGCTGTTGGTTCATCTACATTTTATGCTTCTATCCGGCTTCTATCCGGGCTAGGAATCAAAGAGCAGACGTGTGGGTGTAAAATAACTGTCTTAATGTCCATGTTCGCTGACACTGATTTCTATCATGGTTACTGTCTCCTTATATCATGATAAGCAGTAGTTCACATCATAACAATAATCCTTTGATAACTGCTTTCATATACATGTAAGTGCTTACAAACAACTTTCAAAGGTAATTAATAATACAATTCATTTACCTGGAATTCAATTCCATTTTCATTACAGTTCAACAAACGACTAACTGTTGTGTTAAATTCACCAATCAAATCACTATAGAGAAAATAATGCAAGAAAGCAATTGAAAATATCTTTGTAGTGTCAAATAAATTAAGACGCATTTTATTTTAGAAATAAACTTTACTCAGATCTTTTACTTCACCATGTCTCTACGTTTGCTTATGATATTTCCAGTGACATTTGAAGAAAAGGTGTTAGTTTTACGTCAAAATTTTGATTAGAAAATACTATAAGTTGTATGCAGCTGGATGAGAACCTAGTTAAATTTAATGAATTCATCATATTCTGTTCAAATTCTTTATTCTTTCTTTCCTCAAACTAAGTAAACTACCTCAGTGAAGTTGTCTAAATTAACTTTCATAGCCAACTGATATCAGTTGGTTAATTTATTGAACATGTTGAACTACTAATCATTCACCATAACAGTCCATTTTAAGTTGTATAATGGATTACGTGTAGTAATTACAATTGAGAATGATTCTCAGGTTTCTTGTGATAAGTAACAGGGGATGAAGTTTAAATAAATAAGGTGGATAGTACACATGAAATTAAATGATTGCTAATATGTTAGTCTGAGTTTATCTGTTTTAAGTATCTGGATGATTGGGAAATCTGGTAGTAGAGAGTTCAATTGTCATGAACTTTGTAAATCCATCACAAACATACGTATATATTCAATGAAATGATTTGAAAAATGTATAGTTAAAGCGAAATAGGTCAAATGTTGAATTGAATTAGCTGTCTAACTAATTCCTACGGGTGATTTTTGTTGAATTATAGCTAGAAAGCGGAATCTAGGACGTGTGTGTTATCATGTTTGTACCACTATGTACCTGCATCCCAGTGTTACTGTTCACATAAAGTGAAATTCAGTTCGTTTCGTGCAAAACGCTACCTCGTTCACTACTAGGCTATTGAGTTCGAACAGTAACACTTGTGCAACGGGTTTGTATACATAATTCGAATGTTTCTAAATCTTCCCGTTTATTTGCTGTGGACTGAAATTGATCAGTCTCTGTTTTGCTTTTTCACCTTTTACGGACTGCCTAGATATAGTGGTGCGATTGTTATGAATAAGGTTAGATCGGGCCTAACAAGTGGAATTCAAGATTTTTGTTACTTCCTGTTCGGGACTCGTCAACACAATATGAAATTTGTTTCCAGTAATGATATCTATAGCAAAGTCAATCTTTATTTATCGTCATAAATATACAGTTAGTTAGCTCATTCAGACTATTTAAAGTCCCTATACAATTAGAGGGTGAAATGTGATTAAAGTAGATGAAGTTGTTAATTTTTGACATAGTATGTGGCGGGGTTATTCCAATACTTTGGTTGCTGATATTATAATGAATCATCACAGAAATTCTTCTCAAATGAGCAGCTAGTCATCTAAATTATCTTCAGTGATTTCGTGTTATAGCATACGAATAGTGTTAATGATTATCTATAGCCTTGTTTATTATTATTATGTTGGATTGTAACTGCTCGTGGGAACCCAGGAAAAGTATTTCATCTTATTCTTTATCTGAATATATTTAGTCGCAATTTTTGCACTGGGGCTCAAACTCGACGCCTTCTCGTTAATTGTCATCATGTTATCCGCTGAACTGTTGAATTCAACAGGCCTACATCTACGTACTTGTTTATTATTTTTTACCAGATAAATTCATAGTAATACAACTGGCCATGGTTATACGCAACGTTTTCTGTTTATCTAATGTTAAACTCATTATCTTCTGTTATTTCTTCTCCCATTTAGTTAATAAGTAAAAGCTACACATTACATTGTCATGTAAATTAAAAATTTCTCCATAAACTTAAATACGATTATTCCTATCTACTGACTACAAAACAAGTTAGCCTAGTGAAGATTGAGGTGCTGAATGAAAATTACATCATAAAGTAGAATACTTGATCATTAAATGAACAAAACGCTAAACAAAACATGTTACATTTAAGGTACATTGTAAGCATTCAAATAATTATTAATTGACTAAGCCTAGAGATACCTACTCACTTAATTAGTAATAATAATAATAATAATAATAATAATAATAATAATCTAAGAACAATATATCTACTTATTAACTGAGTTTATACTGTCAACAAGTGATTTAGATCAATTGAAGGTATAACTATATCTGACAAATAGTAATATTTCATAACTTAGTATATTATACATTACTATTGCTATTAGTTATATATGAATTGTTTCTAAGTATGCATATGTAGACATTCAATATACAATATTGTATAATGTAACTTTGTAACAGACATCAGAATAAAGAGTGTCAAATTGTCATCAGTTACTGAATACCAACATTGAAAGATATAACACTTAAGAATGTTATTGAATGTTATAGTTGATTCTGTCTTATTCATGCATAACTAGTACATTAAGTAATCTATTCAAATTATTGAAATACATTAATAAATGAATATCTTGTATAACATATTGCCAATTGTCTATCTATTGTTTTTTTCATTTATTTTAAACATAAAGTGTTTTTTAATCATTCTATTGATGTTGTTAATGTTTGCAATTAAACAATATTCTTGAAGGATTGCCATCACTTAATATGAATTAATAATAATAAGTAAATAAATCTAATAGACTGATTTTGAATAAGAATGTATTTCGATCTTCTAGTTGATATGTCATGGATTGAAATTGATCAGTCTCTGGTGAAATATGTGCATCCTTAATGGATTTCATTGATTTGGCGATAGATCACAAGTATTGTTTAAGTTGGATTGTAACGCAAGGGAACTGACAAGTCAACAGGAAGATCGAAATGCATCCTAATTACACATACATACTCGCTGAACAAGATCGAATGTTTGGACTCAATAGCCTAGTGGTAAATGAGGTGGCTTTGGCATGAAACGAAGTGAGTTTGAATCTGGGTGTGAACAGCAACCCTTGGACTCAGAAACATACAACAGACGAGTCCTAAATAGAACAAAACTAGCGTCCTGGATCCTTTTTGCTAGTCACAGTCCAACTTAAACGATACTGATTTTAAATCCTATGATAAAACTAATCAACACTAGGATGAAGGTATATCTAGCTGATAGGTCTTAAATAGAATGAAGTGTGTATCTTGGATTTCACTTGTTAGATGTAACCCAAACATTCTGATTAGCCTACTTATCTTTACTATTTATAAATTGACTTGTCAATTGTAGATTGTAAAGTTTATAGACTTGAATATTGATGGAATAGTCAATGTGTTCCAGTAGATTTATCAGTCTCATTATGTAATTTTATTCATAAAATTCGACAATGAAGGTTGGTGAATGCTGATCTCTTGATTACTTCACTTGTATACTTTTATTACACAAATTTCTCATTCTATCTAATGAATATGCAGCTGTTAAAAGAAGAAGAGGATAATTCAAATAAAATACGACAATAACAAGACACATGAAATGGACATATTCACATCGACTTACTCGATTTCTGTATCAACGTCTTCTCTATGATGATTAGAAATAAAATGAATGAAATTATCAGATTAGAATTATAATCAAACTGATGTTTTTTTCATTATAATCCAGAGGAATAATAGTGAGTAGTTTAACGGAATTTTATACGTACTGCTAGTTATCTCTAATTAAAGAGTAGTTTGAGTAAACTACGACTATTATAGTGTAAACTTGAGTCGAATTTATAGAAAATTTCATAAGCATATAGGTTTCTTAGTACTAAGCTTCTATAATTTGTTGATGTCTACTGAATGATGAAGTTTAAGATGAGTGTGAAGTTGAGTATAGACTGAAACCTCAATATGAATTTCGTAGTTAATCCAATTCAATAAGATTAGGTTTCGACTGTAAAGTCATTGATATACTATGGCAGTCAATGAATTAATATTCGTATATGAACCACAAAATATGTCATAATACGGCAAACCACTCATCAGCTAAGTGAAGAACGTTGCTAGAAACTCTATTTGGAAACCATAAATGAATTTGTCCTAACGTATATATTTGCTGTATTTATACTCTAGTTTACCTCAAATTATTGAACTACTAGTCTAAAATCATAGGTAGAATAGATGACATCCGACCTAATGTTTTTCCTTAAAGTACTATAAAAGCAATCTAATAGACTGATTTATCAGTACGTTGTGAAACCGAATAAAACTGATACTCGTCTTATCGTTGAATCGGCTATTTTTGTTACTTAAAGAAAACATTATTTGAGAGAAAATAAACCAAACATTTGTTTTGTACTAGTACGGGATTTACTACACCACAGGGAACCAAACCCATGAAATTTGATTTACGAGAGAACTTTTAACTATCTGTTCCACAAGGCATGATGGAATTCATTGATGAAATTCCTACTTACATCAGTTTAATGCAACGATCATCCAATACGATTGATGATCAATAATAATTTTATTCCTGTCCTGCATGAACTTTGTCAGTTACAACTTTTCACTAGAACCTTGAGAAATTCTAGAAACAAGTCACTAATCAACTGATTATTGTGATAGAATTAAAGTGATTTCATGTAAGTTGGTTGTAATCCATAATTTTTTATTCTACATGAATTCATTTTAGGCGATCGCCAGTAAAAACCACGAAGTACCAAATATCTATTTCGTTCTATTATGAAACATTTTAACAGTAGTCATTTATGAAGAATGCCAAACAACAAATCAACACTATAAACATTCATTTATATTTAACCAAAAATCTGGTAAATTGGATAGAATTAATCCCAATCCATGTAAAAAATACTGAAATAATAGAATATTGTGATAATTCTAATTATAGTTAACATTCACTAAAACACATTGGTCTCTAAGGTTACTATGCAGTTGTCACGTATTCAAATGTAAAATTAGAAACATTTCTTAAAATAACCATCGATAAAGAAACTTAATATTAACTGTAAGAACTTTGTATTCTTCTATGTCTTGTTATTCAGTATCTAATAACGACAAGTTCATTTAGGCATTTCAATTGATTGAATATATGTCAAGATATTGGGGGGCATTGTTAGATTGACTACATTTTTGAATAACAGTGCCGTTCAAGATACAATTATACTTAGTATTTCGTAAATATTAAATTCAGATTTCACTCTCTGTATTATTAGCAGAACGATGTTTCATTCAACCGACGAGTTTCTGATGAAACGAAATACATTTTTCATCAATGATTAATAACTGTATAGTGACAGGTATTATACATGTAGATTCCTTTACTACTAGTCGAATTCTATTACTCAAGTCGCAAAGTGACTACTGGCTTAAATTACTAAACATTATATGTACTATGCTTCAAAATGAGGCGGTCAGCATTAATCAATCAATGTTGTTAACCTAGTCATGTAAGTGGTCAAAACATAGTAATTACATTGCAAACTACAAGACGTGTCGATATAGGTTTAAACTCTGCAGGATGTATTAAGTCCTTCAACAATGGTAAGAGGATTTGCTTATGGTTGGCATATAACACAAAGCCTAAGCTAATTGTTTTCTATCGACTACTTGTCAATTATCCAACACTAGTGCACTTTTTAGATTCTACTACTAGTCATTATTCTGAATAATATCACACAATCTCCACTGTAGTCACTAAGTAACTTTCTACTAAAATTTTTAGTACTGATAATATCTTATGGCTGAACTTAGACTATCGCTTACATTTGACCAGTTGGATGTTGACAGGTTATAGCTTTTAAGAATTTTATTAAGAAATTATTGGATGGAATGTTCTTGGTTCTATAAGAGCTTTGAATAGATTCGTCATTCGCATGGTTTGAAGTTTAACTGACATTTGAATATGCCCTAATCATACATGTTGTTACATAGTAAACAATAATAAATTGAAAAATAAACAATCAACTTACGAATCACCCACGGCTCCATCCCAATCGAAGCATCGAAAATATAATTCACTGAAAAGGGAATATTATTTGAGATTTAGAGTAATAAACATTGTTAGATTTAGGGTGAGACTGTTCTTATTGAAATCAAAAGTGATTTTTATTGAGGGTGGAGGGGGGACAGTCGGCAAGAAATCCTGAACTTAGCCATTGTGCTGGTTGGCACTCATTAACGACCCGAGTGGTAACGGCTATAGACTGTAAAAGCCTTTCAGGGCTTCCTGGATTTTAATAGTTGTATGAATGTGGTTAGTTTGTAATTTATAAATATTGCTAATCAGTCATCAGTCAATAATTTTATCCAGTAAGCTGATTTTTATAACATAAGGGAAGCCATTTTAATGCAGTTATCAGTACAAGTTGTATTTATGTATTAGGACAGAAAACATTACTCGATATCATACAGTGTACATCAGTTTCAGGTGGTAAGAATCGATATTGTCTTGTCTTCCTATAAGTCAGTATATTGCTTACGTCAGAAGTGAAGAATTCATCAATAATAATGTTGAATACCTCTCATAATTTATCTTTAATTGAATAAAGTGGCTAATATGAATGGCATTAATTTCAAATGACATTCGTTAGTTTAACAGTGTTTACTGAAGAAAAATTACTACTTACTGATATTCGTTAATGACAAGATCTGCTACTTCAATGAAACTCATCTACACATAATCGTTTGATCATTTGTTTGGTTTTATTTTGAAGAAATAACAATATGTGCATTGAAGTGTTTAATTTAAATAACATTTCCAATAAATATTAATTTGATATCACTAATTGACTTAGGTTAAACAATTATTGAAGACTTAGAAATACTGAACAGGTGATTCATCCTAACGTGGTGGGAAAGGTTTGCAACTACGACCCTTTTGGTTGATCAGGTCTAAAAACGTCAGGTTTAACAGTGGATATTTTAACCATCAGACTACTAATCTATTTTCAACTATCACCATCACTATCTTCACATCCAATTCGTCTGAACTCTATTTCTTGTTAACCAGAGTCTATAGAATAATGTCTTTATAGTAGTCTCTGATGAGTTGATTACATGTTGTAGAAACATTATTTTGAATTTTTTTTATCATGAATAAATCCCATTTAGATAACCAATAAAACCAGGAAATACTAGACAGCTAGTAGGATGAATTTGTATATTCCCATTGATTTGTTATAGACTGAAGCTGGTCAGTCACTGTTGCTATATGTGCATCCTGAGCGGATTACCTCTATATAGCGAATATTCACAAGTATCATTTAATTTGTATTGTGACTGGCAAGTGGAATCCAGGACGCGCGTTTCGTCCTATTCGGGACTGATCGGCTGGATGCACCTGCATCCCAATGTTGATGTTCACAGTGTTGATGTTCACGGACTGAGTTCGAATCCCACTGTGAACATCAACATTGGGCTGCAGGTACATCCAGCCGATGAGTCCCAAATAGGACGAAACACGCGTCCTGGATTCCACTTGCCAGTCACAATACAAATTAAATGATACTAGACAGCTGTTTTATTTTACTTGTTTTATCTAACCGAAGTCAATTTATGATAATCAATTTTGATTCAGCAATCTCCACAATACACCAAATCAAATTGTTTGTTAACATAATTGATTGTTTGTGGATAATTTCCGTCAAATTCAAACTAAGACAAGCGTTACATAATCAAAGAATAAAATATTAAAATAGAAAACTATATTGAATACAAAGTAATTTTCACCACAAAACTTGACATTAATTTGAATGCCGCAATAGAAACTAAGGAAGTGTTAATTATGCATTTTGTTTTAATTTCAAGATTTAGCAACTCTACTTCCTGATTTATTTACATGAAATTACAACCATTACCTTCAAATCTACAATATAAATAGTATACCTTGAAACAAATGACTTAGGCAAATTGAAGTAGCTTTGGGGAGATAAGTATTGAATTCAATTATTTGTATTCATCATAGATCAATTTTGGTTGGGTATCAGTGAAAACCAAGGAGCACTCAACAGCTATATCGTGATAGTATGGGGTTCCACTGTGGTAGTACGCACATTCGATGCTGTCATGGAGTTAAACTTAGGGTCTTCATGTCTCATCGAAAGCGCTTAACTATCTGATATCAAATCGCAGAATTTCCACTTCCATCAATTTGTGATGTACACAACAATCATTCATCTGGCCGACATCAATCTTTGACGAATACATGCAACTAAACTCGATAACTAAATTCATAAAACCACCTCATCTAAATTATAATAGTAATCTCACTGGTGACTAACTTCAGAATCTTCTTGAAGTTCTAGTTACAATTCGTGAACTGATGGAGTTCAGACTTATTAAGAGTGAGGCAATTATCATCATTGACAGTGGATGATTGTCATGCTATCTCAAAGACTGATGAAAGCAGAGGTTCTACCGTAGGACACTGTCTGGCTCAGCGATGCAGACAGTAAAAAGATTGCCATGAGATATGTTGGAAGGCCCTGTGTTTGATTCCATAACGAAATCTATGGTGTGCACTGCCACGAAGGGGCCCCATACTAGGAAAAAGCTGTTAAGTGCTCCATGAATTCAGTGGTGCCCAACCAACATGCATCTGCGACGAATTCAAGTAACTTAAACCTAAGTATGCACCAAATAACATCATTGTTATCAAAGTGAATACGGATACTAGAATGAAACTTACCAGTCAATATTTCCTCCACATAATCTATCCAAACATATAAGTATAGGCTTCCAATCAGGAAATAATGTGTTCTTGATTACTTCACTTCTATAGCATTTTTGTAATCTATTTTAGTTATAAGAAAGGTATACATTTTTAAAAGAAGCTGAATTCTCTTATATTAGAAAAATGAAGAAAAATCAATAAAAATACAACTTATAGTTTATACCGAGAACTGACAATTCAGCAACCATTGGTCTTATTCAACAACTACGTTATTGCAGACTGGAAGTATACATTATTAACCTCATCAGGGAATGAATTCAGGGCCAAAAGTTCTCTCGGTAAGCACTTGAATGTATTGTATGTTTATACTTTACTGAGGAATGTTGATCATTAATCATGAGATTAAATGTGATGTAAATGATGAATACATTCAAATAGGCTTTAGACAGCAGGATCCATCTCGGTGAACCACAAATCAATGCTTAACTTGTTTTAAAAGTTTGGTAAATTATCACTTCCTGGATTTATGGAGTTAGATCACATGTAGTAATTGTATATCTTACTTTTTCTTAGTGAACACTGATAAAATTTCAAAGAAAATAAGTGATAACTCAACCGACATAACATCACTGTCTGATTTCACCGTGCCAGATCATTTCGTTGAGAAGCTTTTATTACATGATGATATTATCCTAAACAATAATAGGAGATGTGAACTTCAACCATCTACCTCAGAGAACTCTGTAATAGTAATACATGGCCTGTAAATCGTCTTCAACATATCACAGCTCTTCTGCAGTATAGTTTTATTTACATCCCCTCCTTGGTGTTACTATCGATTCAGTTAATGATGTGTTCGCTTCTTGTTCACTTTTAATTTATACATTTACTTAATCAGTATAAAGTATTCTCACTCAGAAACCAAATCTAACTCTCGCTCATTTATCAACGTCATTTGGACTTACAGTAGGACGCTTGATATGATCAATAAAAATGTTACACTCAATCAACCTTAAACTAATAATTATCTAGTAAAGTTGTTCCATTTTACCATTTTAAAGAAATTCTACAAATATAAATACAACTAGCAAGAATATCTGTTTTAGTTACTTTCAAACACACAGTTCTCTCCACAGCTATTTCATTACAGTTTGAACCCAAACATTTGAGAGTGTCAACGATTCCTTAAGACTTCGAGAGTTGAACCTTAGTATTTCTCCAAAAGCTTTATATTTGCAGATTATTGTATTGAAATAACAAAATAATTTAATTTGGATTGTGGCTGGCAAGTGAAGTTTAGGACATGTGTTTCGTTCTACATGTGACTCGTCAACAGGATGTATTTGCATCTGAATGTTAATGTCCATACCAGAACTCGTTTCATGTAAAACACCATCGTGGTCACCTTATACACATATCTGTCTGATAAGTGAAGCTATCTGAACTCGGAAGCCTAGTGTCAAATATGGTATATTTTGAGATGTAACTAACTGCATTCGAGTACCGATGTGAACTTCAGCATGGCTTCAAGTACATCTAGCTGATGAGTCCAAAACAGAAAGAAGTGCGCATCCTTGATTCCATTTGACAACAACAACCCAACTTCACTCATATTTCCGAATTACCCCTGTATCAAGACAATCTATATATGGCAACAGAAACTGATCAATTTCGGTCCATATTAAATCAATGGGAAGATTGAAACACATTCAAATTATGTAGACAAGGTAATTATTCAATGTTAATGATAACAACTATAGACATGGTGGAAAGCAAATGCAGCAGTTAGCGCATATACTTATTTACTTCACGCAAAAGAAAACGTGACCAATGAAATCCAGGTATGTTGGATGCAATTTACTTACTAACTGATAGCAATAAATGAAGTCGTACAAGTATATTGTGAATTGAATAAGGCTAAAAATATTAACCGCTGATCTGAGGGTCATAGTTTATCTCGAAATCTAAAAATCATGAATTCATTACCCCAACAGCATCTTGAATATTCACTTTTGGAGACTCTAAACTTAAGATAAGATAGATATCCAGTGCTAATTTCTAGTGTTCGATGATTGTCTTACCTATGCCAATCTGTGATATCAAATTCATAAATCTCTCAACACTGGCTTAAAATGTAAAACAAAAAGCTTAATTGATATATCTGCAATGTTGGAAAATAATGAGCCTAAACGTTTCACCAATCTTTCACTTTTACCTAAGTTTACATGCATGAGATAATCTTTAGATTAGACAAAGGTTTGCAAATAGTTAAAAGAATAGTTAATTTATACTTACTACGATTTATGTTTTTCATTACAGATAGACTTTAATTAGATAATCAATGTAAACCAGGTCTTTAATCTTAACATAGAAATCAGTAGCATTAAGCATCCATATCGTCCACAAGCAATAAACTTGAAAACTTCAAGTGATTACTCAAACTATAGAACAATGAAATGGTCACCCAATCATGTATATTTATAACTTTTATCAGATTACAACATTATACAATCTCATCCACTAGTGTTATGATACTTCAAAGTAAGTAATCTTATTCAATACTCAATGAGAGATGTTGATATGTAGTATTACTAAGAAGTAGCATACTAATGCGAAGTAACTATCTATTTCTTTCTGATATTCAGTTGTTTTGGATTATGACTAGAAAGTGGAATCCAGGACGCGCGTTTCGTTCTATTTGGGACTCATCGGCTGAATGTACCTGCGTCCCAATTTTGATGTTCACAGTGGGATTCGAACTTAGTCCGTTTCGTGTCAAACGCCACCGCGTACACCATTTGCCAGTCATAATCCAAATTAAATGATGCTTGTGAATATTCGCTATATAGAGGTAATCCGCTCAGGATGCACATATAGCAACAGTGACTGACCAGCTTCAGTCTATAACAAATCAATGGGAATATACAAATTCATCCTACTAAGTTTAATTCATGCAATGAAACTTTATAATCTTATAATCTATACACTATTCACTTATCAATGTTTATACATATACGTTTATATGAAAATGAGTTTTCTTACTTTCCTCGTTCATTTCTTCTATAGATAATCACATAAGGATCTGATTTACCAAAAAAATCTTTCTTATCCAAATTCGCTCCATTCATTTTAATAAAAATATTCTCCTAAATTGAATATTCATTAGTTAATTAATGAAATTTTATATTAATGTTTGGTAGTAAATTCAATTTAAATAATGGAATTTATAAAATAACAAAATATTTATAATATTTAATTTGGGTTGTGACTGGCAAGTTGAATCTAGGACGCGAATTTCTTCCTATTTGGACTTTATCAGCTGAATGTGCCTTCATCCGAATGTTGATGGGATTCGAACTCAGTCCGCTTTGTGCTAAACACTACTTTGTTCACTATTAGGTTACTATGTCCAGACATCAACATCAACATTGGAATGCAAGTATAACCAGTCAATGAGTCCTAAATAGGACGAAATGCGCGTCCTGGATTTCACTTATCAGTCACAATCCAACTTAAATATTACTTGTGTACTATCGCGTTATCAAGGGAATTCGCTCAGGATGTACATATGGTAACAGAGGCTGCCCAGTTTCAGTCCATTGCAAATCAACGAGAAGATACAAACTTATTCTAATTAAGAATATTTATAAGTTAAATGTATTTATATCTTACTGTTGATGTTGTTATGGACGAATATTGTTCAGTCTTTGTTAATATATATTCATCCTGAGCAGATTGCCTCAGTACGACGATAATTCACTAATATGATTAAAGTTAGATTGTAAGTAGAAAGTGAAATTCTAAACTTAGGTTACTTCAATAACATGAATCTGGATTCCAGTAATGATTTTCTCACTAAGATGTAAATCCTGTCCGTTTAAGTCAAATGCCATTGTCCTTATCACCACAAAGATGGCTATTTAAAAATCGTGTATGCATATCTGTTGGAGATGTTTAGGTACCTGAATTCAGTAGTTTGGTAGTAAATGCATAGGTATTTGACATGAAAGGACTGAGTTGGAATCTTAGTATGAACATTAAACACTGATATTCAAATTTGAGCTTAGATCAGTTTTTGTTTGTATATCCGCATTCTGAACGGATTGTTGCCGTAATATTAAAGAAGACTGGTTGTAATTCAGTCATAAATAATGAAAACTGTTGCCAATGCTAATAAAATAATCATCAATTTTAGACAAGTTAGTAACTCATTAAATGGATAAAGTATTATTGGTGGGGGCAGGGAGGTTTCAGTTAAAAATACAAGTTTCGAGTTTTGTTATGAATCAAGAAATTCGAATTCAAGTAAAACAGATTAATAAGTCTCAAATACAATAAAACAAGAAATATGAATTTTAGAACTAACTATGTTCCATCTGTCCAGCTGACGTTAGTATATGTTGAGCGATTTTGTAAGGAATAACATATAGACTAAAAATTCCTAGGCATCAATTGTTTTTAGTTACTAAGATCTATGCTGGTTGATACAGTAGGATGTATCTGGGAGATTATTTTATCTGATGTCACATTTAGAAACGTAGCTCAGCTGGAATTATATTCGGAGATCTCTGACAATCAGTAAACGACCAAATGGAATCCGATGTCAAGTTACTTTGAAACCAGGCAGGTATCAACAATAGAGATGAAACCATTTGAAATTGAATATCGATAGTCACTCTATGAACACTCATTGATTATCGTTGATATACTTGGACAAACTTCACAATTTTATAAAATCCAACCAACGTCAGACTTTGTTAATTTGATATCACACATGTTGCATTGAAATGCTAAGCGGTAATCAACCAGAATCTGGGGACCTAGATTTCGTGCTAATTGAAATTTGTCAGTTAGACATACCTAAATTACTGGAGAAACTAATAGGCCTTGATACTTTAACAATCATATCATAAATAAAGATGTTAGTGATGCGGGTTCTAATTCTACATGAAGTTGAGGTCTACCGACAGCCCACAAAACGATATGCTGATGGCTGCTGACAAGTACGAAGCATAAGTTAAGTAGCGTTTCCACTGTACTCCTTTCAAAAACTTAACTTTAAATTTTAGAATTATTTAAACAACTGATTTAAGTCGAGATCAAATTAATATTACTTGTTTCTTGATTTTTATGTTGTAGTAATAGCAGATATTTTAATGGTTTGAATGGCTTTTTCTGGTTAGCGTCCTTTAAGTTTGACAGTTTTCTATGGGATAAGGTTGCGAATCTTATGCATAACATTTTTCTTTCATCTGGGCTCGGGTCCGGCAGTAACATTTAAAGATCTCTGGGTGTAACCTTCTTCGACACTATGATGTACTTCAAGAAATGGTTAATATTACACAGATTTCTTACGACGAACTGCACTGCTAAATTGTGCCTGAAGACTAGTTCACAGAATCATTCCAAGTAAAGACCTGGGTTAAGAAAGCTACTAACTTCTGCTCTTTTTTCTGGTAAGTGACAAGATTAAGAAAACCTTAACATTCCAGGAGATGCATGATATACAGTGGATGGCTTTCTGAAGCAAAACGATTTGAACCTCATAGATAACTTAGTTCTATTATCTCAAACTCAACAATAAGTACAACTGAACACGGCCAGTGTACCAACGGCCTCTGCAGCCAACAGAAGCATCAATATACGCAAAGGGAAAAAGCAAGGTTTTTAGGTACAACACAGTAAGTATCAATCGAATTACACTGATGGTAAAGCTCTGGAAGATATGGAAACGTTTACATGCTCGGGCAGCAGTATCAGTGATAAACAAGGAGGGACCCAATGCGGATTGGGATGGCAAAGCAAAGGCGGCATTTCTACAATCGCAAGAACATCTGTTATTAAGCACTATCAGTCATTTTTACTAGTGCTTAAATGCCTCACTACTAGCATAGCCAGTCTTCCCTGGTGAAGTCCCCTCACTAAAAATAGAAGCGAAAACCGTGAATATTAGCATAATGATCTAAATGTATAATGATCTCCGTGAAGCTTGAGATTTTTGAATCCAATTCATGATTTGGATTTCATACTAGGATTGAGCCACCTTTTAGGGATTACTAGTTTACAATGGTTGTTTAAAGTCGGTTCACTTAAAGTTTGCTGATATTTACAAATAAATTTTGACTAGTACCTGTTTATTTATGTGCACTCTGAATGAATTGCTGCAAAATTTGCGGTGATTTTAATTCATTGATCGTATTTGACACAGATCGATTTTAGCTACATGCCACAAAATATCTATGAGTACTGAATACAGTTTCTGTCAGATTATGACACACCTCCTCACTGGGGACTCCAAGGAGTCGAATCTAAAGCCAATAGGTCTGGCGGAGAACGTCTAACCATCTATTAACCTAATTGTGCTGTTATCATTATAAAGAACAAATTGATGATAAGTTGATATTACTTAATTTAAATATTCGTTAATCAAAGAGTATTTCTTTTTACCTACAATATGAATTAGACTATAAAATGTTGGCTTCGACATGCTGTTGAAAAGTATTCAATTATTTCAAAATTTCAATAATAATACCTTAATACCTAAACCAATTCAATGAATTCAATTGTCATAGATCTTCAGGATTCATTCAAGTGGAAGTAAGATAACTTATATTCAGTATGGAAGAGTCGTACATAGATGTCTAGTATTAATTTCATTGGTATTATATAATAATAATATAACCATACTTTCTATTTCTCTTACTTAATACACATAAACGTAATTTGTTATGCATTTTATTTTGAAAGTCTGCTACTTCTTCTATGAAGTTTTTTTATTCTTTTGAAGAAATAGAGAATAGTCCCCATGGGATACATAAGTAATGCCAAATATAGTTTTACAAATGATAGTTTATCAAATTGAATAAGTTTTATCTTACTTATAGTAAAATTTAACTAAATATTATTTCAACTCTGTAGGAACTTACTTTAGAGAAAGGATCTTCTCGGATACAAACTAAAAAAAAAAAGAAAAAAGAAATGAGTTAAGGAATAATGCAAGTGTTTTTTCAAGATATCACTTCATAAAAGTGTATGATCTAATCAGTAACCGAAAAAAACAATTCGGCTTCGTGTAACTTACGATTCATCGATTTTCAAATATGTAAGTAACAAAGTACAATTTTATGTTGTTTAAGAGTGGAGTCATTGAGAAGATGAAACCAAAATTTTCACATCACAATATAATTTCCTTTACATAATCATTGAAAACAATGAAATATTAGATAGGTGTATTATTCTACTACTGAACTTTGTAGCTACTTTAAATATTCATATAACCTATTAGTGATCAAGCCAATGTTTTTCGGGCTTTAAAACAAGCATCTAAGTATTTGAAGTTGGAGTCAAATGATTGGAATGTTACAAATTAGTTAAAGTTATTTCGTGTAAACTACATGATATCAACTCTTATTGTAGGTACGAACACACACACGAACAAAACCTGCATTAAGTATTGTCTGGTTTCTTATGATTGTCTAACTACAGTTAGTTTGTCATTTGAAACCTTAGATTTTACTGTTTTTCGTTTGATTTGACTGACCAATTCTAGGTGATAATGGCACGCATTCACTTTCTTTTACTGATATAACTGATAATGATAAATGAAAACTGAAAAAAAAACTAAGAATCCAGTTACCACAATTGTTGGCCATGAAAAATCTATGACTGAGATCTAGTGTAAGATGGAATGATGTGGGATCGAAATTGTTTGATAATGGTTTTACATGAGGATGTATAGAAGCTAATAGCAGCTATAAAAACGTATATATATATATATATATATATATATATATATATACTAGTTATATGAACATACAGAATTGCTACTGTGCTGTATAGTTTATGTTAAGGATTCTTCAATGTTGTCATGTCGAAGGAATTAAGTTTATTGGCTATAACAGTAGTATGACCACTTAAAGTTTGCTAATCCTAAATGGTGAAGAAGATCTATAATTTAGGTTCATGTTTTAGACGGTTTAATTGATAATCTTTCTTTGCTATTCTGGACAACATTGTTAGCTCTTACTTTAAGTAGAAAGAGAAGCATTTCACAGTTCTATGCATTTAAGTCACAAAGAATAATCTAATAGAAAGTTTAAAACAATCAAAGACATGCTGTATAGCATTCACAGCTCACTGAGTATGAACAAATATCCTATGATGTCTTTCCAGTTAAACAGGATGAAAACAAAGACAACAGTTCCCAAGAAAATAATACTTCTATAATGGCATTTCATAAATGATAACATTAGTGAATAATGAAATCTATACAATTAACGTCAACTGAACCTAAATTATATTGTCTAGTCTACAATCCTTCTTTATTTACAACTGGAAATATAATCAGGCTTCCTGAACTCTTGTCATCTATATGCAATTATCATCTCAACTTCTCATGTGAAGCCATTTACATGGAGTGCGTGATCACTTAAATCCATTATAGAATTTCTGAATATAACTGTGACTGACTAAGCAAGAGACCGTTAAGTGCTCCATTCTTGGTCATTTAATAACTACGCAATACAGATTTAAACAAAACTTTTCAAGTAATCCACCGAATTTACCACATATCTTGTCTATACGTCTGTTGTATGCAACATAAGCTATTGGCAATCGTTACCACGAACTGTTTCTTTGCGCTCAAAGGTAATTAGTTCAGTCGCTCTTAGTATATTAACTTTAATAATAGCCAATAATAAAAGAAATTAAAAATGTCTTTCATACTCTCTACCCATTAATTTAATCAGTAGTTTTTATGATGAAAGTTTCCGACTGGTTTACTTCAGAAATTTTATTTTCAAGACCATCTCTATAGGATTAAAGTGGTTTGTGGAGATTTGCATAAAGTCTTAGTTGATTGAATTCGTCACAAATTGATGTTGGCAGGGTATTATTGGAAACATTGGAGCACTGGAGAACTCTTTCATCCTGGTATGGAACTCCTCAGTCGTGGTCACCGTGGATTCTGTCATCCGGAATATTTTATTGTTTATTCACTAACTTACGTTCTGTTTCTGTGAAACCCATATGTTTATTTTTATGTATCTCAATTAATTTCAGTGACATTTTGTGTCCATTATTCAATTTATACTTTGAGTGTGATGCTTTGGCTTACCAAATAACACTGTATTAGTCTTATTTGATTGTTTCTATATCGTAGTAGAACACACACATCCTTTGTCGTTTCTTTATATAATTCATGAGTTACTGTACAGTTAAGAAATTCAGTATGACACTACTATATGCATTTTCATGTTATGAACTGACTTTAGTTAGACATTTATTAGAAACTAAGAAACACTGATGTTTGTTTTGTCCTTTTCAGTAATAATTTTCATCTACATAGTTTATTATGATAAGTTAACCTTTAAACTACTCAGTTTGAAAATGATTTAAAAGTTCAATTTAAACAATCTTCATCATTATCATTCTATTTGGATTGTGATTGGCTAGTGGAATCCAAGACGCTCATTTCGTCGGCTGGATATACCTGCATCCCAATGTTGATATTCACATTGGGATTCGAACTCAGTCCGTTTACATGTCAAACGCCACCGCGTTTACCACAAGACTACTGATTTCAGACAGTTACACTTGTGTGATGGGCGAATTAGTAGTAGGATTAAACAAATTCATCCTACAATCTTCATCATTGTCAAAATGTGTCTACTGGTTGATAATTAAATTTTAGATGATATTTATGTAACCCATTTACCATTCATTCTTTTGATGCAGGTTATGTGAACTTGGCAAAGTGATAAGAAGTTTGGTGACAGAAAAATGAAAAAAATTAAAAAAACCCAGAAAGCTTTGAAGTTAAAACGAAAAATCTTTTATCTTAGTGTCTCATTTGTGTGAAGTATACCTAAATTGTAATGAATTTTGTAGTGATAATGTCAGTACTTAGAACTTTGTATTTTGAATTACAGTCACGTAGTAACCTAGTAAGTACTCAGTAGTAATATTTAATTTTATTTATTAGTAGTAGAAGCATGTGCGATCAAGCAAGCAGTCCGACTAGGAACGTATATCAGATCATATTGAAATACCGATATCTTAAACGTAGATAAACGTAAGTACTGGCAGTGGGTGGGTTGAGGATAAAACGACTAGTGATAAGTAAAAGAATGTGAAGGCCAGATTAGCATACTATACCAAAACAGTGTAATAAATGAAATGAGTCGGCAGACACACATTCATTCGCATATAAGAAGGCATACATGAATTAAAAAATGCTTAGTTACACGTTAATAATAACAACAAGCCTGAAAGTACACATGTAAACCAAGTGATTGTTTAGGTTTAAGTGAACTAACTATTGGAGATCATTACAGACTTATTCGGACGTACTGCTGTCGACTCCACAATCAATCGATCGAAGCCAGCAGTGAAATCCAAAGCCTATATTCCCATCTATTTTTATAATTTTTAACTAGTTTGATCAGCATACACTGGGAAATTTCTTCGATGTTTCATACCATATCGTTGCTTCTATTCTTCACGGACTAATCTCCGCTGAGTATCATTAGGAACCAGGATATCTACTTACCAACAAGCCACACTATGTTAAGCACTTAACTATTACTACCACTGAGCCAACATCTAGTAATAGAACTCCACATTCGATTAGTTTGTGGTGTAGAACGATAGTCTAGCGGAGGCACTGAAGCCAGATATAAAAGTAACTTCAAAGATACTCTACATTCACTTCAGGAAAATTTGGGAGAAAGAACAAGTACCAACGGACATGGGAAAAGGGTACTTCATCATGATACAAAAGAAAGATCTTAGCAATCGCGAGAACAACATAAGGATCACTTTTCTTTTAGTACCAGGAAAAATCTTTAATAGAGTATTATTGTAACAAATGAAAGACCCAGTCGACGCACAACTTCTAGATCAACAGGCCGGATTCCATAAGGACCAATTATTTACCAACCAAATTGTGACTCGATGGTTCATTGTTTAACAGTCAATCGAAAGGAATTCACCATTTTGCATCGATTCGCTCGATTACAAAAGAGAATTCGACAGCGTGGATAGGAGAACAGTATGTAGCCTTTTAGGACATTATGGCGTACCCGAAAAGATAATCAACAGAATACGGAATTCCTACGATGGTTTACATTGTATAATCGTAGAAATCACAGATTTACTCGAAGTGAAGACCGGTGTTAGACAAGGTTGCTTACTCACGCCCTTCCTCTTCCTGCTGGTGGCTGGCAGGATCATGAAGACTGCAATATCTGAAGATGATCTCAGAATAGAGTGGAAAATATCGATGCAACTGGATGACTTGAACTTTGCAGATGACCTAGCTCTTCTATCCCACACACAGTAGAAAATTCATGTGAAGACAGATAGTGTAGCAGCAGCCTCGGCAGCAGTAAGCCTTAGCATAGACAAAGGAAATAGAAAGACCCTTCATTACATAACAACGACTACTAACCAATTACACTTGACGGAGACATTCTGGAAATCGTAGAAACCTTTACATAATTGGACAGCATCATCGATGAACAAGGAAAGTCTGATCCAAATGTGAAGGTGCAAATTGGCAAGGAAAGAGCAGCATTTCTACTATTGAAAAACATCTGGAACTGCAACTAACTGTCAGTCAACATTACTGTCAAAATTTTCAGTACAAATGTGAAGACAGTTCTGTTGTATGGAGTTGAAACTTGGAAAACCACGAAAAGAATTATTCAGAAGATACCAATATTTATCAACAACTGTCTGCGTAAGATACTTCGCATCCGTTGGACGGATACCATCAACAACAACCTCCTATGGCAGAGAACAAATCAACTAGCTTCCAGCCGAGGAAGAAATTAGGAAAAGACCTTGGAGGTGGATAGGACACACTGGGAAAACCCTCCAAATTGTGTGACAAGACAATCATTAACATGAAACCCTGAAGGTCATAGGAAAAGGGGGAGATCCTTGAACACATTACGTTGGGAATTAGAGATAGATCTGAAGAAATTGAACAGCTCTTGGGAAGGCCTGGAAAAGAAAGCCCAGGACAAAGTTGGTTGGAGAACGCTGATCAATAGCCTATGTTTCACATAAGGTAACAAGTATTACTTGATTGATTTTAGAATGATAGTCATTAATAGTTACACTGTTTAACACGCGTGAATATTTCAATGTTGTGAGTACTTCTTTTCTTTATTGTTACCATAACTGTAAAATCTACTTTGAAAATTTACAAAAATGACTGCTTATTCTGTGCAAACATTAAAATTATAGTTACTAATACAAGTTTCAACTGATTGAAATCTTTTAAAGAATATCAATCCAAGTGAATTAAAATGTTTACTTATAATAAGTAAAACAAAACAAAAAGCCATTGAATCTATACAAACTACATGTAGATGACAAGAAACAACAGAAACATTCATTTAATGTCAATACAATCGGTCACTTCATATCTGAAGTTTATTCATTAACATAAATTCATGTCTTTATAGTTGCGTAAAAGATGAATGAAGTAGATTAGAAGAGATGAACATTTCTTATCTTTAACTAGACGAATACTGATTGGAATACTTTTCAATGATAAATATTTCATGTAAATGTCTTGTGGAAAATATGAAATTAATAAAACAATAAAAAAACATTGACATTGAAAATGATTTATACAATCATTTATTATTCAGTGTTTTCTAATGATAAGACAATGTTAAGTGATTAGAGCATAGATAGAAGTATAACTTAATTAAGTGACAATTTGATATCACGATTTAGTGTGAATTAGATAACCACTGATCACCAGGAAGCATTGGACAGTTGTTTTGTTCTAGTATGAGATTCTTCGATAGTTCTCATCCACTACGCCATTAGGGATCGAATCCATGACCCTCTTACTTCGCAGCGAACACTATACCATTAAACTACTGATTAAATGAGTTTTCAAGCAAAGTATGACTTTAATCTTCAGTGAATAATTTATGATTATTGAGCGATTATTCAACCATACAAACAATTATTGATGGTTCGAATAGTTGATTAGTAGCATCTGTAAATATGGTAGTTGCGTGATGTAAAGTCGAATCGCATAACGTTAACCATTCACCATGAGTTTACAAGTATTCTATACTGATGCCTGCATACTATACTCAACTATGCAACAAAAAATGGACAACAGGCAATATCAAATCAATTAGTTGTTAAGTCATTACTTGATAGACAGTCTTCGATTAGTACTATCGGTGACTAGGCATTATTCAATGAGAATATAAAATGAGATAATGAACATTGATTTGATGTAGTTAGCAGATCAAAGCTTATAAAGGTATCAATCAATATGAACATAAATAAGCTAAGTAAGGTTGAACAACTTCTTTTCACTTTCATGTTATAACTTAAAATAACTGAACATTTACGTTACTAACTAATAGATTCACTCTAACTAATCTAAAAGTAATCATTATGATGTTCTTGAATTTCAATTATTTGATCTTATATCCAATTGTGAATGTATAATTTGACATTAATTCCTTATATATACGAAATAATTATGTATTGATCAATACTTGTCAATGATTTTGTCAACTGATATGATTCAGTAATGAAGATTATCTTGAGTGATTCAATTACATGTACTTGATATTAATTGAATATCTTCAAGAAATATCATCTATATTAACTTAAATTACGATGTGTTTTTTTCACAGTGTTGTTTGGGTCCTGTAAGATGAATGTTTCATTATTATTCTGGATAACATTATCATATGCTTGCCTCAAGTAGAAGATTCCCTATTGTAATGGAATTGATTTAGACAAAATGAATAATCTTCATTAACTTATTCCGGTTAAGTGGAATGTATATTGAATGTACAAATAGAAGGTTAAGTAGGCATTTAACTATGATGCTGATCTTGTTAACTTGATTAGACTTAACTAGGTTACAGTGAAATGCCAAGAATTAATCCTCACATTAAAATGACTACTGTATCAGATCCGTAGCCAAAACTGTATTTATTACTCTTTTATTCACTTTTACTTACAACAAGATACATTTTTCTTTTCAACTATTTTTGTCTTCTGTTTTATCATTAACTATGAGAGTATTGCATTCTATCTTAATACAATATATGAAAGTCTTTGGTTTCAGTTTTATTCTACTTGACTGTATCAAATCACATCATCATCATCATCATCATCAAGATTGTCATTGGGATCATGCTCAATCATTAGTAAATATTTAAGCACCAAATACAGAATTTAGTGTATTGAATAATTTATTCAGAGCAATTTCTACATCATTGAAAGCCCTTAGTGTTCGTTTTATGTTTGTATTATGGAAACAGAGAGTTCTAAACTTACAATAGACAAACTAAGATAATCCCCGATAATTTATATTAATGTGATCATAATATCTAGTTCCATAATTTACTCATTCCATTTTCTTATTATTATCATCTGTGATAAAGATAGTGACCTTAAAGTTATTTTGTATCAGTTCAATAAATGTCATTGTGTGATAAAGTTCATATCAGAATCTGAGAAGAATTTTGAACATCATTTATTCAATGTATTATTGAAGAGAAGGCCGGATAGGCCACTCTAATGATGCATTTACAGAAAGTCTTCTTGGAATGTTCTATATACGAATTTTCTAAGCGGAGTACTGTAGAAGAATGAGCATTGTTTACTTCTTATCCTACCGTGCTAGACGAATATAGTCAGAGGATGCAATAGCAAACAAATTATATCGACTTCGGCTATCCCTCCTCGACAATGATTATTCACCAAAGTTCATAGATAAAAATATGAAATCGAATCCACAACCAGAAGAAGCTTCAATAGCTGGGAGGAAAATTATATTTAAGAAACCATTGTAGCTGATATCTTAAGACATTGACTTTCAGAATCACTGGAAGAAACATTTTACGCTGATTCTTTATGAATTGATTTCTCTTGTCAGCCGAAGATTCATAGCTGTATAAAGGATAAATAATTTCTTTGTCCATGTCTGTGTGTGTGTCAACCAGTTTATCTGCTTTCGTGGAGCAACGTACACTGGCGGCAAAAAGCGTTTGCTTTTCAAAAACAACTTAAATCACTTTCCGACAAAGCTATTTTAAGGATATTGCGACAGCATAAATAGGTCTATCCTAGAACATCTAGTACTCAACAGTTATTCTGAACCACACGACGTTTCTTTCAAAATAGTCTACAGATTCAAGCACACAGGGTCAAAGGAGGCACAAATCAGTAACTCATGCACTACAAAGTTGTTAGCTATCAGCAGCTCTAAATCAAATCTGTGTATAGAAAACCCGACATATTCCAAAATCGAATTGAGGTAGTTTGTGGAGAATGGTATTAAGTTTTGGTTGATTGAATTCGTCACAGATTGACGTTAGTAGATTGGCATTGGAAACCAGGGAATACTGGACAGTGTGCACCTTAGATCTCGCCCCAGGAGCTTCAGGCTGGCAAACGCCTATTCCTCCTCACCTTCAGGTCGGCAACCAATGGTAGAATTCCCACCTCTAAAAATTTGGGATCTTTTTTTAATAACCACTATGATCTTAGGTGTTTTCCGTTTTTGCACCATTTATTACACCTATCAAGTGGACAATTAATTTCATAATACTATAGCTGTTCAATCATTATTCGTTGTACAATCATTCTTCAGTTTCACACACCTTATAAGTATAATGCAATTGACTATCTGTTCTTTCAACAAACTAATATATCTGATAACTAAGAATGTACAACCTCTGTAAATGAATTCGTCGAAAAGAAAATTCACTTCTTAATTGATGCAATCAGTTTGTTGCATTATTGTTAATGTCTTACTTCATACTATTAAAATATGTTTTTTATATTCTTTCTTAACTCCGCCCGCAGCTCTTCTAGGGTTGTTGCCGGTCCCAAGCCAGGGTAAAGGAGGAGGGTTGGGCATAGGGCTAGCACCCCTATCCCGTAAAACACAAGTTTGCTAAAAAAAAAACGCTAACCAGAATATTGTTTCTTACATACGTCCAAAAATTTCTTGTTATGATTAATAACACATTGTGTTAACACTGTAATTTATCAGCTAACTTGAATATATATTCAACAACTGTGACTTTTTCAATATTCTTCTATAAACCATATTAGTTTTAGATTAGTATAATTTGATAAGACTATTGTAAAATAGAAAGTACTAGACAATTGTTACATTCCATCATGAGACATTTTGGAAACTGACCATATGTGATTATTCTAGAGATTGAATTGAAGACCTTTAACCATCGTATAATTATATAACTGTTAGTATCTATATATTAATATCCAGTCATACAGTTTTAATATTAGATGTTCATCCAATTACACTGATATTAATTTGTTTGATCTTTGTGGAAAAATTGACACAGTTGTTATAATATTTCATTTGTGGTTAGCTGCGAAATCTTTAGCTTGCATTCTGTTTATCTTAGAACTGGTAAGTTGAATGTAACTTCATTTCAGTGTTAAAATTTGCATTGAGATTTGAACTTAGTGTCTGTAACTTTAAAAAAACAACCTATTGTTCACCTTTAAATAGAGAACATCGATTCGCTATAGATAAACATATGGTAACAGTAAGTGAAAGTTGGTAGCCCTTACTTAGCCATGATACAATACTTTGTTTGATTTAACTTAGTAATGAAATATTTTGTTCTACGCAAGTTTGAACTATTATGTGTAAATATTATTAAGTAGTACATAAAAAAAAAACTTTAGTTCAGTTATCGTCAAACACTTAGTACTGATGAACATAACTGATTTCATGGGTTCGGTTCTTAGTAGGTGGTTAGTACAATCCTCCTTTAAAGAAGTTTGATATCAGAAAGAAATAATTAGTCATTGATTTCTAGTTATCAGTGATTATTTACTTAAATTTAGTTAGAAGTAATGAACATATCAGATTTATTCATGATGAATAATAGGGGTGCATTTTACAGTGAACATTTTATTTTCCATCTACCATATACATTGATAATGGAATAATTCACAATCGATTTGTTGGTTAATGTTGGTAAGTAGATCATGATTATATTTACAGTAAAATGTATGTTATGTAATAGTGGTAAGTGTTTAATTAAAACAAATCTATTTCCTCTATTTAAAATGATCTAATTAAATTAATGGTAATTGACTAATTCAATTGTATCTTTGATCATTTGCATATTACAGGATTGTTAGCGTAGTTCAACTAAGTTAAATCATACTAGTAAATTACTCTGGAATACGATGGCATTGATAAATGAACTGCATACCTCCCTCCATAGAATTAGATGAACTAGTATTTATTCATAATGAAACCGTAAGTAGTAACTATTTATGTTTCATTTAGAAGAATCAATCTGTTCGAGTAGTGTTTCAGAATAACAGTAAAAAAATATCTCCTTCATATTAATGGCTGATAAATAATGTTTAGCTATGAATTGTATGTATGAAAGACATTTCTCTTTCATTTTTCAGAAAAGAACAGTCTAATACACAAAATTTATAAGAAGAATTGATTCTGAATTTGGTTATTGGTTAGAATGCTTTGTACATGTCATGGTTCACTCAAAATCTGTACAGGAATCCATTTATAGTCACGGTTACATAGTTCTATCGATTGGAGTCCAGTTAATGTCAGTCCGTGATGAATTATTGTTACATACTGGAAGAGTAAGACAGGCATCCCCGAAAGTGATTTACTAAAATGTTGTAGTTTTATATCACAAAATGACATTAGTCTATTAATTATTGAAAACCTGTAAGGATTGGATAAAAAGTACTAACTGTATCATCAAGAATATATACTTCTCAGGAGATTGATTATTCGACTGTTTACCTAACACTAAATATCAATCAACAAGTGTTTCCAAGTGATTGAGTTTACGAGGTGATTCCAAAGATTTTGTAGTATGTGGCAGTTGTGTCCAACTGTTATGTATAAAAGGCATTTATCTACTAATTGTAATAAAGGAGGTAATGCAATATCATGAAATTGATTGACACAAGCAAGCAAACAAACACTGAGTGACTGGTCTGAGCGTTAAAAGCCCTTCACATAGCCTAAAGAACCTGAGTTTGATCTGTGGCAGGGACCACGGATGTACACTTCTGAAGTGTCGTCTAACAAGACCAAATTATTATCTAATGCTTCCTGCTTTTCAATGGTTGTTAAAATAAGTTACATATGTAGACATGAGATGCCATCGAAATTAAATAAGCAGTAATAAACTTGAAAGTGGCCCGTGTAACATACTAAAATAAGAATAAGAGAGTATGAAAAAAAGGAATCATAATCGAATATTGTAGAGATTGTTGAATGTACGATGATACGGCCAGCAGAGTTTAACCATGTTAGAAGCATAACAATTATTTACCGTTTACGATGAATGACTCTTAACATATATTGTTAGTCAACTACATTCAGAAATACTAACTACTAGATATTGTTTCAGTGGTTTCAGAGTTAAGCGTTCTGTGTAAAATATAAAGCTAGCGGGTTCAATTACTTGATGGAACTATAGACAAAAACTGCCAAGAGATATCATACCAAGACTATGCAACTTATCTGGGGCTTCATAGTTTTCAATAGTTGCTTAAGTTTGAAAAATATCCAACACTTGTATTTATGATTTTTTAAAATCTAATTTTGAACTTAATAGTCAGCTACAACTAGTATCGCTTTTGAAACAATGATGAACTCTAAAGGAAATGATGTTATAATATCTTGGTTATAATAGCAAAATCTACTTTCTTGTGATTAAAGTAAAATTGTAAAACGTGCTTTAAATAGAAACAAAATATAAATCTAATGTTTGTTGACTATCTATTAATGAAAGTTAGTCAAATGGAATTTATTATTCTTATTGAGTGTTGTCGAGGTTCTACATTTATTGAATGTCAACTCTGTTACCTATGTGTTATGTGTCCACTGTTAGGTCTCAAGATCCTGAATGCAGTAAAGGAATGGGAATCACTGTTAAAGACGTTGAGTTCCTCTTGATCTTCAATGATTGTTCAATGAAATCAGCTAGTAATATGTTACTCTAAATTCAATACTGTCGACGACACTGAGCAATAACCATTTCATCTTTTCAATAATTAAGCCATTTTTTACTGTACCAAACCCTAGGACTCAACTTAAATGTACAGCAATATCCGTTATATGATAGATTACACAATTTGCTACAAAAATCAAAAGTACACAATGATAGTCAGTTGATTAGTACACACACTGTGATAATAATGTTAAAACAACAGTGGCTTTCCAAATCATGAATGTAAGTGAACAGTAAGTTGTTAGTTGACAAAAACATTACACTTGATAGTTGTGTCAAATTCGATTAATATCAGTTTTGTAGTACATAAAGTCAAAGCATACAAATTGATCTATTAAATTCTTTCAAAGTTTTCAAGTGTGTGCCTTTTTTGTCTCTGATATACTGTAGAAATTATAAGGATTCGAACCAACAACTCTGGTCTCTGTAATGAATGATTCCGCAACTGACTTGTCTTTTTGATTCGCTGACGATTTTATCACTTCCTGATGCCTCTTGTCTGTTTTTCTTTTTAGTGAATTCGTTATTTTTATGTTTGAGATGTACTTTCTACATTAAAATATTCATTTTGTCGAGACTGTTGATTTTGAATTTTACACCATGGACTAGACTTAGTTAGATAATTAGTAAAAACCAAGAAGTACTGGACAGATATAACATCCTGATGTGTAACTCTCAAAAGTGCTTTCACACTATAATCATACTTCAATCAAACCACTTATTAAGTAGGATAGACACATCGAAATTAACATTATAATTCAAGGTATATGTCTCGTCCTATTTGAAACTAGTCAGTTAAGAATACTGGGTTTTCAGTTTTCATGTTCACAGTGGAACTCATACTGAATGCTTTTCTCTTCAGACCTCAACTCGTTATCCACTGATATACTGAGTAAATTATTAGTCTGAACTGTTATTATGACTGAATGTTGTAGAGATAGTTGAATTTGAATTTTATAATGTGAATTGACCATAGACAACTCAAGAAACAATGGAGGGATTTTGTGTGGATACAATGTGACGCTGTAGTGTATGTACACATGTTTTTGGTTTATGCTTAACTAATGATATGACATACACAAAAATGTGTAGTTGTTAATTATTACCGAGATTAGGATACAAGTACATAAAGCTGATTAGTTCCAAATAAGATGAAACGTGTATCCTAAATTGTATTGTTAGACTTATACCATGTATAACTTTAATACATTGAAGTTGTATAGTATTATTTGAAAGCATGCTTGAGCTTTGATGAAGTATTCAAGTACTGTCGCTCTATAAGTTAGAATTCCTAAACAAATATAATGTAGAGTTAGAAATGATCTTTATATCCGGAACAGATTACTTTTGATATTTAAGTAGTATTCACTAAGACTAATTTTAGAATACAGGCTGGAGAGTTATCATTAAATAGGTGTTGACTATAAATACAGTCTAAATATATGAAAGTTAAATCTACTTACCGACTACATCTGTTGATGTACTACGATCAACTTGAACATCTTCATTCCATCTACAAAAATAAAAAAAAAACAATTGGAATAATCATCAGGAAATGAGGTTAATAGTTGTTACCTTTCTAAATGAACAAATTATTGTTATAGATCACATTGTTTACCAACCTTTTATATTCACACCTGGTGTTTACTGTTTACCGATATTGACAACGGACATGGCAAATGAATAGTTTTGTTGTTGTGTATGTATTGAATAAGAATCCTTCCCCGCTTCGTTATAGTCTTAAGTGACAAATGTTAGTGTTGATCCGTACTATTAGATCAAGGTGCACATAAGACAACAGAAACTGATAAATCACACTTCTCAATATCAACAACTGGAAACTGAAAACTTATACTAGTGTCTTCGTAGCTGCTGAACAATGTAGTGAGCATTTGGATTCAGTACCACAACAGGAAATGCTTAAATATTTGATGGAGAATAGTAATTAATAGAGTATAATATAAGTTGTAGATTCCATCGTTAGTCAGATATCAAATTTATTAGTTTCATTTTAAAGAAATAAAGTGCTGTCTGTAAATGGATGCAGTGGATATTACTGTCAACACCATGAACTAATCTGGTATACACAACCATTAAAAACTAGGAGCATGAATAAGACAAACATCTTTTCCTAATATGGAAGTCATTAACATTTCGATTTCCACCAGAAAATTGGGTTTATAACATTCAAGTTTCAGTTCGAACTCTTAAAACTTAGACGATTAAGCTGGTATCAAACGGTTGATATTTTCGACTTCACCCATTTTCAACCTACTCTATCGACATCAATGAGTAGGTGACTCACACCTGACATAATTGATTTCAGAGGGTAATTTTTAAAACCTTAATTCCAGGAATCAATTCTAGAAACTAGTCACTAGAACGAAACACCTTTCCAGTCAATTCTAGTTTCCTATAGATCATGCTGATTCGTGATATCAGATTCCAAGTGATGCCTTTATTTTCACCTTTTTTATTGAATATGCTTATTATTTACAAGGTACCCAGATTTCAAATTATCATACTATTTTAGGATAGCAGTCTTCTATTAAGTCCAGATGTCTTACATTTAGGTCCATGGCCATTTATAAATATATTATTCATAGTTTATTTACTTAGTTACATACGATTTCGTTCAAGCAGCCAATAAAGGTGTATATTTCACATAGTTAGAAACACAATATTCTGATAAAATAAAAGATAGAAAATGGTAGTAGTCAAATAGAAAAAAAACTTGATGACAGACTAGCAAATGATATCGTAAAGAACTACAGTAGAATCACTATTGATTTCTTATTCTATTCCATATTTGAATTGTATCACCTCTGGAATCCGAGCCAACAAGTCGTGATAGGATGATAGTAACTAATTATACACAACTATGTCATAAACTGACCATCTCTCTTCATTTCACTTCCTATTCAGCTCAATAACTTGTCAACGTAGAAAGTTCTGTCTTGTTTATTTAGTCTCATGTTACTGAATGGATGTTTTTACCGACTAGGAAGTCTATGACAGTTTCTTTTTAAAGCTGTTTGTCTACTCACAAAACAAATTTTCAATTAGTAGGAATGTATGCCATTTATTCCATTCAAATAGACTTCATATTTTAATTTCATTTTGATAAATACTGTTGCTGTGGGATTTGACTTAGAGTCACTTTCATTTAATAACAAGCTGCTCAAATTATGTGTACATCTGTTTTGTTAGTATGCTTGCTGACACCTGTTTTGTCTTTCTTTGTTTACATCTGGTAAAATAATATATTTTTCTGTACTCGGTTGTACCCTCGTCTGCACGCACATCTGATGATCAACAGACTAGTCACGCTTGTGTCGTGTTCTTAATTCTGCCACAACTGTCAGATTGTTTATAAATAGCAATTATTCACTGTTACAGTTCCATTAACGGAATGTTGTAATTCATCGTCATTTGACATAATTTGTAACTTACGAATCCTTATCATAACATATTTGATCGTTTCATCGTCTGGAGCATTAAATATTACAAGCCATATGGTTATAATTAAATTCCACCAATAGTGTAATCGTATGCTCAATCCAAGCATTTTCAATTGCATTTCGGAGGATCATCAGTTGATAGGAAACCCAATTATCTAATATAATTGTTATGACTGGAGATATTTGAATACTATAATTGAGATTCTCGTTATAGCCTCCCAAGTAGACTAGTATGTTTATCATAAACTACCATTAGTATGTATGAGTATATATAACTGTTAACAAGTGTATATATATATATATATATATATATATATATGCTACATATTTTACTTTTTGCCTATGAATGGTTTTTTTTGATATGACATACTTATATCATTCAGTAGGTATCATAATAGTTTCAGATATAGCTTAGTAAACAAATGATGTTAATTTGTTAGAAATAGGTAAATCAATTAAATGGAATGAGAATAAACTGGACAAATGTTGAGCTATATCACTGTTTATGGATAGTGGTAGTGTTTATTTCCAAACTCTTTAGAATGTACCCTAAAATGTGAGGGAGAGGGAGATACTTTTAGCTGTTTTTCTAATGTATGATCCTTGACAAGTAGATGCAAGTTGTTATAAACAACTAGAAGCTAACAAATCAGAACTTATTGAATTTCATCCATGATGATAAAGCTTTCTACTGAATAAGTAAGTTCTAATGTAAACACTTAACCACCCCCCTCACATACACGTTTTCATGACATTGAGTTCTTCAGCTAGCCATTTTTATATTATCATAATCTTTTTCATTTTACTTTGTGCATAGCTTTATTGCCAGAAAAGTTTAGTTGAAATCAATTTTTAGTTGATATTTACTACTTACACAGAAATTTCTAATCAGTAGTTATTTGATTAATTTTCAATTTTGATTAAAAGCAATTTTACTCAAATAATCATGTTTACTTCAGACATTTGAAACGATACGAAAGCATCAAAGAACGAATTATACGCTGTCATATATAAAGAGACTACTGCCAACACTACTACTACTACTACTACTACTACTACTACTACTACTACTACTACTACTACTACTATAACTACCACTACTACTTCTACAACCACTACTATTTCAACTACTATTGCTGCTGGTTTAACTTAGCTGTAAGTTTTATAACGTTGAAGAATATGACAATTGATGTAAATCAAAACAGTTGAAGTTACAATTTCCCTATGTTCATTATACCGACTGCTTTGAAACACTGAACACAACTTGAAAGTAATCAAACCCAATTTTTTTTGTAATAAACTACCAGTCACATTTTAAAGGTTCGTTTGACTAGGTTTTACTTTATTATGCCACTTTGTTCAACCGCATTTCAAGTGGAATGATGTTTTTTTTACTACCTTAGGTTAACGAACCACTACGTAGTCAACAAGTTTATGGTATTCAGACAGCAACTAACCCGTTACGAGTTTACGTATATAAAGCTATTAGTATTACTTAATTGCTAAATTCAATAACGTCTAAAATTGTCACATTTTATGGAGTGGGTTCAATTTACATAGAAAGCATATCACAGCCCATTATTATGGTATACTGAACTGATAATGGTTAACTAGCTGAAAACCCTTCTGACAAGTTTCTTCCATCTTAAGTCAACGTTAAACATGTACATGATATTAAATCATTCATATTCATAACAATATATAGTGTCAGGATCAATAGAATTTGTTCATCCTTAAACCGTAGACAGACATAACGCTGGTCACTGACTACACTAGAATTAATCCATACTTAACTAAATGTATCATTATGAATGAATGATGAAGACAAGAGAACAGAATGCTTTATACAACTCTCTTTTTATATGACTATTAAAAACACCTAACTTAAATGTTATTGAATAAATGAAATCATATACTATACATGCAAAGAAGGAACAATGAATAGAATTAATTTTAAGAAAAAAAGTTATATTGACAAGAATGATACTACTAGTTATGTTACTTCTATTCAGTATTTGTCTACTTACAATAAATTAAGATTTGTTAACATAGATAAGACAAATAATGAATCTATCTGTGTAATAAAGGAAATTATTTATCACCAAATGACCTTTAATTTAAACTCTATTACCTTCCATTCAAACAAACAAAAAAGCTAACATTGGAGCCTACTGTGAATTTGTATCATCTATGTAAATGTAACATTCTTCATAGAAATATAGGCATTTATAAACAGAAACAAAGATGGAGAATGAGATAAGGAGAAATTGACATTAATCATGTCATATATATCCTGTTAATTCTATTATTTCTATATTGAGTGGATTTTATTTAATGATAAAGAGGTCAAGAAGAGTAGAATGCACAAATATAATATACGAGACAATGCTTTCTCTGATTGATTTGATGTTATACGATTAGTTCATTGAATACAGGTTTTTCAACTGAAGCGGTTTTGTGAAGATAGGCAATAAGTTTGCTTGTAATTGAGCGTTGTGGAGATTGTTGAATATTAATTTGACATCACGAATTGGTCTGAAATAAACAACTACCGATCACCAGGAAGCACTAGACAACTGTTTCGTCCAAATATGGGACTCTTCAGCGATTCATATCTACGATCCCATCAGTGATCGAACCCAGGATGCTCTAGCTCTAAAATAAAGCGTTCACAGCCAAGCCAGAGGGTTTTAGATTCGATCCTTGATGTGTTTGAGGGCATGGATTGCTAAAGAATCCCATATTTGGACGAAAAATCTGCCCAGTGCTTCCTGATGATCAGGGATTGTCTATTACAAACTAGATCGTGGTATCAAATTTATAAGCATAGTTATTTGTATTCGCCACAAATTGACGTTGGGTGAGTGCCAGTGGAAACCAAGAATCACCGAATCTGAAGAATCCAGGTTCGATTCCTTTTCTGAATAAAGGATGTACACTCCTGATCAGTATAATTATAGAGTGAAACAGTTATCCAGTGCTTTTTGGTTTCCACTAGTACCCTACCAAAATCATTCTGTGGTGAATACAAATAACAACACTTAATACTTATCTTCACAAAAGCACCTCAATTCAATAATCTATAATTAATGAAAATGTAAAACAGAAGGGATGGAAAGTAAAAATCGAAATAGAATAAAAACAAACCTATGAACAACTGGCGATAATTTGTATATTATATTGTATCCAACCATAGAATTTACAGGGACTTTACAAATTTCTTTTTTAAAACAAAGACTAGGGTTATTGATTTGGTAAATCAGGAGGCACTTAATGATTGTTTCATTATGGTATAACACACCTCAATAGTGGATTTTCTCGTTTCCTTCAAAGACTTTAATCTCATTCAACCAGATTCACTGATTCACTGATATTCTGTGATACTTAACCAACATCAAACTAAATCAAATACAAACAATTGAACTTATTATTTAATTTGTATTGTGACTGGCGAGTGAAATCCAGGACGCGCGTTTCGCCCTATTTGGGACTCATCGGCTGGATGTACCTGCATCCCAATGTTGATGTTCACACTGAGATTCGAATTCAGTCCGTTTCGTGTCATACGCCACAGCGTACACCACTAGGCTGCTGAGTCCAGGTAGTCACGTTTGTGCAATGGGCGAACTGATGGTAGGATGAATTTGTATATTCCCATTGATTTGTTATAGACTGAAGCTGGTCAGTCACTGTTGCTATATGTTCATCCTGAGCGGATTGCCTCGATATAGCGAATATTCACAAGTATCATTTAATTTAATAGTGACTGACCAGCTTCAGTCTACAACAAATCAATGGGAATATATAAATTCATCCTCTTAACTGAACTTCATGTCTACTTTCACAAAATCATCATAATTCAATGTGTTTATGACTAATTAAAATTCATTTTAATGAACTAAATATCTTATCACATTTATTTTTATTTATTGTATTCTATTACTTAAGAGTTTTGATAACATAATAATAATTTAGTAATAAGTAACCATAATGAATGACAATTCATTTGTCGGTAATGTATATTATTCACTTGTCTAAAACGGTAATCGGAATAAATCATAATTACTATGGTATTTATGCTTATAAATATTCAATATGTTATGTTCTACAATGTTTTATTCAGTTATGAATGTAGAACTGTCAGAAAATCTGTTTTACAATTGAATAGATATTCATGTTAATTCACTGTTGAATAAACTTTAGTTGTATTTTTTTTTGAGAGAGAGCGATCATAAATGAAGTGTAGGCTAAAAAAATGTGTAGAACATTTGCGGTTAAGAAATGATAGTCATTGTAAGATACATTAATTATTGAATAAAGAATTGATTGAGATGATTTTGTGGAAATAGATATTAAGTTATTGTGGTTGATAATCGTTATAGATTGATGTTGGTTGGGTACCAATGTAAACGAGAGAGCATTGAACATTTATGAGATAGTTATTATCAATGGGATTCATTGATCATTGTATTTTATCATAAATTGATGGAAGGTGGAGTTTTATCATTGAATATCGTCTGACCTAGTGGTGTAGATGATTAGGTGTTAATTGTTAGACCTGGGTTAGATTGTTTGACGAAACAGCTATAGAGTTATCCTAGATTTTCAGTGGCACCCAACCAATATAAGTGTGTACAACTAAAACATTCACTGCTGCAATTACATTCTAAAAAATATTTTCCCAATTGGCTGTTTTCAAGTAGAATCTATGATACCCCAACAGTTGGATGTAAATACATTTAAATGTTAACATTCACATTTATAAACGAATCCAGTATTATTACTGCTTATTTACTAGACTACTGATTTCAATTATTAAATGAGTAATTTACCAATGCATGTAGGTCCTTACGTTTGCGTTAGAGGTATTATGTACTCTGTCTAAGTAAGGAAATATATGTACATCCATGTGTTGAAATATGTGCTCAGATTCCTACCAACAATGATGATCTAAAATGTTTAACTAATCACCCGAGAAGTCAACATAACATCAAAGATCAGTCAAATCCAGTCCATAACATCAAAACGGGAAAATCTAATCAAACCAAAGTAACTACAAGTAAAATATGGTTTAATGGATAAACCACACAGACTGATGACCATCTGGAAAATATTTTTCATCATAGTAACAAATTACAACATTATTCTTATTGTCAGAGGTTTAGGAAATCAAAATATACGTTTCTTGGAACGAGTTATTATTCAAATTTGCAATTGGTATTCATAACTAATTGGTATCAAGTTCGATACTGTTGATAATTATCAGATATCCATCTTTATAAAGTATTAATCTTTCAATCTGTGTACATTCACAAACCTGGTAAAAATGAAATTGAATGTATTCACGTTTCATAAAAAACGCAGCAGTGTTTATTGGTACACAAAGTACACATATTAACTTGGAATGATGGTTGTGCTGTACTACAAATCACTTGAAGTTAAAAATATAGTCCTGATTTCTAACCTGACCAATGACAATAATGTAAGGATTTCTCTCTTGAAGAAAATGATTAACCTGAGCCTATTCAATTGGGTTTCAACTTGTATCAGTCGATTACGAATACTATGCACGAATTAGTAAGGCCTGAATAATTACTGTACTAAGAAAAAAAATTTCTTCACTTACATAATTGGTAGAATCAATTCACCGCCACTATGTATTACACGACCAACAGTACATTGTATGTAACCCAAAAGAATTGAATTCTACAACACATAGAGATAAAAAGTAAAAGAGAAATAAGTAGTTTTATCAGTTTTATATAAGTTTTTTCAGTGATTCCGTTGATGGTCTTTCGTATTTAATACTTCAAACGGAAGACTTTCATATCGTCCTAAAGGTATTCTAACACAATGAAGAGAAGTATTATTCTAATTTTGTATACTAAAATACTACTATGTTACAAATTTTAAGTTAATACTCCGATCGTACATTGTACACCTTCTTAAAAGTGACCTACCATAGTTTGAATGTTTCTCTTTTTTCTAACGATTATAATTCGCATAATAAAGATTACTTTCAATTACTTTCTATGAATAACAATTTAATGTAAGATGTCTACAATCTCTTGGCACAATTGAATATCATGCTTGTTAACACTTTCAGTGAAATTCATTCCTACCTTCAGATATAAACTTTATTCATCTATTAGGCAAGAGGGTAAAAGTGGCAAGATTGACTTATTGAGAAAGTGGGATTACAGGTTAAAATGATAGACAAGATTTGTAACTCAATACATGGTGTTCAAATCACAAGGTTCCCCTTTAATGAAGTACATATTGATGATATTGTCTCGGAAGATAAGACAGAAGCTCTACGACGTTTTCATTCATCTCAAGAGGGCTATAAAGAAGAATTAAACACATAAGATTTAGAACTTCTGAATTATACACATTATACTTTGATTTTTTTATTACAATAAGCCGGGTTCCGGATAAATGCTATTTGTATATAGTCTGGCAAAATTATGTATGAATTATTAGACTATTCGAAATGAAAGAATTCAGATTTCAGGATTAATGAATTGTCAGTACAGTGAATTTTGAATCTGTTCATTCACTGTCTAATTGAGCCGGTTGGTTGGGGGGGGGGTGGAATGAGTAAACTGATTTACGTTAAATCTACAGGTATTTGCAATGGGTAATCATTGTTAAGGATCGCTTTACCACTTGATCACTTATAAAGATCGTTTAACAATTTCCCATTAGTGATTGATTATAATTTATCAAAAGATAAAGAAAGGCTTAAAGATGTTCAATCCTTGGACATTTAGTTGATACAAATCACCAAATTGATGCCAAAACAGCTTTCAAAATATGATACAGAAATCCAATCAATTAATACTTTTCTAAATGTAGTCAGTTGCGAATACTAGAGGCTATTAACAACGGCAATAATTAATCAAATATTTGCATTCAAAATATCTTGACGTATACGGTCACTTAGTCGGACATTAAACTAGTTTAGGACATATGCATCTATGTCTTATTCGTCATTCTAACTTTTTTGTTACATAATCATTTCTTGTAATCATCTGATCAATTCCAAACATACATTTCCTTCTTTAATTATTATGTCATTAAGTTGGGTAATAAATTTCACATGATTTCACCGTTTAGCATTACATAATCATTGGGAATAATTAATTGAATCTTATTAGTAACAGAAACAATTTTTCAGATTCAACAATTAATTTTAATAGTCGGCGAATTTCGGATTCCGGTTTGTAATTATTGACATTATTTAATTGTCTGTATTTGTCACAGATTGATGTTGGTTTAGTACCATTGTAAACTAAGAAGGACAGTAAAGTTTGTTTAGTTTCAGTATTCGACTACATAGAAGTGCGCACTTTTGAGCCGTTCAGGAGATACAACCAGGTACTTTAAGGTCACACTGTAAAACTCTGTAAATATGCACTAATAAGTCATCTGGCGTCCAATAGTGAAATTCCAACCTCCAAAGTTTGTAATAAAGTTCGACGGGCAGTCATTGCTACTAGCAGTAAGTGTCTTACTTATGGCATGCTTGAAATCTACTAGTCACGACCTCTTACTAGAATTACAGTAACCACGTTAAGTTAGTCACCGGTGAGCTGACTACTGTGGTTGAATTAAGGTGAATTTTTGGAGATCAAGATTAATTGACTGGTAATGTTTAGACATGGGACAAGTTAGACACTTATCACTAGTAGCATATACTAATCACTGCTTTATATCACAAACTGATGGAAGTGGGAATTCTACGAATGGGCACTAGCTGACCCAGTTGTGCTGATGATTAAGCCTTATTTGTCGGCTAGCTTACCTGATCAAGTCGTAGGTATGCGCTGTCATATAGAAGTCCCATAATGAAAGAAAACAGTAATAAAATTCTCTTTGGTTTTCAGTGGTATCCAACCAATGTCATTCTGTGACGAATATATTTAATCTATCTTTATACTTATCTCTACCAACTACCTCACTCCATTTGTTATTATTATTATTTTAATTATCTCCACTTAATGGTATTGATTATCAAAACGATGTAATATATATATATATATATATATATATATATATATATATCAGTGTTAATCTCTAACGAAGATCCAGCTGTAAAGAAATAATTTTTCGTTCCTTCATAGTATTAATCATTAAATAATTATTCAAATGAGGTGATTTCATAACAAAACAATCAATCAACAATAAACGATTACTCTATCATTCCTCAAGAAATTATTTGCTATCATCAAATTCATAGTTGATTGCATAAATCTATAGTCTTAAGTAAATCTTCTTCTGACAGTTTTCCTCCTTCTTCTCTCACCAACCCCCCCCTCACCAACCCCAGGCACAATCTCTAAGTAAAAACACTGACTTAGTAACAAACTTTATAAACGATTTTTTATTTGAATAATCCTCGAAATTTTTGTTATTATTATTTTCAATGATGATTTTTTTTCTCTACTAAATTATGAATTAATTTATGACAAGAATTAAAAAATTAAAAAATCAAAATTGTGAAATAAATTTTCTTTTATTACTTTTTTCTTTTTTCTTTTATTCAATTTTTTTTCATTTTGTATTTTATAAGTGTTACATGATTATTTTACAGGAAATATATTGAATTATAAAATAATCAAAATAAATATCATTCAATACTTGAAGCTCAACATCAACAACAACAACAGTAACAAACACAGGGTGGAAGGTTTTATGAAGGAAGAGGGTGAAGGGAGATGTTGAGGTGGTGTAGGAGAGGGAGTGGAGGTGAGTGAAGAAGGTGGTGTAAAACAATAAAACAACCATAACAACAACAACAAAATCGACAAATCATTTAAAAGAAAGAAAAAATAGAATTAAATCATAAATAATTATTATGACTATCTTAATTGGCACACATAACTCAAGGTAAATATGCTCAACATCTTGATTTGTTAATGTAAACAAATATTTATGTTAAATTATGTTGTTTTATAATATAATCAATTGTTAATTTATTGAAGATTTCAATGCATTTCTAATGAAATTCATTAATGATGAATGCCTAAGTAACTAATATGTAGGCCTTAGTTATTCGTATGTAGATACAGGCTAATAGTAAGTTGTATACAAGATATTGTTTATCTATTTGTATACATGCTGTTTTTTTTCTTCTTCTTTTATTGTAAAGATGTTTGAAATATCAACATTATGTTACATCAATCTATCTCTATGCCTACTCTCTTTCATCATTCTATCTTCTTTAGTGATCTTCACAATGTTTGATCATTTATTATAATGAAAATAATTCATTATGTTATTATTGTATTCTATGAATTGTAGAATGTTTGTATTAAGTCATAGTATTAAATAGATTATGATAGACTGATTATCATTGAAATTAATACTTCATCCTATTATCATCTACAAGGCTTAAAAGATGCTAAAAGGACCAATATTTCATTAATTTCTCAATAATCATATTAACTTAAATTGAATACAATCCCTACATATTATTTAATTAATATATTTTGAAAGGTTACTTATTTTCATTTATTCAGCTTTGTGTTCCCCCTAATCGAATGTTTAATGTTCAACTGATTTGAGATGGTTTGTAGAGACTGATATTAAGTATTAGTCGATTTAATTTGTGATAAATTGATGTTTATAGGGTATCATAGGCAACTAGGGAGCACTGAACAGCTGTTTCACTGCAGTATAGAACTCCTTACCAGTGTTCATCCTAGATCCCGTTCCGTAGGCTTCAAATTAGTGAACGCTAAACCCTCTGCACCATTAGGCAAACATCCAGTGGTAGAATTCTCAATTCCATTAATTTGTGATACAGCGATAACCGTCTCATTCCTGGTAAGTTTGAAATCCATTAGACACTGCTTTTCAATTGAGTTTAAGGAACATTATGAAGTTAGTCACTAGTAAACTGATTTGTGTAATTGAATTGAGATGGTGTATGAAGATTGATACTACGTTTTCTAGTTGATTGAATTCGTCACAGATTAATGTTGACAAGGTGACAACCTAAAGTCTATGGGGAGGTATCTAGAGAAAACACTACTGAGTAGTCGATGACTAGGAAGAAACAGCTGTTCAGTGCTCCATGGTTCTCACTAATACCATGCTAACATCAATGATGAATTCAATCAAATTAATGTCCGTTTAGCCTTTAGTTGGGATTGAATTTTTATTGTAGCCACCAGTCTAAGTGATTTGGTTTATTTTTAGTTGAAATTCATCAGTAAACTTTATCTTTAATCTTAGAGAGTGAATGGAGAAAATTAATGCTCCTTATGATATTTAAATCTATGTCATCTACTTCTCTGTGTCTTAAATGTTAACAATGACCTCTGAAAGGACTATGATGTTATTACTGACTAAATTTTTAGTAGTGACGCCATCAAAACTAGAAACCACACAATCATTAATATAATTTTGTTCTGCTAATATGTCATAGACTAACTCAATCAAACGATATCATTGTTTATAAATTAATGTTTAGCGGTGTGCTTGTCAAATGTTGTTTGAAATGAGGTGGTTTTATGAAGAAAGATATTGAGTTTAATTGTTTGTATTCGTCTAAGATTCATGTCTGATTGGTACCAATGAAACCTACGGGAGGCACTGAACAACTATGAGACAATTATTACAAGTGACATTAACTATCTTATTATGTAGGAAATTGATAAAAGTAAAAATTTTACTATTTAGCGCCGGCTAGCCTAGAAGTGCATATGTGTAAGAGTTAGTTATGAGACCTGGAGGCTCTCACTTAGACTGTCTGACGGAATCAAGGATGAGTACCTCTGAGGAATCCCATACTAGGATTAAACAGTTATCAAGTGATCTGTGGTTTATAGTGGTACAGAACCAGTATTAATCAGTGATGAATACAGACAACTAAACGTCTGAGCCTAAAGTTTTTACAAACTGTGAATGAATTTTACTACAGCAGCTACTTATAATTTCATTCTCGAAAGTATAATTTATATGACCAAAGCACTGGAAGAAAGTTTTTAATCGTTCAGTAGTGTTTAACCCAACCCCAGTAACGGGCTTAGATCAAGAAATCCTGATCATATATTGTAATGATTCTGTGCATTGAGAAAATTTCTAAGTTTCAAGTTTAACATTATCGACTACCATTTTTTAATCACTCAGTGTCTATTGGATTTTAGTGATGTACTTCTTTGACTTTTATTAGGAGTTAGACCTATAAACTTTGAGCCTTACAACAACTATCAAACCTTCAAAACTAATCAATCATCATTTATGTGTTTGCATTTATAAACTTTATTCAATATACAATACACGAGACGATTATCATCTAATTTCATTGATAAATACTTGATTCATATTAAACGTGAATGAATTCAACTGATCTTGTCTTGGCGTTGTAACTTAAGAACCATTTTCTTCAGTTAATCACTCATTATAGAGCATGTAACTGGAATGCATCAAAACGCGTCAAATGCTTGTTACTACTGTCATGTTTGTTTATGAACAGCATATTTAATGAAATTCGATCAATCACTCATTCAATGCTTTGATTTCTCAACTTTGAATTAAACAACTTTTGAGTTAGTAATTATGACTTTCAGTTCAATATATTTGACGTTATAATTGAGTTGGTTTTAATACATGATTATGTTTATCATGTTAGTTCTTTTTTTCAATTATATGAAGTGAATCTACTTTATTCTGTATATTAACAGACTATTGAATATTGAAAGGAATCAAAGATGATGTAACGAAATGAATCTAGTTTTAGCAAAACTTTTGATTTATTCCATAGATTTTAGATATTCAGAGAAAGAGAGAGAGATAGAGTGAAACAGTTTTAACGAATAGTATTAGACTATCATTATACTAATTCAGAAATTGATTGAAATGAAAGTTCTACTATTAAGCGCTAACAACAGATATATAGAGAAATACTAATTAGTTATGTATTTAATGTATAATCTAAATGTTATATTTAAGTTGGATTGTGACTGACACGTGTAATCCAGAACGTGCGTTTCGTCCTATTTGGGATTCATCGGCTGGATATACCTGCATCCCAATGTTGATGTTTACACTGGGATTCGAACTCAATCCGCTTCGTGTCAAACGCTATATAGAGGCAATTCGCTCAGGATGCACAAATGGCAACAGAGGCTAACCAGTTTCAGTCCATTACAAATCAACGGGAAGATACAAGCCTATTCTAAATATAACTTAAATGTGTTCGATTCAAGCTTAGATGAAATTGTCAGTATGTAATACTGTAAAAATGTTTTTTATTCAAGAACAATACTACTATAATGAATATAACTACTAATATCAACAGTATGATTTCAACTTATTACACATTTAATTACTTACAGGATAATCAAGATATTGTGAATATAACAGTTAAGTATGTATCCTATGGAAATATACAAAGCAATAATAATTTGTATTGTACTAATAAGTTAAACACTTTAAAAGGTCTTATCTAATTCAGAGTTATTATTATTATTATTTAACATAATCAACTTAATTGTTTATTTAGTTTTGCTTCTATTGTATTATTAACATTTTTTAAAAATTTTGATTGTTTATCTAAATCGACAAATTTAAAGTACTGAATAAATAGTTAATAATACATAAACAAATAAGTAAACAATTGAAACATGAATAGGGTATTAGTGTATTAGGGTAGAATACTTTTAGGAGTTGAGTGAATTTAAAGATGCAATTTTAAGTTATTAGTGATCATTATTATTATTATGGATTAATATATTTGTATTCTAGTGTGGAACTCTTTAGCGGTGCTTACGCCAGATTCCACACGAGAGGCTTCAGGTTGACAGTGAACACCTAACCATCTGTCCCATGGGGTCAGCATCTAATGATAGAATTCTAACTTCTATCAATTTGTGATGTATATAGCGCGATGATACTCGATTGTCATTGGTGATCACTAGCTCACTCGTGACAAGTCTGAACTCTACCAGTCACGACTTCACACTAGAGCTTCAGGAACATCCTGGAGTTAGTCACTAGTGAGTTGATTATAATAGTTCAATTGGACTATATTTATATTCGTTGGGGAAGAGGATTGTTAATGAGAGGCTGAGATCTAAAGTCGAAGTGAAACCCTTAACAGTGAACACCTAAGCATAAACCAAGAATAGACCGTTTGCGTTTCTGAAGCCTTTTCTACAGTGCTGAGTTCTTTGAGGTTGATATTTTGAAAAACATGATCTGAGTTTACTTTTTGGAAAAGTAAATTATCAGGTTATACTAGTTTATTCTGATGAATTTGACTGTTAATGATTGCTATAATTTCTTTGATATATTATTGCTGACTGTCTAGTTTAGTGGACCTTAAACTATATGACTGGTTGGTTGACTTTTTCATATGCTTTTATAGCTTTTATCTATGCTAATATGTAAACTAAATACTGTCATTATTAAAGTTCTCTGATGCCCTTAGAATTCTCACTATCGAGGTCATATCTATGATTGTCTATGTGCTATGATGTCAGTGATAACATAAAGTGTCATTGTAATGCATTAATAAGGGTAGAATGTGCTTTCCTCAATGGTCCCTTTTCGGTTAATATGATTTATTCTCTAGATGACTTATCAATTGACTTTGTTCCAATCTGATCAGTAATAATGACATTCTAACCATTAAGTAACCAATTAATATAAATATTTCAACAAAACATAAGGTTAGTCCTTGATTAACTAACTGAACAGTAATGTTTCAGAATGTAAAACTTGATAATTTAGATCTGAACACCATAAGATTCATCAGTTATTTAATGGATTCAGTATGCCGAGATTGTAATTGTTAGCAATCCGTTTCATGATAAATTTAAGTTTTCAGAATCGTAGCTATGTTGATATATTTGACAAATTCACAACCTCAGATTCAAATTTAGCTAGAAGGATAAGGAATTATGAAATCAATGGTTATTTGTATGTTACAGGATTAAAATTTCAAAATTGTCGTCAATCATAGTTCAAAAACAAAGATTGAAACTACAGTACGTGAGTGAATCTTTAAGTTTAAGCTGAGCACAATACAAATCATGTATAAGGACTGAACTTAATGAATTCACTAAAATTCAACTAGATGCAGTAATTATAACAGGAACAGTTCATGATGTGTTTAAATATTTTATAGCTGACATTACTTTAACATACTGCACACAATGTCGAATCATTTAGATTAGTGAACTTATAGCAACTTGATCAACAGAATGTTGTGGGTATCACTAAGAGTTAGATAAATATGATGTTGGTCATGACTTATTGATGGACAGTTATAAATGTTACAGTCGTCCATAAAATCAGCTATGGCTCAAATAACTCACCAATAACGTCTCAAGCCAACTAACTTAAAGAATCTTATAGACCGAGTAGGTTTTCTTAATATTACAAGTAAACCTCTTAATATGTAGAAGCTAGCACAAAATTCAGATCATGCGGGGTTTCCTCTCTACAACTTTTCATTGTCTAACATTAGAATACATTATAAGTAATGCCATGTTAATTGTTGATATTTGTCACGGATCGGTGTTGGTTGGATAGCACACAAAACCAGGAAGGACTAGATAGCTGAGGAGTCTCATAGTTGAATGAAACAGATGTACAATACTCTTCTGTTTTCAGTGGTACCAACCAATCTCAATTTATGACAAATACAAGCAATAAACTTTAATATCTATCTTTAAAAATATCACTTCGTTTCAATTTTAAGTTACTTAGATTGCTGACTCAATAGCAACTTGATTGGAATAATTCGAATAGAAACATTAAAGGCAAGACAAATGTAACACTAATCATTACTCATACCATCAACCGTTACTCAGTACCACTGCTAAAATTTAGAGTAACCTACACCTAAGGATGAAGTATTTTATAGATGTAACTGTAAGAGAGGAAGATTGATTATTGATTTTGAGCAAGAAGAATTAACAATCTCCGATTGATAGCTTGACAAGTAATATCATAGTTTTTTTCAACTATGTAGGCAATATAGGCAAATTAGTGACTAAATTCAGGTGGCAATTTTAGGATTCTGATGAGAAGAAAATAATTCGTGTTAGTATGAAGCAGTTAGGCGTTAATGACAATAGATGATACTTGTACACAGTACCATCAATTGACGAAAGGCAGAAAAATAAACCATTGAACTTTAACTTAGTAGTTGGTAATACACTAGGAGGTTTATTAGCCTTAAATTTAATCTCTTTCAGACAGGTAGTTAATTAGTATTGATTTATCTCATACCCTGTAGACCGTTTATCTTCAGTTTCAAATTAGTATCAATCATTTACTGAGCGAATATATTCGAGTAACACCCAGCCCTCCATCTTAAACTAGGATAATTACTTAACTAAAGTTAATCTAAGATAAGAAATTTCATGTTAATATGATAATGCACAATCTGATCATAATACAAACATTTCAAAAGATCCACCTAGTATGTTGTATGCCTTCAATAATCTTGATCTTGTTTGATTGACAAGAATCAGAAAAATAACTCATTTTTTTTTTACTAATTACATAGAATAGATTTAAACACGAAACGTTGATTAGAATTACGCGCCATTTTCTATTCGGTACATTCTGGCAATCATTTAAAATTGAATGATACACCCTAGAATTATTGACAGTTATTAGATCATATAATTTGTTCCTATTTAAAGCAAGTGCATTTTAATTAAAATTGTATGATTGAAACACTGTCAATATAAATTATCATGTATTGTAAATGAAAATGTTTCACTCGTCTAAGATTAAGATCATATTGAATTCATTATCAAAATAAAAACATATTCTAGTTACTAAGCAACGTATTTAGTAGTATTGACAAACAAATGTACCTTGTTTCAATATATTTTAAAAAGAAAAATTCGTAGTAGTAAGTTATTTTATAAAATTTGACTGACGTTCAAAGACATTGTTGGCGACCATTTACAGACATTTACTATGTGAAACTTATCTTCTAATACAAATTTGTATAATTTTAACTGTGATTTACCAATTACCCATTATACATTGGTGCAGTCACTGAATAGATTAAGTTTAGCTTTAGAGGAGAGAATACGTTTGAGTATGTATAAGCTTCAAGCTATAAAATGTGATGCGGTAGTAGCTAAATATTTTAGTTATTTTTATTTTTCACATTCAGTAGAGACAAAGGTCATGGTTACCTGTGTAACTATTTACCTTAATGTTACTATGTCAGTTCTTTCTGTCATTATTGCTACCCCTGTAAGTTAATGGACAACAGGTAAGGTATGTTTTGATACTATGTGCTTGGAGGTATTCAGCAATAAAAGCTTGAAAAACGTGAGTTTTTGGCTAATTGGTAGGACCTATTTGAGGTCCTGATGAAAATAAAGCTTCTTTGAAATATGTACCAGTTTGTTTCACAGTATGAGATAGAATAGCTACGCAGGATCGAAACCCTAACAACTACCTCCAGTAGGCTAACATCCTAGTTATTATAGATAATCTTTAATTTTTTTTCATTACGTCACTAGCTATTTTGCTAACACACTAATATCTTACTAATATGTTATTGCGCAATACTTTTCTAGTATTTTATCAGTTTGAAACTACGGGTTGATGATAATCAAGTTGTATAGGAATTTATTCAATACCCTTTTATTAGTTGAACAGGTCTGTAACTACTCAGATTCTGTAAATGAGTTGCAAAATATGTTAGCGTTGGAAGCCAACACTCGGTTTGAGTGTCATTGTAAACATTAATTCTGGGAAGTAGGAGGTATAGCCGGATGACAAGGAGTTTCAAAAAAGAAGTGGACGCTTTCTGTGGATTCAGCTATTGACTCAATACTGAATCTAATTTTTGTGTTTAGGTTTTTTCTTGAGATACACAAATAGACGATATTCAAAATATGCAAACTAGGTGGTCTTAAGGTCGAACGCTTGCCATGATGTCCAACAGTCCTGGGCTTAACCATTCACGACGCTTTGGATGTGACCTATTTGAAAGTCATAAACTAAAACAGAATAGCTGTCTAATGTGTTTAATTTTAAATAGTCGTCTAACAATAGTCAATTTATGGTATAAATAGCTAGGTTCAATAAATTTTTAACACTAATGATGTTTATTTAAATGAAAAAGCCGCAGGGTTTTCACACTACAGACGTTACATTCCTATAAATGCATATGCAGTTTTTAACAGCTTATAACAGTTATCCTTCCAGTCGAAAAACTCATCAAACATTAACGATGTTATAATAATTCAAAAAAAGGAAAGGGTGAGCGCTGACAAGTAGCTACGATGAATAATACAGAAAGTAAAGTTGTTTATAATTGACATACATAGAAACAAATAAACATTATTTCATCTTATTACTAAAGTATTCTTAAATGTTTAGGTTTGTCAATCATTAAATGATTCCATTAGAAATATGCGGTATTATGCGTACTATGAATTGGGAGGGAATCATATTTAGAAGTGGAGGAGAAAAAGTGGCTACAAAACAAAAGAGCGCTGCCTAAAATGTATGTTATATAGACCCTAAAAATAAGGTAGTTGGTAGGTGGGGTGAAAATAACCCCACCCATTAGGAAGACAATTCATTATTAAGTTACTCTTCAACTAATACTAATTATTTTTATTTGTTAGTACTCGTTACAGATTGTTGTTGGCTGTGCGTTGTTGAGAACCAGAGAGAACTGAAGAGTTGTTTTGTCAAAGTATTGAACTTCTAACCAGCAAGCACTGTTGGTTCTGTCACGGAATCTACCCAGTGACCTTCTGTTCTCATGGCGAACGCCTAAATATCTGCACCACTGAGTCAGTGATCGCCTACTAAGGGGAAACATTTATCGACTGCTTCCCGGCTTTCACCAGTACCCAACTAAGATCAATGTGTGACGAATACAATCAACTAAACTCAATACCTACCACATCAAAACCACTTCAGTTTACTACCAGTTATTCTTTATTATTGAAACAACAAATCGTTTTTCAGATAGAAATGTTTGATAATTTAGCATACTATTACTGTTTGTTTATCAGCAACACTTCTAATCAACTTATATAAGATCTGTCTAGCATAACATTAAGTCGAACTCGCATAGGAATTTAAAATAAATAAGCCATGTTACGTTTCTACATCAGATTTATAAGCTATGAACAGGAAAATAGAAGGAACTGAACTTCATTGGCTTAAAGGAGGAAACCAGTGCGAATCATGAAAGTGAATTTTAGGTTGCTTTCGTAATATAATTTGATATGCCTACGTTGAATCAATTGACGGTTACTTTTAATTGCTACATTATTGTTATATCTGGATTCATTTGTACAACGTTTACCTGAGTTCGTGGACCGAATATAAATGTGACACTTGTGATGGAGTTATTCTAGAATGAAATCAGTAGCGGCTAATAAAATTAATCGTAACTAGGAGTTTTTTTTCATGTCTATCGATTAACGCAAGTAAACTTATTTCTAACTCGAGTTTATTGAGCATGTTAAAATGATGCGTCCTCTTTAATTTGTTTCTAGTACTTTTGCCGATTTTTTTATAAAACCTAACCATTCTCCTTACAACTGTATTCTCATTGGCTATAACATTTCAAGGTCATTTCAGATAGCAGAAATTCACCAGCAAAGTTTAATTTTCTCTGGAAAATCTCCTGAAGTTAAATATTTAAAAACCTAATGAAGACTAGTAGGCTTAAAATTCATCCTTTAGAATGTTTAAACAAACACTAAATGTACTTTACTAAGGTTGTAAGGTGTATTGGCTGTGACTGATTAGATTGAATACGCATTCCTGGATATCAGTTAGCATTCCACGGAAGGCAAACTAACAAATAAGTAAGTAAACATGAGTTCAGAAATAGGATTTCTAGACTGATTTATTGTTTTTACTGATATTTATTTCATTAAACTATGTTGATCAACTACAAAGCCTTAATTCGTCGTTCTAGGCAACTTGAACAGAATAATAGTTTAGCAAAATAATAATACACCTATGCTCACATTATTTTGCACAAAGTAAACATGATTAAAGCGTTGATCATTAGTTGATGCCGATTTCTTTATGTCATTTACCAGGAAATAAGTTCACTTATCGCCCAGTAAGTTAAGATGTTAGATACAATATCCATATAGTAGATTGTAATCCTTAAGATTAATAAACAGAAAATAAAAGCCTCACAAGCAAATCCATGTTGACTAAACAATTTATTGACTTCCTAAGGTCAATAAATCGGAAAAAAACACATTGAGCGTTTGCGGTGAAAGTAAAATTGTTTGACAATCAAATGTCTCCAACCATTGGATACGAAATAGTACACGAATCCTGGATTCTATTGTCAATCAAAGTTCACTTTTACTACAAAACATAACCTATGACGATTTGTTACCAGTGCATGTATGTTTTTGGTACAAACGAATTGATACTAACTGAGAACTTAGAACTGAAACAGGTTTACTATAAACAAGTAACCTGAGAATTTAAAATGGTAACATCAACAAAGTTCAAAATCTAAAGCCTTGAATAAATGTATCATAACAATCAACTATTTAAGACTAAATATTTTTACAACTGTAAATATCAACGCATCAGTTTGATAATGTAGTTTAGACTAACAGAAGAAACCTTGAAGATTACTTGACATTAATTTGTTTTCATAGTCATAAAGGATTTTTGTATTAATTTTGAAGTGGTTTGATGAAAATATGTGCTGACTAATTAATTGTATTCATCGCAGACTAATCTTGGTTGAATATCATTGAAAACTAGGTAGTACTTGAAAGCAGATTCTTCCTAGTACTGATAAGTACCTATGACTTAGAACTGTTACATTTTGAAGTAAATACTCAACTATCAGCACCACATGACAAGTTGATGTCCAATGGTAGGATCTCAACTTTATCATTACAGAATTTGGTACGATAGTTAATTGCTAAAATACTTTCATTACTATTTATATCAAAGTTTATGTATACACATTCATTTCATAATTTATTATCACTGATCGAATAATAGAATTACAATGCATCAATTTATACGATTACTCTTACCTCACGATCTTCACGTTCACATTCGAATCTAAAAAGTAGAAAAAAAGTATAAAGAGAAAATTATGAAATCGAAAAACAGCATCTTAAACTTTCAAGAGGTTATTCAAGCAGATGTTCTGCCGTAGTATAAAACTTTTTCAATGGCGATGGGGAAGGCTATCTAAGATCTACAAAACTGTTTTAACCGAGAACCATCAAACATCTGAAACAGTGCTTGAACTTTACATTTCTAACATTTCACATTATTTAAAACTTCATTCAATGGAATTGATGCTTAACTAATCCGCTCGTAATATGCATAAGCTTTTCACTAGAAATCTTTAAGAATTCTCTCCTAAACTCAATCGCCAGTAAATATATAGTAATAGCTGGGATGATTGTTAACTGACATACACATAGTAACTAACATCAAAGAAAAGGAGATGGAACTACAACAAAATTTCATCAATTATCAAAACTTATTAAATACTAAGATTAACATAAAGAAAGAAAATATTTACATATCAAATTTTCATAAATTTTTGTAAAGGAAAATTTTATTTATGTCCTTTTCAGTTCTCTTGGCAACTATCAACTTTAACAGTGTGATTGTTTTTTATTGCTTTTCTTACATTAAAAAAAGAAATTACTATCAAACATGAAACTTTTCAGTGTATTCTAAGTAGTATAGAAGAATATAATGAATGATAAACAACCATAATTGAGAATAACAAACAAATCGATGAGATTATGAATGTTTACTTGTTGTTGATTTAATAATCTATTTATTCATTTTGACACGTAACAACAACAACTCGAAAAACTTTAACTGTCATTGATTCTTCGTAAAAAAATATATCAGCCTTGTTGAAAATAGTTGTATCTATGTATATGATGATGAACATTACTTTTAAGATTCCATATAAGTAGTATATACGGGAATTTTGAGTAAAATAGCAACAGTGGACACTTGACAAGAAAAGAAACAAGGCGTATGCAGAGTATGTAGGAGACAGGATGATAGACAGAAGAAGTCTGTAAGGAGTATGAAGGGGGACAACAATGTACGAACAAAAGAGTATAGATAGTGTATACGCAAATGATCACTTTCTGTAATTTCACTAGACAACTGATTCGTTTCATGAAGTTCATCGATCTTTGCACTTATTTGTTCGTATTTAAGACTATGTAGCATCGATAAGAACAAGGATCTACCCTAGTAATTTCAAATGTCTTTGTTGGTATGATAAACAGCTATCTTTTTCACTTTCTATCTCTCACCTTATTTCACGATTATCCCACTATTGTCACTCAACTATTCATTTAATCTAATTTCTATAGGCTTTACATTTTCGCATTGAAATAACTTGATAAGTGACTATGTGACCGAATTGTACGAAATGCTTAGCATAAATGCATTACATATTTTTAATATCAACTTCACCTTCTCATTACACTATCAATAAATAATGGTCAACAGTTCTGCATAATGAAATACTATTAGTTAGATAATCACAGTAAATTTTAATGCACTGGACAGTTATTTCGTCAGTGGTTTATTCCCTAATTAGAAAGTGTAGAAAAGACAATTGTCATTTAAGGATGAATTTGTATCTTCCCGTTGATTTTCTTTTATGGGCTGAAGTTGGTCAGCTTCTGTCTCTGCATCCTGAGAGGATCGCCTCGATATAGCGGCAAATCACAAGTATTAATAAAGTTGGATTGTGACTAGCAAGCGAAATCCAGAATGAAACCCATCGGCTGGATATACATGCATCCCAATGTTCATGTTCTCAGCAGGATCCGAACGAGCCGGGTCTCAAATAGGACGTAACGCGCGTCCTGGATTCCCCTTGCAAGTCACAATCCAATTTAAATAATATGACTCTCATCTGTTGGAATTCATTAACAATTGCCTTAACGTTTTTATGTTGCCTTCGCATAATGATAATAATCCAACAGAAATAGGACTCATTATTTTGTAAGAAATCGCCTACTATACATGTGTAAGAGTAACTGTTACAGCCTCTGCTGTACATAACTTAATATGCACTACTGATTTTTTTCATTCACAATACAAAAATCCATCAAGGCGTTTACATTTTATACTGATTAATTGATGAAATAAGTATTTATTGTAAAACAATAGAGACGGTCGTAAGGGGGGGAGAAGGAAATTAAAATTCATTCCGCTCTGACAATTAGACAATGAAATAACAATGTAGCTCAAATTTTTAGATAGGACAGTTGTTAAAACTGAAGAATTAATGAAATAACAGAAAGATCCTATACTTTGGTGAGATTGCGTTTTCTGAGTCAAATGGTCCAGTTGAAAAACTTTTGTCGTTATTCTTGATGACTTTATTGTTGCAAACTTCTGATAGGAGCAGTGACAGAGTGAATGCCAATAACAGCCATTCAGATTGAAGGTCGATAGAAGAAACTACTGATTACTTGTGGAGAAAATTACATAGCTCACTTTGATCAAAAGTTTGCGTCAATGAAGTCATCTCGAGTTCGATTTCTTGATAGGATAGAGGGAGTATAGTGTTGAGGAATTCTATGTTAGAATGACTAAGTTAGTCTATACTTCACGGTTCATAATAGAATCTAAGCAAGATCATCCAGTCACAGATACATCACCGAAGAGCCCTGGTGTGAAAATAACTGAAACAAATATATTTCTGCGCATTCATGTTTCTTTTTGATAAATTCTTGTAAAAGAATCTGTAGTTTCTATCTATGTCAGCTAGTTTCTTTTCACAATCTTCCTATGAGCTATTAGTTTCAATGATGATTTTGATGCATACGTCAATCAACCTATTGTCTTTTCTTACTTAAAGTGTAGGAAATTGACTGAATAAAGTGAATGAATGAAATTTCTAAAATGAAATACTCTTAGCAGATATAATGATACATCATGTTGGCTGATATCTTTAGTTCGCCGAATAACAACATAATATAGCATAACATTTCGGTAAAATATATTTGCAAGCTTTATATATATATATAAATCCCCGACCGTAGCTGCTACCTTGACGTGGTGGTCGGGCTTGCCTATCGTGATGACCCGACTGAGCTATACTGGCTGGAACATATGTTCCTGTAGGTTCTACCATGCCAGGCAGGTCGATTGGAGAATGATGAGACTAAAAGCAGCTACTCAAGGTCTGAGGGCGAAATCGTGCTGCTGACTGCAGAGGGGTGTGACAGCAGTAAGGTGTTTCCCTCGGACAACCAGCATCTGCAGCGATGCTGCCTTCTCACAAGGAAGGAGGGGTTAGAAAAGGTCGGCCCTAAAAATGTCACACCTCACCCTACCTCACGGATTCCCGTCTCCGGCGGTATGGGTGCCCACTAAAGGGCTTTAAAGTGCGGGGCTAATACTCAAAAAACCCTTCATAAAAAGGCCGTGCGTGACAGGCCTCAAACAGTTGTCCCCTGGGCTCTACGGTCACGCTCTCAGGTCTCTAAGACCGGCACTAATCTACCTTCTTTTTCAGGTTTCTCAAGAAACACCCTTCCACGGTGTGGGTAGCCGGGAAGTTACAACCACCCTCATACCCGTAAAAGCACGAGAGTTCAAATTGTTCAAAATCAAATCCTTTTTACTCCCCATAATATCTCTCTTATCGCTAGAGGCGGCCAAACCAAAACATGGCAGAAATCGATGAAGTCACTGACAAGTGGACTGAGTCATGTTGGTAGATGTAGGCTGCGTGCTTGGGGTCCGCGAGACAAAAGTCACCAATGGTTAGAGACCTTGAACGACATGGCTCAGAATCGTTTGCAATGGCGCAGGTGCATCCACTCTTTGTGTTCTCTCAAAATCTAACCTTCTGAATTCTCTATCTTTCTCCTTTCAAATTTATCTCACTGAATTATACTTTTCGAATTATATCTTCGCTCCCTAATTTTCTGCATTACTGCTAATACTTCTACTATCGCTATCACTCTTGGATTTGAACTGACAGTTGCGTCTCTGTGCTGATGTGGTATGACAACCTGAACTGATGTACGTACGTATGAAGTTCTGCGTTGTATCTGTCTGTCTATATATATAAATCAGATGTACTGCTAATAACTGCAGAGCAATGGATAGTATCCACGTGTCTAGTTAACAAGTTCTCTGTAGTCTACGTCTACTGACTTATAATAATCAAGTACAGAAATTAATATTTTGTCATGAAATCAATGAGTTGACATCTAATAATCTTAATCAAGTTGTGTAATCCGTTTATTAGTTTCTAAAGTATTAAATCATTCTGATCATAATATATCACAACAAATTAGTCAATGAATCATAATCCATGTAAGTGATGATAAGTAATAAAATAGAAATTCCCTCAAGACCTAATCATTATACTAATTGACACTCACATCATAATAACCTGTTGATTATTTCTAATGAATCTAATGCTACTTAATGTATTCTATTACTTAGTAGTATGTTGTACAACTTAAGATGTTGACATTAAAATTGCTTTGATTTTGTAATTCAAAATGTGTTTGGATCCAATTTCAGATCATGTATAAAGAATAAAATTGATAGTTAAAGAAGTATTCAATAAGTAAATGTTTATAAAACTTACATTTCTGTTGTTATAATTTGTTTTTCTTCAAAACAATATTCTAAATTTATACGTGTTGTATAATTTGGTGAAAGATTATTGTAAACCAGTTCAGTTTCAGTAACCTAAATAGAAAATAGATTTAATGTAGAATACATGTTGGTATATTTAAAGAATTTAGTATTATCTAAGATGATAAATAGATTAGTAACTTAATAAGTGATTCACTTGATGGAATTCATTCAGACTGTTACTTGCTTACTTACTTACGCCTGTTACCCCTCTCGGAGGAGCATAGGCCGCTTACCAGTATTCTCCATTCAACTCTGTCCTGAGCAATCCTTTCTAGCTGTCTCCAGTTACTGTTCATCCTTTTTATGTCTGCTTCCAGTTCTCGACGCAGGGTGTTCTTTGGCCTTCCTCTTTTCCGTTTTCCAACATGATTCCAAGTTAGTGTTTGTCTCGTGATACAGTCAGATGATTTCCGCAATGTATGTCCTATCCATTTCCAACGTCGTTTCCTGATTTCCTCTTCAGCTGGAAGTTGATTTGTTCTTTTCTAAAGTAGGATGTTGATGACGGTTTCCGGCCAACAGACATTCAATATTCTACGTAGAGAGTTGTTGATAAATACCTGTACTCTCCTGAGGGTGTTTGCAGTTTATATATTCAGACTGTATATTTTCTTAAATTAATAAATTTATACTTATTGAACAAGTGATGCTTATCTAAACTTAGGTGCCTAATCGAAGTAAAATTTAGTCAATTCATGTCTTAGATGGAGTATCAATACCAGAATGTATTTATACCTCACTTGATGATCGATTCTGATGGGAGTCATTATCCGATAATATGATTGTTGAATAAAGTAATCAAATGTATGATTTATACATAGAAAGTAATACTTATCGAATAAAGATAATTCTTTTCGACAGTATGTTAAAGATAAGCTGGTTAGAGTATAGTATACGCACGAACAATTACGATGTTTACAATGTTTTACGCTCAGTTAACAAATAAGCTTATCATCGTTTTAATTCATTAACCATTTTAAGCTAGCCAGAAGACAGTATTTATGACTGAATAGTTTATCGGGAAGAAAATGTATTACAGATGATATATTACACGATATATTTTCATGGTAAATAAATGAACCAAATTTCTTTAGTGGTGTTCTCTTAGAAAGCCACGAAAATGGCGATCAGTAAGGATATTTTTCAAAGAATTTGAAGTAAAGGCTTATTACAATACATTGCCATCATAGAAATCTTTAATAAAATGTAATGATCTATCTACCGGTGCATACACACTACAGTGGTGTCAATCGTAAACCATATCTATATATAGTTCATACTTTATATCTCGCTTTATTAAATGTTTCTATGGAGAAAGCATTATATAGTAAGTATTATTTTATTAAGGGGGTTGTTGTGGAGATAGTTAATTTGTTAATGCTAATATCACGAATTGATCTCAACCAGACAACCACCGATCACCTGGAAGCAATGGACAGCTGTTTCGTCCTAGAGTGGGACTTCTCGTTAATACTACTCGTAAATACCAACCTTTTTATATGATTCGGATTATAGCCTTATTTGCAACCGTGAATCCTCACTTTACAATCAATTCATAACCCTATATACTCATTCTGGAATTATACTACAATTTGGTCCATTTCGTACTTCGCGCTAAATCCTAGTTTTAACTAGCATTTTTCAATCTTATCAGTACGATAAATGGTGTTTTTAGACTTAAGTCTTAATAGCTGAACTTAAGTTATACAGAGTTGTATGAATGAGTTAAAACGTAATGGAAGGTATTCTTATCGTAAAACCTATTTCTTACCCTGAAACCTGACATAAAGTTATATCACTGAAACTAAAAGCCTAATTTTAACTTAAATTTTTGATCTTTAGTCAACATATTAATCCTATCTGATATATTGTCTATAGTGTACATTTAAGGTTCAAAAGTAGGCATTCTTGACCAATAACGCCTGAATCTTTGGTCAGTTTGGGAATTTTTCCCAGTAATTTAAGTATTGCGTTTCTATACTACACACTAGCTGATAAGCTTTTGGCCACATTAGTATTCATCTACAAATTTACCTGTTTATGTATATCTAGTTACATTGTAGGCACATAGATAAACCTTCCTAAACGCATAGCAAAACAACTTATGTTGTTGAACTAAACAAAAGAATGCAAAAAACAGTAAAAAAAAACATGAGCTTTTTATAAATTCTAGTCTTAATTCTTAACCAGAATCTTCTTACAATATCATCTATGTACCGAAATAAGTAGGTTCAAAGGTACTGTAAGTGATATAAGTTCAAGGCAAGTAGACAGTCCAAGATGAAACTTTCAATATGAAATCGGTTCATGTAATAACTGTGGTAACACTAGTTTTTTCAGTTTATCTGTTAACATTTTCATACATAATAATAATCGATTGTTACAAATCTCTCTGTTTATTTTTCATATTTATTATGATTACAATTAAGTGTTATAGTTCTAATTCATATCCATTAAGTGGAATAATTATCTCTCATTATTCATTGTAAATATTCACTTTGACATAAAGACCTTTACAACAATCTATCTATGAAACTTTTCTTTATTTCTTCTTAATCAATAAAAATGCAATTGTACAGTTTCATTTAATGACATCATATTAAATTCATTATGTTTCAAAAGTTATTACAGTTATATCAGGTAAAGAGTTAGTAGTTACAATGAATTGAATGTATTCTTGTGCTCTTCGGACCTTTGAAGACTAAGCAACATCTGGTTAGATATTCAGTAATTAGGATATTAGCGCTGACCAAATTTTGAGGTTGTCACAGATGTCTGTCTAGTGTATTTTCCTTCCCTGTTTAATGTAACCATTTTATGATCCTTTTATCTTGAACCTTGTATACAACTTGCCCAATTCAGCCTTTATCGTATTTTGTATTTGCTGTTATTAATTGATCCAGTATATGATATATAAAATGCCATTATTTCTACTCAATAAATGACTTGACTTTAACTCTTATTCATGTGCGTTCGTTTTTTCCATCCATACCTCTAACGAAGTATTTAAACACCAAGCATTGTGTCAACTAATCATAGTCATAGTCATGGTATAAGTCCAATTGACACGTCTCTCCTCTCAGAAAATGAAGTCATTGCAATCATCTAACAATGTAAACTTCTTAGACACTTTAATTTCGCAGGATTTGGATAACGTAGACTGTGATTCTTATTATCTAACGGAAGAATATTGTACTCAAAGAGTTACATCTTTTCAATGACACCATCGAAACTACTGAAGTAGTTTCAAGGAATCAATAAAAAAACGATTTCACAATCATTCAAACTCTTTCATAACGTTGTTTCGCCTGAATGTGTTTATAAAATAACTATTTCATGCCTTAAAATGTTTATACTCTGACCCATTTCTATATAGTGAACATATACCAACAAATCCAGACGTTTATTAGAATGAAAGGAAATAACACATTCATCAAATGATTATGTTCATTTTCGAGAAAACGATAAATCACAAGTATCATTCAAGTTGGATGAAACGCGTGTCCTGGATTCCACCTACCAGTCATAGTCTAACAAAAACGATACTTGCGATTCATCGCTTTATTAAGACGATCAGCTCACAATCACATACAGCAACCGTGGTTGACTTGCTTCACTCCGTAAAAAATCATCGAGAATAAACAAATTCATCCTAATTGTATATGCACCCGTCGCACAAGTGTGACTACGTGAACTCAGTAACCTAGTGATGAACACGGTGGCGTTTTACACAATACAAACTTAGTTCAAATGCTGGTATGAACACCAACAATGGGTTGCGGATACATACAGCCAACGAGCCCCAGGTAGAATGAAAAGCACGTCCTGGATTCCGGTTCTCAGTCGCAATTCAACTTAAACGGTTATATTTATTTGCCTAAAATCTAATCCTACTACTTATGCATACTACACAGTTCTTTTAGCAATTAATAGAAGGTTAATTCATCTAAAGTATACTACAGCATTCGAACGATGTGTATATTTTAACTATTACTTCAAAGCAATAGATACCGAAAGCAAATTTTCCATCATAGTAACTATAGAGACTGTACCTTAGGTGCATTAAACGATGTCGTAAACATTTAGTTTATGAAAATTAAATTAATTGTTTTCGTCTTGTCTAAGTGAGATTCTTTATGAAGTAGAATTACTTTATTCTTTTATTTTAACGAACAAATGAAGAATAAATTAAATTATTTGACTAACTAAAAGATTATTGTCATCCTGTGTGTTGATACAACTGTACTATAGAGCCTAGCTAGATGAGACTTTCCAACTAATATGAATAAAATTTAAGTTGGATTGTGACTGGCAAACAAAATCCAGGACGTGCCGATGAGTCTTAAATACGACAAAACGTGCCTCCCGGATTCCGCTTACCAGTCATAAATCAACTTAAACGTTATTTGTGAACTATCGTTGTATGCACATATAGCAATAGAGGGTGACCAGTTTCAGTCCATGACTAATCAACGGAAAGATACAAGCTCGACCTAATTAATATGAATAAAGTTTATAAGCACATAGAGTATTTTGTTAGTAATTATACTAAAATTTGTATGAGTATAGTATCTTCATAAATAATATTATCAGTTTTCCTTTCATATTATTGGATTAATGCCTATGTTATACACTGTATAGATAATTGAATTTAAAGTAGAAGGTGGTTTAGAAGTGCTTAATTTGACAGGAAACTCAGGAAATAGATTTCATGTCATATCACACTCAGCTGTAAGACGTACATACATTTTTCTGAAAATCAATACTCCTTGGCAAATTCATTTCCTGGCCACTAAGTTTTGTAGTCTATGATCACTACTACTGTACCATAGCTGACAATTGTCAAGACAAAATTAGATATTTAACCCGTTTGTACCTCAAAGGTGACTACTGAAAACCAGGGAGGAATCAACAGTTGTTTCGTTATACAATGGGACTCAATGATTATCCCCATCCATTACCCTAGCGACGACTAAATCTAATAATTAAGTTTCAGTGTGAACGTTCAGCCTACGAAAAACTGAATCGTCGTTATACTCATATTCGATATCGCCATTTAGGAGCTAACCACACTGTGATCAGTGGATGGGCAAAAGTTACCGATTTTCACTCCTTACAAACGTGACCTTCCGTTTTCGTATACGAATTCCTTATAAATAAATGCAGGTGAGTTTCAAGCCAAGACAAAATAGTTCTGAATTTATCTTATCATATTACACTAAAGTCTGATATAATTGATCCCAATGCATGTTTAAATCGTTCGGATATTATTTAAGCAACTTGAGAAACGATCTTGGTAACATTTATATCAATGTTAATTACACTTATGATTCATAATGGTTGATCCCTTGAACATGGTACATACAATACGGAGTCATTTAGACAAGTGACTAAATTGCAACTTAGTCAATCAAATTTGATCAATACAAAGGATCAGAAAAACTTGACAGTAGTTACTACTCAGTGATTAGTCGGTGTAAATATCTCAGTCCTACGAAACATCAGTCATGGTTTTAACAGTGTAGTGTTAATATTTCACAATGTGAAGTTAGGTAACTTGAGTTCGAATCCCACAGAGCTTATCAGTTTCTCAAAGATTATAGAAACAAATTATTAACAGCAGTCAGTAGATCAACAGATAAAGGAATTCTTGATGATTATTTCTAACTATTAACTTATTTATAGCTGAATGTGCTTATGTTGTAAGAATGAATGCAGTGTGGAGTAGTTTTCATTGCTATGATATTTAGAGAGGAGAGGGAAGGTGACCAGGTCTTACTCTAAAGTTATGATCAAATATTTATTCTCACTAACGAAAGCCTACTCATTTCATTTTTGTAGTTAGATGTTTCATATTACATTGGAAGCCTAAAATGAATGTAGTTTGTATAAAGCAAATTTGCAAAGTTACAATTATTAACCCGAATTAACAAATGTATGAAGCTTTGTAATTGAACTAAGATAATTTTATGAAGGTAGTTGTTTGTATTCATCACAGATTGATATCACTTGTTAACCATCTAAAGCGAGGAACACACGACAGATATTTCGCCCTGATATCAGATTCCTCAACAGTGCGCATCGTTGATTTTGTCATGGAATCCAACCCAGGGCCTTCAGGTCGCGCGGCCAAAACTTAATCACCTGCATCACTAAGCTGGCCGGCATCCATTAGCAGAATTAACAATTTCATTACTTTGTGATATAGCGTGACGAATAAAGCTTTGCTTCAGAACCCTGAAGGATTTAGTGAGCACTAATCATTGTATGACGCTATCAATAAAATAGTCTATTAATTTGGTCACTTTATTATCTCCAAGGGGAACTATCTGTTTCGTTTTAGGTATTTGAATGTAACCAGCACTGCTATAAATCACTTTTTAGTAAGTATTATTACTTCAAACCGACTGATGAATGAATAATATAGAAAATTAATGATTTTATCTTACTTTCTACCATATCTATTCATTTAGAAGAGAAACGTAATCTATCAATAATAAGTTGATAGTAACTCATTACAAAACATACTGTTTACAAATGGTTAGTTCAATCTGTTATACTCATTTTAAAATACTGTCAAAAGGTATTCACAGAATCCGATTATTTAGTTGCCAACAATTAGTTAACTAAGTAGAATATAATCAGCGCAAGAATTCTTAACTGGTGTTACCCTCAACGTTATCATCTAGTTTCCATTTTTAATTTCCGATTCTCTTATGTTACACATGTTTAGTGAAAACTACAATCACTTATGTAATGTCACTTAGGGAACAACCTAAGAGATAGAATTCAACACACTTAGCAAATAATGAAAATGATACAGATAACGTTTATTCTTTAACTCTATGTCGGATTTCACTTAAATTAGGTACCCAAAGAATGATTTACATGATAAATATTTACTAGTATTTATTAAAACAACAACAAAATATTAGTAGTATTAAGTTCTTTAATAAAAATCAAGTAATCTTACATGTCTTTCATGTAGATAACCTCCATAGGATACTGAAAATTTAGCGTAAGATGCTTTCAGTAATTTTGGAATATTTCTGTAAAATAGAATAAATAAAATAGTAACATAAGTAGTATACTTTATATTGTTGTAGAAAATTTCATAATCTTTTTTGATATATTGATTATTTCAAGAAAAAAATATAGTTGAACTGTTTTTTTAATGATCAACTAGAAATTATGTAATGATGTATCAGTAAGTTTGATACATGAAAGTAGTGTAGCTATGATATACGATCAAGTTAATCAAGATTTGGAAAACAATAATAAAATATCGATAAAAAATCAGCATGTTCTTAATCTATCACACTGTTATAACGTTGAAGGTCTTCAGGAGAAAGCCATTGTATTGCATTATAACATTGATTTCAGAGAAGTTTCCTCAGTGGGGAATATCTTAAGTAGTAATAAACGAATATGTAAATATTTATAATTCTACTGAATGTTTCATTGACAGCTGTTTATTACTTTATTACATTGGAAGATTTTATGTAAATTCAATGTAGTGGCTTTGTTAAGTATCATTTCTAATTACCGCTATCATAATGAATGAATGCATTTGATAATCGACTGTATGAAATGATTGTACTGTTAGGTATTAACATGAATGTGATTCATAAACTGTCATTATGCAGCGAAACTAGTATATCTTCAACTAACTGGTTTCTAAATGTCCTAGTATATCTTGTTTTCATGTTAAATGCATGATATTGAAGTACTATGTGAATGTATAGTGATAGTAATTATAACTGTAGATGAAACTAGCTGATGACAAGTTCAAATACTAAGGATGTACCTGATTAAAAATATATATGAACCTTTTAAAATTGACTATCTAAATGACGTTTAGTTTCAAGTATTTACTACTTATAAATACTGAACAAGTGACTTTCAGGACATTTGAAAGCAACTTTACTTAGACCGTTTATACATGACTTCGAGGTTAAAGAATAATTTAAAATGATTAACTGAAGTACAGGTTGAAGACTTTTATCAAAAACAATTTTAACAAGTTATCATTAGTTCCAAGTAGCCTTATTTACAAAATCAAGCTAATGATGCGAATAGATTTTAAAAGTGAACAGCTTATATGTACATTTCTTATCATGGTAGCGTTCCCATCTATCAAAGTATTAAAATCAAGTCCTAGTATAGTAAATTTTTTGTTAAAATTGATCATTGTCTGTTGATCAAGCAAACATTGTCCAGTCTTTAATTTAAGATAGTTTAATAGTAAATTCAATTAGGTAGCTTAAGATTTGAAATTTGAATTACTTAGTAACTGTGATGATGATGATGATTGGCGTTGATGGAATTGTAAACTGTGATCTTTAAAGTACTAATGTATGGTTAATACATCATCATTATGTTCTCTTATTTTAATTTTTTAAGATATTTATAACCCTAAGCATAACTCTAAGCATTAAGTATTTATGAATGATGATTTCAATGGGAGAACTTACTTCATATAACAAGTAATTTTATTTTGGTGAATTAAATTTCTTAAAAATATACTTATGATTTTATGGTAAAAGAAAATTTCCCTATTTTGCCAAAAGCGAATAAAATAGAGGGGTGTAATACCCTATGACTACTCTGCGCTTTCCTTCAGTCATTTTTGCACACAAGTAATACAACAGTTGTTCAAAGCAAAACTTCTAAAGTCATTAGCTACAATTTTTTCGGCAAATATTAGATTCCATGGAGTTAAGACAATAAAACTCCTGATTTTTAACTCGCTGAACAATATTCAGCAGTCTTACAATTTGAGTTTATTGAAAAGTTACTTATCAAGTTACCGATTTGACACTTATCATATGGTCGACTTTGTGAATGAGTAGTTGTTAAGATATCTGAACTACAATTTACTTTTCGAAATTCGCATTTGTACAATATATTAGTCCAAACTAGCTAGACTTGTCTAGGGGAGCATGACATATTGTTTTCTACAACATCAGATTTAATAATTATAAAAATAGCAATCTCTACTAAATCATCTATCATATGGATAAACATTGAAATCAACCACCTTATCCCAGATGCAATATTAGAGCAATCTAACAATAAAAACTAGAAAATAGTTCAGTAAGGTTTAGAATGTACTGCACAACACTTTTCTGACTAGGATGTACTATTATATTTTAATTAGGACTATGGATATATACAAATCTCATTACTGTTAAGTCAAGGTCATGCAAAGTATATGAGTTCGTTAACAGTATAACCTTAAGCATACGATTACCGTATCGTTGACTGTAATTTATTCTGATATACATAAAGCGATTCATGTTCAAAGTATCCAACAATAAATGAATGGAATAGTAGTGCATGTTATGGAATTGACGTATTACACAATATCTTTTGATTAATTTAAAATTTCTGATAAGAAAGCGGAATGTTAATGCTGATAATGTAATATTCATCAGAATCGAGGAACCGTTTAAAAAAGAGTAATTAATACGAATGTTGAAATGTGACATATGTAGCTCAGTCTGTTATAAGTTATGATAATGCCCAAGGCAATGAAAATAATTAGATGAATTTCTTTGAAATGCATAAATTCGATATGCTGTATTTAATATAAATGATTTTTGCTCTACATATACAATGACTTTGGGTGCTAGTCAGGGAGAGGGATGAGGATGGCAGCCAAGTTAAAATCACCTAAAGAAGACAGCACACTAGAAAACTAGAGTATAAATCCAATGAGTATGTAGAGCTTATGATTGCTGTCCTCCACCCCCCCACACACACACTTTGGGCATAACAACTTTTGTATTACGTATTTCTCTGTTAGTATACATGCTTGTAGTATGACTGAAATTCCTAGAAAAGTATACACTTTCAGAAAGTTTCCTAAATTTAGATTGCTTGTTAATTAATTTCTGTCTAAAGTATATTCTTGTCTAATTCTTTGTATCAACTTCTCAATTTACTTACTTTCTCTAATCCTGCCTGAAGCCAAACTGATATACAAGGAATTAAGTGTACACAGCTTATGTAACTGAACTTAACTTCTATACAATAATAACAATTTTTACAATCAACCAACATTAACACTACAAGATTTTGCCAACATTTATTGACAACATGCTCATCATTTTACCGTACAAGTGTCAACAGATACATTTATATATCACATGTTAACCACTTCGTAAGATAAAATACAAAATCTAATTAGGGCAACATAAAAAGGATTAGTTACATATAGGGAGGTTGTTGTGGAGACAGTTAATTTGTCAATACTGATATCACGAATTGACCTGAAGAGTCCCATACCAGGACGAAACAGCTGTCTAGTGCTTCCAGGTGATCAACGGTTATCTGATTTATATCACTTCGTGATATCAGCATTGATAAAAGGGATTGAAGATAGAAAAATAGCGTTAGTGAGTTTACTTAAAAAATAATCTAATCTGCGAATAGGAATAGGCATAATACTGAGTTCATGTAAGCTTACAATTTAAAAAAATATAAATAACTTATTTACTAAATCTTTAATAAATATAATTTAATATCACCAATCTTGATATTATAAATATTAGACTTCAGAGATTGTAAATTCCTTGCATTTATTCAGTTACAAAAATGAAATAGACATAAACTAATTGTATTGAAGTGGTTTATGAAGATAGGTATTAGGTATTAGTTGACTGAATTCATCACAGATTAAGGTTGGCAGGGTATCACAATAAACTAGGTATCAATGGAAAACTGCATTGTCCCAATATGAGACTCTTCACCAATTCGCATCCTAGATTTCTCACCATAGGCTTAAGGTTAGCGAAAAATTATTCACTGTCGTCATCGATAACAGTCTCATTTCTGGTAAGTCTGAAATTTCCTAGACTCGACTTCTCATTTGAGTTTCAAGAATATTTTTAAGTTAGTCATTAGTGATCTGATTTGTGTAGTTGAATTGAAGTGGTTTATAAAAATTGGTATCGTGTTATCTAGTCGATTGAATTTGTCACAAATTAATGTCGGTAAGATGTCAATCTGAAGTCGTTAGTATACAATCTAACAAGTAAAGTATTGATAGATTTTATATTAAGATAAAACAACTATTCATTTCTTCCTTGTTCTTAATGATAACCTGCCAACATTAATCTATGATAAATTCAATCAATCATAAATTAATTGTGTTACCATGTAGTATTCAAATAGCTTTATTTAAATGAACTTTACAACTTTATCCTATTCAATAACAAAGAAATAAAAAATAAAAAAAAACTTTTAATTATCTTTTGATTAATTTAGTAACGATTTTAATTTTTCTTTTCTTTTTCTTTTTACTTTTTTCTATGAAAACTAGTTTTCTTTCTGTAAAAAATTCATAAATCAACATCATGATTTTGTTGTTTAGTGATTATTGAGGAAATGGACATTAACAGGTCGACAGAAGTAGAAAAAAAAATGTTTGTCAATAAGTTCGTTTTTCAGTTTGTTTGTTCGTTTGTTTATATTTTTTGAGTGATTTACAATAATCTTTAATCAGTTGTCAATAGTTTCTAGGATAATTGAGTTATGATTAAATAGTTTGCTAAATAATCAAGTACTGTTTGTTTATTCATATTAAGGTGGTTTGTAAAAGTTATGGATAAGTTTTCTAGTTGTATGAATTTGTTAGTAGGATATCACTGTAAAAAGCATCCATCAGTAGATTAAAGTATTTATAGATAATTGTCTCCGTAGGATACTTCGGATCCGTTGGACGGATACCATCAACAAAAACCTCCTATGGCAGAAAACAAATCAACCAGCTTCCAGCCGAGGAAGAAATTAGGGAAAGACGCTGAAGGTGGATAGGACACACACTGAGGAAACCACCAAATTGTGTCCCAAGGCAAGCATTAACATAGAACACTGCAGGTCAAACGAAAAGGGAGAGACCCAAGAATATACTACTTCGGAAATCGGAAACAGACATTAAGAGAATGAAGAGCTCTTGGAAAGAGCTGGAAAGGAAAGCTCAGGACAGAGTTGGTTAGAAAATACTGGTCGGCGGCCTATGCTCCACGTAAGATAACAGGGATTGATTAATTGATTGATATCACTGTAAACTAGAAAGTACTGGATAGCTGTTTTGTTTTAATGTGTATTTCACAAGTATTATGATTTCAAATGATAATTGTTTACTCTATGTTAAAATACATGATTTAACTGATATTAGTAAAACTGTTTATATAAAATCATTGAACATTGTGTCAGTGACATTAAAGCTAATCATTTTTCACAAAATGTGAATGCTCTAAGTTCAACTCCTAATAAAATCATTTGTGAATACCACTAAGGAGCTATGCTATAGAACGAAACAATTGCTTAATTTTTCCTGGGTATTATATATCAAAAATAGCGATTTCGTTAAATAAAGTGGTGAGCATGAAACAAGAATACTTCAGTGGTAATCTTCTTGTTGAGAGTGCTCTCAGAAAACTCAACGAAGCCTCCAGAATCCTTGAAACAGCCTGAGACATTCCATCCAAACACTAATCGATAGAACCTTCCAGAATCTTAACGTGGCACGTTTTGACTGGGTAATACTTGAAACTGTTTATTTCAGATTGGATGGATTATGTTGTTTCATAAAACGATAAATATACGATTATTTTTATTACTAAACTCACTTTTTATCTCACTGGAATAAAGTTTCCTATCTACTCGTCTTTTGTCCTCTGAATTTCCGACTAGGAGAGTTTGGGCTTTCGAGTTCTAAAGTTGTTTGCTGCTAGTCAAGCTATCAAGCACAAGATATAACAGTTCTGTTTGCCGATATGGGTTAACAATAATCGAAAACCAATATCAAGGGTTTTTTTTGTTAATTATCTCTAATTACCTTGTATTAAAACACAATCAATATAAGACAAATTCATTTTAAATAATAACTAGATTGAAATCTAATCAGTTAACACTACGGACTAACCATATATGACATTAAGTGCAACTTTAAGTTATGTGAATCTATGGATTTATTACATAATAATCAGTATGAAGATGTGTTGTACCACTTAGAGTAATAATTAAAATGAAATCATGGTTTCCATTTTTATATTCACTTAGTGAATATTTCAACTTAATGGTGTATGTGTTCTCCATGAAGCCTGAAATTCTTTGAGTCGAGGTCTAGTAGAATTAACAATAATCATTATTCAGAGGGCAACAGGAAAATTTCATGCTGAAATTGAATACCTCTCAATTACCATTTAGTTGATATGGATACAGAATAATGTACTTAGATGAAAAAAGAAAGCTGAATAATATAGATATAGGGATATCGTTAACAGTCTGTTAAGTAAACATGATTGATCTTTGCAAGTAAATGATTGTTTTAGTAGTTGCACATAATCAGAACAATCAGTGCCTGTTATCCCATGTGGAGCATAGTGATTCACATAAAAAAATAGTTTACTGTTATTTAATAAACATTTCAGTAAATTTAGTTTGAAATGAAAAAATGTCTAATAACCTGTATGAGCTGCCTGTTACCTACTTACATTGAAAGAAACAATCTTGTCTTATATTCGCTTGAATGCATTGATGATCAACTTAGTTTGTATGTAATTACGTAACATTATAAATAATTTACAAATTATTACAATGTTGAATACAAAAGAATTCAAGTAGAAACATTTCAGTTGTGTAGAAATGATTTTGTAGAGATTCATGTTAAATTTGTTTTCTTATATTCGTTACAGATTGATTTTGGTTGAGTACAATTGAAGATAAGGGAGAACTGGATAACTTCATTCTTCTAGAATAAGACTTATAAATTGATTAAAGTAGGTATTTTACAGTTGGGCGCATATACAGTGGACCTAATGATTAAGCGTTAGTCTCAAGGCTTGATAATATTAAATTTTATTCCAAGATGTTCACTGCTGAGGAGCCCAATGTAAGAACGAGAGAGCTGTTCAATACTTCTTGATTTTTACTGATACCCAAATGAGGTCAATCTGTGACAAATACAATCAATTAAAACTTAAATTGTTTCACTTGTTAACGCATAGACCTGCTTGTCTATCTCGTGGAAAAAACAAAAAATGAACATACTACGGTTCATGCATTATTATACACATATTCAATGAAAAGTTAGTTGTGTCAGCTAGGCTATATACTAACATATTGTGATTATAAATGGATAGCGGATACTGACTGTTGTTATTTAATGAGATGGTTAACGAAAATAGCTAGCGCGGAAATAACTGCCATAACCTGAAGTAATTAATTTCAACTAAAACGTGTTAGAATAGTTATAATGCATCTTTTTTGCCTTATTCATGTTTACTATAACTTTATCAATTATCCATCAATACAGTTGAATAGACATTTATGGAAGTCAATAACGATATTTATCTGGTAAATGAAGATAACCGTCACTCGACACAATGCGAGTTAAATTTCCTGTAAGTTGGGCGACATGACTTCGAAATGCAAAGTTACAATCGCTTCTATTCATTTCATTCGTGGAGCATTGACTGCCACCTGGCTTTCTCCAATCAACTCTATCCTGGGCTCTCATCTCCGGTAGTTCTTAAGTACTCTTCATTCTTTTCACATCGCCCGTTCATGTTAAGTACAATATGTTCACTAGCTTTCTTCTTTTCCCTCAGCCTAGATCATGCCAAAATAGACCTTTCCTTTCGATGAAGTATCATGATCTCCACTTCTAGCGTTTCCACCTAATTTCTTTCCCAACGAAAGGTTGGTTTACTCTCTGTCTAAGTAGGCTGCTGTTAGTGTCTAGTCATAGGAGTCAAGATATTTTGCTTAAGTAACTGTTCATAAATACTTGTACCTTTTGAATAATGGCTTTCGTAGTTTGCTAAATTTCCCCCTCCATTTAATAGGAATGTTATGACGTTAATAATTAGAATGTATTTGGTTCTTCCCGTTGATTTATTATGGACCAAAGTTAATCATTCTCTGTTGATAAAGGTGCATCATGTGCCGATGTAACCTTAATATAGCAATTATTCATAATTATAGTTTGATCTGGATTGCAACTAGAAGCGGAATCCAATAGACGCGTTTCGTCCATTCATCTGATGAGTCCTAAACAGGATGAAACACTTATTCTAGATTCCGCTTGCCAACCACAATCTAAATCGAACAATTGCTTGACATTTATCTTGAAAATTATAAATTTGGCATCGGCTGATAGTTGTTGATCAAGTGTAGAAATGCTGCACCCCCCCTCACCTTACCTTACTAATCTGTGTCTTAACATTCACAATAGATCACCTCCTGTTTTTCAATGATGCTGATGTCTTAGCATATAGAAATTTTTACAGCTTACATGGATTCTCCGTCACATCAAGTGTGACTTGGTTAGTGTTCGCAGTGTTGCATCTAATGGTTTTACCTTTCCATAGTGTATGCGCTGAGGCCTACAACTGTGAAGACTGGTGCTATACTGTCTGTCTTCACCTGTATTTGTTGCTGTATGCTGGATAGTAAAGTCAGATCATTTTACAAACCAAGGTAGCGTCATCGATAGACAAGGAGGATCTGATGCAGACGTTAAGGTACGGATTGGCAAAGGAAGGGCAACATTTCTACAATTGTAAAACAACCGGAACTCAAACCAGCTGTCAGTCAAAGCCGAAATTTTCAATACAAATATTTATAAACAGTTTTGCTCAAGATACTTCGGATGCGTTTACCAGAGACTATCAACAACAACCCATTAAGACAGAGAGCACACTGACTTCTGGCTAAGGAAGAATTTAGAAATAGGTGATAGAAGTGGATAGTGAAGCACTGAGGAAATCACCAAACTGCTTCCGAATGCAAGCACTAAAGTGCAATTTTGAAGGCCAAAATAAAAAAGGAAGACGAAAGTATCCATTGCGTCGGGAATTGAAAACAGACATGAAAAGAATGATCAGCACTTGGGAGGAATTGGAAAGTAGAACCCAAGGAAGAGTTGAGTCGAAAATATTGATCGGCGTTCTCTGCTGCACATGAATTAGCAGGCATTGACTGTGTGATTAACTAATAGAGTTACGTCATCTGTGAAGTCCAAATCATCTAGCTACAACCACTCTGCTCTATGTATTCTGTGTTACTTCTGAGATTTTGAAGTCCTGAAATCTAGTTCACAACTAGATGAAAGAGAAAGGGTGTGAATAAACAATCTTCTCCTCTGTGCACAATTTCGAATTTTCAAGCTTACATCAACTGTCTAGTATCAAAGCGCATTGCATAGATAAAATAGATTCACTTCAACAGATGATGATTTCAATCAATAATATTTAAAGACAAGATAACTAAACTACTTATCTTTACTACTCAATGATGCATCAACAGACCAAGATGTCTACAACCAATCTATAACAGGAAGGAATTCATAAATTACTCTATAAATGTATAAAGTATTATTACGTTGCCTAGTATAACACATTTTGAAATAATCTAAAATTTTATCTTTTCAGTTACTCATAGAACCATTTGTTTGTTTGTTTCATTTGATATTAAGTAGCATCAATTGAAGTCTACTTATTTGTTACAATCTCAATTTTAATTTCTATCAAGGGTAATAATAATAATAATAATAATAATAATGTAATGTAGTATTATTTCAATGTAGATACAAATAATTGACATTTTTTAAAAAAAACGAATATACTACTTATTTACTTATTTTCGTTTGTTTTTTCTATCATTCTATCTAATATAAATGATTATTATAATTGTTCCGTTTAATGGAAATTGAAAATAACTAATCTGATAAATAGGCAGATATAAATAGATTTACTACAAATAAACAAATATGAATAGTTTGTATCGTTCATTCCACATATACATTTTGTCAATGTTCAATCTGATAATTATTCAACTAAGATTATGATCATCATTTATTGATATTTTTGTTATTGATTGATTCATTAGATAATAATGATTTTAATGGGATTAAATTTTGTGGGTATTTGAATTTTTCTGTTGATTTGATATGAACTGAAATTGTTTAGTTTCTGTTGTTGTTGTTATTGTTATAACAGATTAAGGAATCGAAGCAGGAGAGTGGGATTGCAGTTGTTGTCTCTAAGTCATATCTGCTAAATATTTAGTAACTCTGATATTTACATTCTTTGATTTGTGGACATTTTATAAACTTATTAATGATTATTATGTCTATTTTCCTTCTCGAGTTATTGTAATTCTACTAAAAATCTATTATCCCATTTACTTATAAAACCACCTCCTGCCGTAGTTCAGTCAATAGTGTAGTTTGCACTTATAATTTGTTGGCCCAGAATGTGTTATATAAAAACCTTTGTCCATACTCAATAAACATTCTGGTGCTGTCTTCTATTTACTGGTGATTTGTTTTCTTACTCTCTACCTCTGGTCAAGGCTAGTCACATTGTCTCCGATCCGACTAATCAGCTTCTGTGTAGTTAGATTATAGAAGCAGATCCTAATGGTCAGTTCTAACGCAAAGCCAGTGTTACACTCATCTCTACCGTCTCGTATCTTGCCTTCACACCAACAACCTCCAATGTGATTTCAGTTATCATATGTGTATTCTAAGCAGATTATTTTAGTGCAGCAGTAGAACACAAGTATGATTTAAGTTGGGCTTTGGCTTGTAAGTGAGATCAAGGATATACGTTTCATCCTATTTTGGACTCTTCAGATGAATTAATTTAAAGTCCAATGTTGATATTTACAACGGAACTTGAACCCACTAGACTACTGTGTTTAGACAATATGTGAATATCAGTAATGAGATGCAGGTTCATGTAGCTAACGATGACCAAATAGGATGAAATGTACGCCTTAAATTCTACTTCTCAGCCACAATTCAACTTTAATGATCGGTATCACTAAATGTTAGTAATACTGCAGACCTGATTTGAAAACACGTAGATTATTAGAAATAAATAATTTGATTGGTGTTTTCACTAAACTTGAATCTTTTTAAAGAGGTTATTTTTCTCATTAAGTCCTCATTAAACTCATTATCAATAACTTTAGTATGATCTGTGAGTACAATGTTCTAAGATTAGACTACCTTGTTTCAATGCTGAAAATCTTCAACATTATAATGGATACATCTAAAATGTTAGCTATTTTCATTTATATTGTTTATATTAATTAAAACTGTATGTAAATTCTCTTTCTAGACATTACGTGACGGATAAACTGTTAATAATTAAGAATATTCATGAAACTGAAATGTAGACAGGGATTCAAATGACTGTCATTTATTAGCGTTTTCTTATTGTGTCAGAAGTTTTACATGATGAATTTCAAATATCAGTAAGTATACTGAATTGAATTATTCACAAAGTTTATAGAAAAGAGTTTGAAGTTAAGATTGACTATGTTAACGTCGATTGCTATCACTTGAAACATTAACTCATTCCTTCCTTATATCTTAGTTAGAATACGTAAACAGTTACGTATCCAGTCATTGAGTTACAATTATTGAAATAGTTATATAAATTATAAAGTTATTAAAGTAAGTTAATTGACTAAATGCTTAACGAACGCGTTGATAGGCATCTCCACAGTATAACTGATCGTACTACATAAACATGTCATGATTACTGCTCTGTCATCAATCAATGTAAATATCAAAATCTTATATTACATCAATAGTGAAACCAATCAGCGTAGTGCTAATGTCTTAGACTGTATCACTGTGTGACTTGAAATAAGATAGTTTCCGTTATGACGGTTATCTATGAAACGCCTGTCCACATGAATCTAGCTAAACGGGTGGAAAGTGTTCGAAAGGTTTAGTTATAGGTACAAGTAAATTTTTTGCAAATGATTAGTCATTATCAAGTATTATTCAGTTCATTTGTCCTTTTACTCACGTCAACGTGTTATAGACTTAGGTAAAGTATTCATTTCCCAATAAAGAAACGACTCTACTGCATAACATTTCATTTTGTTTTATTTCATGACCTTGAAGTTTGATCGTCACATTAAAGTCAATCATTAGGTTAAAATTAATTGATTTCAGATGTCCTTAAAGTGTTGTCTGTGAATGCCGGAACTAACGCATCAGTCAAAGCGAAGATTAGACTAAGAGTATATAGTAATGATAATAAATTGTCTAATGAGTTAATGAATCCACATCGACTGTGGTGTCAGGGAAATGCGATATATATTACTTATTGTTGCTGACAGTGATAAGGGATTGATTGCAGTAGGGATAAGTTGAGAGAAATCTACAGAGAACCAAACTAAAACATGTCATTCGTCTTCAAAGTCAATGACTAATGGTGTAAGCTATATCAATTGAAGCAAACTAACTGGTTGTTGTTTTCACGTTAGGAAGTCGTTCACTATCGTTCAAGTGTATTCACTCGACTTCTACTCTTAGTTCCAGAGCTTCAAAATGACTTCATAGTTTTTTACTATAATTCTTCTTTCTTCTTTAATCATATTTTCTATCCCTAATTCTTTTTACTGTCATTTATATATTGGTTGATAACGGTATATTGAGAAATTTAATTTTCATCTAGTTGCTTATAGTGATGACCGAATTCTATCGATCGAGTTTTGATGTAGGCAATAGTCTGAATGAATCGACCTCAATGTCATTATGTGGGGATGGAAGGTGATTTGGAGTGGGGGGAGGAGAAGTAGTTGGCCTAAGTAGCTTAGTGGTAACTGTTACAGACTGTGAAACTGGATGGCAAAAGATCGAAGCTGCAGAGGACTACAGGCATGTCATATTGATGAATGTCAAATAAAACAAAACCTAACTCTAGGGTTTCTTACTGACTACCCCTGCCCCTCCAGAACCACCTTTCACTATCATTTATATTATTATTACATCGAAAGTTTTAATAATTAAATTGATAATTCTGTCTCTGCAAATTGATGTGATGTGTGAACATGAACCATAACATATGAATACATATGTATACCAGGTTCTCTTTTGCTTATAACAGATCATTTGTATCCAACTATATCGGGTTTTTTTACAGATGTAACATATACTCAATATGTGACTTCGTTCTAATGTCAGGGAGACATATATTGTTGTTGTTATTGTTGGTTATAGGTACACTAACATTATCTTCTTCATACAGAAAACAATGTGTACTTATATATAATGTTTATAATCGTTCGCTATCCTCACTTCTTGCATTATTGACAACAAACACTACTTATATATCTATTGCTAAGTGAAAAAAACAAAACAAAAACAACAAAAACAAATTTGATTTATATCAATTCGTTAATTCGTATAAGATAATCATATTCATCTACACCTATATGATTTATACAACTTTGTATGTTAGATTCATTGTTATGTACTCATTATCAATTACCAATAAACATCATTAACGAGTGTATAATCAAAACAATGAATTATCTCTTAACTGAATGTTATTTTTGTCGTGAAGAAATAAATTACAAATTAATTGTTGTAAACAAACAAATCAATAAGTAGTATTATTCGATTTTGAGATAATATGAAGAAAAACCTACAATCCACAATAGTTGATTATTGAATAGTGACCTATGTTATGTTTGTATAGATCAATGGTATTATTTGGTTTCTGTTGGCCATTTGTCTAAGTGTCAGATCTCTACATCTATATCACTCTTTTCACCTAGAAGATGAATACATGTACTCGTTGGGGTGGGGTGGGGTGCTAGAGGTAATGAGTCACTTTACTATCTGGTAGTTATTTGATAGGCATATTAACAATTTTGATTTGTGAAGGACTGTAATAGTAATGACTAAATATCAGCTCACTGTTGACTAGCTCCTTGAGGTAATTCTTGGAGTTCTAGTGTGAAGACGTGACTGGTGGAGTTCAGTCGTGTCGGGTGTGAGGCAGTTACCCACCGATGACAATGGATGAGGTCGCGCAAACATTTCACGAATTAACTGAATTAGAAATATCAACAGTTAGGAGCCAACTCAGTGGTCCAATCGTAAAGCGCTCGTCGCGGAGCCACTAGGCCGTGGTTTCGATCCCCGATGGGTTCGTGGATGCTCACTGAAGAGTCTTGTTCTAGGACCAAATAGCTCCACAGTGCTTCCAGGTGATCGTCGGTTATCTGATTCAGATAAATTCGTGATATCAACATTGACAAATATATTACACTCTGAATAGTTCATTTGCAAATGTTTCGTAATCAAATATATTGTTTCGAGAAAACCTTCAGTGATTTCAGGTGTTACATTTAATTGAAAGCATAATCATTGCATGTTCTTTGTAGTAACATTTTAACTTACCTTCTTTTCAAACTAGCTAGCACAAAACAGAGATAAAATTCTGCATAGTTTTTAAAATATCTAGTTAAATTTAATATCAGGAGTTGACCTGAGCCAAATAATTATTAAAAGTCAAAAACTGCCCCTACATAACTGTTTCTTTTAAGTATGAGCCTCCAAAACAATGGGCGTCCACAACTCTGCCTGAAAATTAAACTCAAGATCTTCAGATCTTGCTGCAATGACTCAACCGTTAGACCACACAGCCTGTTGACATAGATGACTAATTAATTTATACCCAACATGACTGAACCTAAATCATCACATCCCTCTAGAACTCCCAGGAACACCTCATGAACTTGGTTACTAGTAAATTGATATTGATTGCTATTGGGGATATTGATAAATTTAAACTGATATCCTAGATTGACCTGAGTTAGACAATCATTGAAAACTATAAGGCGATTTGTCAATTTTAAGGCAGTTATTTACCACTAACAATGGAGTAAATATAACAGATTGACTGAAGCTAGAAATGTCAACCACTAAGAGCTAACAGGATTAGTGATCTAATAATCATGCATTTGTTGAGTAACCTGAAGTTCCAGGGTCAACTCCTTTACTTTAGCCATGGACAAGCACTACTGGGTTCAAAACAGCTGTTCAGTACCAGTTCTCAGTTTTCAATAATTATTTAACTTAGATCGATTTATGACTTATAACTCAAGTTTAACAATCCATGTAATATCTAATTAAAACGTGGTCATAAATGGGTGTTATAGAGATTGTTGGATATTAATTTGTCAACACTAATCGGTTTGAGTTAAACGATCAATGATCAATAAAAAGCACTGAAAGGTTGTTTCGTCTTAATACAAGGGTCTTCCGTAGTGAGAACGTACGATTCCATCACTGTTCATACGCTAGACACTCTGACTCTCCGACAAACGTTTTATTATTAGACTACTGAGTTGGCTCTCAACGGTTTCTAATTCAGTAATTTTGTGATACATTTGCGCGATCTCACCAACTACCATCGGTGAGTATCTGGTAGGGCGTTCACCACGAAGCCAGAGTGTCCTGTGTACGATCCCTGATGGAGTGATAAATGCATACCGCTTAAGAGACCCATATTAGTAAGGAACAACTTTCTAATGTTTTCTATTGGTCATCGGTCGTTTAATTCATACCAATTTATAATATCAAACTAAACTATAATAAACTATCTCATTCTTTTTTGTTTTTACTTTAATCGATATTAGTCCTTAAATGAAAATTTCAATTTTTACATGTTTCATTCATCTCCACCTGTGTATTATTGATGTTTTGTATCAATTCATTTTTTATCTCCATAACAATCAACAGTATCTAAACAGAATTTAATAGAAATAGAAAAGAACAAAAAAACAACAACACCCATTAGGTCATTTTATTGATTATGATGATGTTTTATTTTCTTTTTCTTTTTTTCTCAGGTGAATGTGAACTAGTTCAACAAGTCAATTATGATTGTTTATTTATTTTCTTGTTTTTATTTTTTTTTCGCTCTCTCTCCAAAAAAGACAAACACTCAAAATCTTTTATTTCTATAAGGCGTCTATAAAATATAATGAAAATTAAAGAAAAAAAAATCAAAAATGTGATAGAAAAAATGAAAAAAAATCAATAAATGAAAAATAAGGTAGCAACAAACTAAGACAACTATACATTTAATTTATTGATAAAATGAATATAGCCAATAGTTAGATATAAATAAGATTGGGGTTATATAAATTAGAAGTTGATGATTTATCTACTAATGGTTATTGATTCATTCTACTTTTGATTGAATTTTCTTTTTTTTTCTTTCATTAACATGGATATGGCATTTTTTCAATTTATCTTATTAAGATAGAGAATAGTTTGAGAGTAGTTGTTAGTAAATTATAGATTAAGGTTTTATTCTATTTGGTGCCATTATGGAGCATTGATTACTTCAATATTATAAATACACCTTACTGATGAGTACTAAATTGCATAAAGTATAGATACTAGGTTTCGTAAATCCTTATATCAATTCCTATTACAACAACATATTAATCATGTCGAGTTACTGAGACTAGTGACCATATTACTATTTCATCAATAAAGTGTTATGCCAGACCACTAAAGAAAAGTAAGAAACTCTCAGTACTGTATTTTAGAACACTATTTCAATTATTCGAACTGTGGGTAATGTAAACATTTTGTTTCTGTGGTTGTTACTTTCTTCTTACCCTATCCTCCCGTTTAGTATATTTACTCTTAGTATATTGTCTCTTACTATGAACTACAGTTAATTAGTTGAGTACAAGTTGTCCCTATTTACTGCCACTATTTACTTAGTTCTGTATTAACGTCAATTTCCTAATCGGTTTGCTGTGTGGTCTAATTTAGTGTATATATAATGGAATGTTTGAAATATAATTCGATTCTCTCTGGTTGATCTATCGGCTTACGTTCTTCTTATTCTGGCTTGGGACTCAGTGGGTATAGGGCAGACGAGCAATTATCAGCTAGGCACACCTAATTGGCATTCGGTCACCCAACCTAAATTCCTCGCGTCATAACAAAGGAAAATCAATGGATAGATATGACATTAATTACTACTAAGTAACTAATCAATGGACTCATCTTGTTAATGGTATTTTGATGCCTTACTATACTGTGAAATATTGGTATAATGTAAAATGTACCATAATCTACATTAAATCTGATTGATTGTTACTCAATAAATTTATTTGACAATAAAATCATTATAATGGTGACTATGCTTCTGTGGTTATAAGGATCCATTCGATTACTTTTAGTTAAGACAACAGGAAACGTAATAATTCAACTAAACATTATCTTCATATGAAATGGACTATACTTTATTAAGGACTTCCAGGAATCATCACTTCCTTATATTCAGCTATTGAAGATAAGGAATCCTCAATATTGACTCCAAATATTCACAATAATATTCTACTTTGGAGAGAGAGGGGAGTGGAATAAGTAACTTCTTCTTGAAATAAAATGTTTATCATAATTTTAGCAAAAAATGATGCTATTTAGTGTTGTAGAAATCGAAACTTTATATCATAAACTAAATGTTTAATCTTAGTATGAAACTCTTCGGTAACACTCAGCTACGACTCTTATCAGGTTGTTTAACTGAAGCCAGTTCGTGTAATCATTCTGATAAAGATGATAACTATTCAAAACATATATCATTTTATGATAATTAGTTGCTATATATATAACATAAACTATCATTCAAGACAAATCACTACTCAACATTTCGATGACAAGAATTGAAGTTAATCAGAATAAAAAGTAAAATAAATTACATGAATGATATATATGATGCAAATAGTATCATTTCAATGATGAAATGACAATCACTTGATAAAATCATTATACCATTCTCTTTATACATAACCTAAAGGTGTTTGTTTGATCTCTAACTGGCATTATCAGTACACATGGGTGAGAACATTCCCCTCCCCCTACTGTCGGCCAATAGGAATGAATAAGAAGAATATTGAAATAGTAAGAACAAAGATATAAGAGTGGAATTTTTCAGAAGGAATTCATTTCATTGAATAAATCAATTGTAACTATATCGATTTATTGTTGTTCATTTTATGATTATTTTTTTTTCTCATTAAATTGTTACAAATAAAAATGATTGAAAGAAAAAAATTAGGAAGGAAAAAAAAGAAGAGAAGAATGATAACTAAAATTAAGGAAAAAAAAACAAATTACGTTTTACTTCATTATGAATGAAGATACTTCAGAAATGAAGTATTATACACATTGACTTATAACTGAATTTATGAAGTATGATGATTTCATTTTTGTATAAATAATATAATTGATTGAGATTATTGGTTAATTCTGATGACCCAGTTACTAACTATTTATAGTAGATAATTATATAATAGGCTACAATAAATAGATCATAAGTTTATTATGTAATAAATATCACTCATAAATGACGTGTTTATACTCTTCTATATGTATTCACGATAAAAGTCAATAATTTTTTAGCTTGGATTGTATAAATACCGTCTGTTCCATGTAATTGAATATATACTTTATCAGAATTTGAATCATATTTTCTGTTCATGTAGTGGGCAAATGCTTAGTTGTTTGTGTTCACTAAAGATTAATGTTGGTTAAGTACCACTGAAAACCAAAGGAAATCATACAGTTGTAAAGTTAGGGTATGCGAGTCATCAGCGAAACGCACTCTAGATTCCTTCAAGATAACAAACAGAGGACTTCCAGGTTGGCGACCGCTTAACTCTCTGCGCCTATCTCCAGAAAGCATCTCAGTCCAAGTACAATAATAAATATATTAGTGACTAATTAGTTTTTAATGCTCTAGTGCGAAGTCGTGACTGGGGAAGTTCAGCACCATTTGATGACGGCGCAGTACTGTAGAGTGTAAAGTGTTCACCAACCTATAACCCTGTGATGGGATCTGGTGTGCGTACAGATGATGAGTCCCATACCAAGATGAAACAATTATCCAATGCTTTCTGGTTTTCAACTGTACTCCATCGACATTAATCTGTGACGAAATCAATTAACTGATATTTAATACAAATTCCCACAAATCGCTTGAATTCTATTGTTATAACTGCTTAATTTACTTCGTAGTTCGGTTATCAAGCATTTTCTTCAGTCTCTGTTTACTTCATGAAAATAGAATATACATTCATACTGACAAGAAGTGAATCAATTATGATGTTGATAATGATCAATTTCATACAGGCTAAAGGAATGAAGCTATCTGTACAAAGATGAATAAGTGTTTACACATTTCAAGGAAAGAAGTCGGATTAAAAGACGATGATGACTGAATAGACTTTTTACCTTTCTGGCAGACAATCAGCTATATTCGTCTGGATGAAAATAAAACAATTCAGTGTTGTAGATATTTAAGCGATATGACTGGTTAAATACTAAAAATTTCGTTTCATAAAACTTCATGAGTTTCTTACTAGAAATACCTTATAAAGCGGTTCTTATGTGGTTAAAAATTGAACGGAATGAGGCAGTAACCAAAACTGAGGCCGTCCTCAACGTTTTTAATATGTAGTAAGTACGTAGTATTTAGCTCATTCAATTCTATTCCTGTCTAGTCAATAAGTGGATAGTACTTCTTATTAGAGATCACATTTCATACAACGATATTTAATGTATATGTGTTTTTAATCAAGCTAATTGATCTACGTTACAGTGAACCTGATTATAGCAGACAGTTTGAGTTAACTCTAGTTTGCTGACGTGAGATACATGATAAAGATTACGCTTTGAAATGTAAAATTCTTTCATGGAATGAACAGGACTGAAGTTGTTCAAACTAATATATTTAACAAACATTGAGGCGTTGACGATAACTTCAGTAGTTAATTTTACTAATTGGTCTTATTTAATTGAATTCGGTATATGTTGATGCTAGTAGGGTACCACTGAAAATCAGTGAGCAGGAGAGAGTTGTTTCGCCCTAGTAAGAGATTCTTCATCAGTGAGCATCATAGATTTCTAGGGGGTTTCGGGGTGGGTAGCGCCCAACTTTCTACACCACTGAGCCGGTATCCAGGGGTCGAATCCTCACCTCTATCATTATTATTAGTGGTATAATGTAAACAACGAAAGCAAATCTATGTGAAAGATAGTAGGCAGTAATTCCTACTCTTAATTTTATTCACCTTCATGAACTCACATATGCATTCTTGTTTCTAAACAACATCTGTTTTATAGGAATGTAAACAAATGTATTGCAATACTAAGGAATTATATAAATTTATAGCGATTTAAGTGTATGAAGTGGTTAAAAATAGTTGACACGTTTCACAGTTTTCGGCACTTATCAACAAGACACTAACAATATTAACTGAACTGATAATTCTTCATTTATTTTGAGGACATATTTTCCAACCTCAATCTTCAAGCATCACCAATGAACTTTTGAAATGTAATATTATTAGACTGAAATACTTGTATTAAATACTAACAGAGTAGCAGTAATTAATATCACCTTTGTCTACGTCTAAGTTCTCTTGATCACATTGTTATCAAAACGCAATGTATACACTCGTTAAAGTGACTGGCTGTAATTTTTCGTAAAAGACTAATCATATCTTAGTGACTAATCAATGTAAACAAGGGTTATGCTTACTCATAGATGCTTCATGTGTATACATTGCAACACTGAACCAACTATTTAAGGAGGGATGATATATACGTGTTGATTACAGTTTAAAGAATAATTTATAACTGAGAAAGATAACCATAGGAGACATGATATGTTTCATATGAAATACTACTTAATTACTGTAAACTTATCATAAATACATTTTTAAACAATTTGTGAATTTAAAAAATAAAAGTGTTTTTCAACAGTTTTCATGCTAAATAATGTGAATCATTCAGTAAGAAAACAATTAGTTACTACGTGAAGTTATGATCAATGAATAAGTTAGACTTATGAATAGTGCTCACTGAGAGACAGGAAGATGTTAAGTTCAAACATTGATGTGAATTATTTTAGTTGGATTGTGACTGGCAAGCAGAATCCAGGTCACGCGATTTGTCATATTTGAGACTCGTCGGTAGAATTTACCTTCATCCTAATGTTTATTCCGCTTGTCAGTTACAATCCAACTTAAATAATACTTGTGATTAATAGCTATGTCGAGACGATCCACTCAGGATGGCCATATAGCAACAGGAAATGACTAGCTTCAGTCCATAACAAACCAGTGGGAAGATACAAGTTCATCCTAATTACTGTTGTGAATTGTTGTTACACACTATAGTAATGTCCAATCTTTTAGAGGGATATTATTGGTTTTAAGTTACTGTAGGTTTAGTAGATATACTTAAATTAGTAATTTAAAGTGAAAATAGTTAAACAACTTTAAACCAAACACAATAATCTTCATAGTGAATAGCATATTTTGAGAGCTTTTATCTTTAACTGTACAATATAAGAGTAATGTTATGTTACATATAACCAGGTATCATTTTGAATAGGTGAGTTATGGATCAATCAACCTGACTGAGAAATTGATTCAGTTCAAAATGATTACATTTAAATAATTACTTCATTCAGTAACTTAGTTGTTGCTTATTTCATTTCCTCAATTTAACTCATTTGCATAATCAGTGAAATTTACTAATTCAATTATTCTGCATAAAAATGTTATGCAATGTCATTAAATGTTCGTCATAGTAACTATTGAAGTAGCAGTTCTTATTGACTTATTGTTTGAACGCAAGAAACTGATAGCAACTATAGAATGTCATGGATTATTCTAGATTAGTATGATTAAATAAAATTCAGATTAGTAATTGGTTGTTGTGGAGATTGTTGAATCTGAATTTGCAATCATGAAGTGACATTGTTAAATAGGGGGGGGGTTAGTAAATCAGAAATCACAATCAATCGAGTTTATTCGTTATGACATCGGAACCCTTACTGATTAACTATATCTGTTGAATATTTAGTAACTAAGATATTTTGCGCTACTTATAATGTAAGTTTACAGTAGACTTACTAATTATTGTCATCTGTATTTTTCTTCCAGATTTATTGTAGCCTAACTATGATCCTATTATCGAAAATCCTGTACACAAACAACTTCCTTAATTCATTCTTTACTGTATTTTGTACTTCTTATTACTAATTTTTCCTGTATATGATACATAAAAGTAATTATTTTGTTCAATAAATGGTTTAATCTTAACTTTCATTCACCTGTGTTCGTTCTGTCTATACATACCTATTGGGAAAGCTTTGGACACTCGGGCATCGTGCCAACTAATCATCATACTAAAGTATATCAGTTCATAGTCTTAATACATGGTCTATGTTAAATAATAACTACAGAACAGTACAGGAATCCACCCCCCACCCCAGCAAGAAAACTCAGTGCTTAGAAACTGCACACTAGGATGAAGCAGCTTCCTAGTGCCTACAGATTTTCATTGGTTATCCGACTCAAGTCAATTTGTGATATCCAATTCAAATTTATCAATTTTCACAACATTTAATTATAATCAATATCAGCTCACTGGAGACTTACTTCGGATGCTAGTTCCTGGAGTTCTAATGAAAATCGACTAGAAATTACTATATTGAGTGCAAAGTAATCTCTCATTTTTGACACTGACCGAGATAGGACAAAAATATCATGAATTGACTAAATTTAGATATATTAACCGTTGGATGCCGACTAATTCAATAGTCTAACGGATAAACGTTTGTAACGAAAGCTTATATTCTTATAGTCGATTCTCTAGCTTAAGGTTGCAAACTTACTGATCATGTTATGTGTCGTTAATGAAGTTCAAATACCTATTGCATCTCTGTCGATATATACTGAATACTAGATAATAGCAGTTCATTTCTTGCAAAACATTTTTAATATCAGCTAGAACAATGCCTTATTTTAATACAGAATGTCTGTTAAGCAATTTAGGAATAAAATGATTTGTACTGCATTGTTATATTGTGATTATGATTGACAAGTGGAATTCATATTGTACATTTTGTCTTATTTGAAACTCCTCTCTAATAGAATGTACCTATTCATTCAATAGTTGATATTGACACTCGAACTCATTCCAGAAGACGATCTACTGAATACATATAGTCATATTTGTTTAATAATCATGTGCATAATTGCCATGAAGTTATCATTTTCTGTTTTTGATCATGTGAACTGTAATTTATCAGTCATTGTTATCTTTCATGATGTAAATATAACAACAGTGGTTGGATATTCACAGTGAATAACATTAATTACAAATCAATACAAAGACTTAGATGTTATTATTATTTACAGTAGAATAAGTTATGCAATGCATTTTTGAATGAATAACTTTGATTGAAAAGTAGTAAATCAGTCGGAAGTTGTTACCGTATGCATAAAGCTACCATCTTTTACCTATTCCTCCGACTTATAAATAGGCAAAATCAATATAATAAAAGATCTTAATATCTTCAAAATGCGTTTCATTTATTACTATATACCAGTTGTACATGTTCTCAATGATTATAATGTTCCAAGAAAGATTTCAATGAATGATTTTTTGAGTGACTAGGTTGTGATTGATTTTTACACATAAGATTCTTCAGCATGCACATTTCGCTGAAATCATTTGTTCAATAATCATTTGAATAATAGATCACCTATCAGAAATTACAAGTGAGAGAGCATATTTTTGGCATTTTCACCAACATAGACGGTGTGGTGTTATCTTGCCCTTCCTTTTATATTGGTAGCAACTACACGTATTCCTTTAATAACTTCTTATTGAGGTATAAATTAATCAAATTCTGTTAAGATGAAGACACTATACTATCTCAGTACTTAAGATATCTTAGTAACTAATTGCATTATTCAGTAAATATTGTATCATTGTCTGTCAAGTGGGTAAGTAATTTCATCTTATGTTAAGGAATTCCAGTGGAAAATGATATTATTTACATTGAGACAGTTTCTTTTTAGATTGTTTAATAAATTTTATATAATGGAAAATACAATTGAGTTAGCACACTACTCAAAATGATACGCCTAATCACTTTTTATCTAACTTCATACTTTCATAGTAGTTAATATATAAATTTGTATGAAATAGGTTTCATATAGGTTTACACTGATTAGTTAGTGGCAAGAGGGCTTTAGTCTTTAGTGAATTGACGCTTTCTGCGGTACTTGAATCGACGTCACCCAACTTTACAGTTTTAGACGATAATACTAAGCCATTGTGGCGGAAGATAACCTCCTGCAGGAATAAGATATTCATATCAAAATAATATAAGCTAACAAGAATTCGTGCTGGATATTATCATGAAATATGAAACACTGGTTGCATAACATCTGTTCACTTTATTAACAGATATGTATTCATCATTATTTAGTTTTGGAAGCAACCAGCTGATTTTATGATAAGGCATGTTAACTCAATCACAAGTAATATACCATTTACTTCTTCTAAGCAAAGATGTTGACAAAATGAAAACTCTAATCTGACCTAATTAATTGGTCTGAGTCAACAAAACACTAATAGCTAGTAAGTAGTGAATGGCCATTTTGTCTTAATATGGGACTCTTTAGTAGTGGAAACATCCACCTTCACTTTAGGAAATCTAGACTAGAAGATCCGAGCTTCTCGGTGAACGCTTAAGCAACAGACCACAATTCCAGCCAGCATCTAACGGTTAATATTTCAAAATCAGTTATTTGGTGATAGATTTAATCTACATTATCCAATGTCATCGGTGGGTTAATGTCTTGCATTCTACACGGATGAAATTCACTGGTCATGAAAATTCAGCAGCAGTGGTTACGTCTAAATCATTGAATACCTACTGAATAACCTTTTAAAAATTGTTCTCATCACATAACATGAAACTCTTCATTTTTAAAAGGATCTTGTAACTCAAATGAAAACTAATGAATAATAGTAGCCAGAAAGACAATGAAATTTCCATAATTATATTAGTAAACTCAATGAATCCAACAATGAATAAGTTAGTAACTATGTAAAATCTAACAGTTCGTAACTAATACACAATGATAATCTTTTACTATTTGATATTGTTCATTGCTGAATAACTAAAATTTGTTTATATGTCATAACAACAAAAATCTAATAATATTTTCATCGAGTTTTAATGAAATACCGTAATTGAAAGAGCGGGAACATAAAAGTAACTTCAAGTAAACGAGAAAAAAAAAAGGGATAAAGAATTGTAACTTATGAATTATTTATTTGTAGGTAGTTACATTGTTGTCAAGAAAACAGGAAAGAATAAGAATGAATTTTGATTATTGAACATGATTCATTGAATACCTAACGTTGATATATTTAGAAGTGAAAAAAAAAAGAAAAGGATAAACAAACCAAAGAAAAGATGGGTGGATTGGTTTTGGAGGGTTATCCAATGCATTTTCATAGGTTACCTAAATAGGTTGTATTTAATACTTTCAGTTAATATGGTGTTTGTTTACTGGATTACTGTTGCATATTGAATTCATATAAAGAGGATAGAGTTAACTGTAATTTGTTGCTATGAGCATATCCAGTGTAAAACATCATAATGTACTGAGTATAAAATATAAATATAGTGAATTCAAAAGTTTTAATTAAGAACTTTGCGAAATATTACAATGATGTACTCAAGACTCATTTAATAAATGTTTGAAGTAATTAAAAGCATTAAATTCTGTGATTAAGGCATATTATAAATGTTTCCTGTGAAATACTTTAACCGACATTTAATTGAGTTCATTGTAGTAAGAGAATATATGTCATAAACCTTAGGCCAGTTATTATAAATAGTTTTTAACTTACAGGGTAAATTTTCAGTTGAGTAAAGTAGCAAATAAAAATCAGAATAGACTGACGGATTGTTTTGTTTCAAGTTGAAACTCTTCATCAGTATGTAACGATGACCCCGTATGTACACAAAAACATACTTGGGTTAAACTCACAAATTTATGGTTTCTTAATGAGCGTTTAACAATTAAATCATTGAACTGATGGATAATAGTTTACATCTTTAACTTAAATAAAATTTACTAATAATATGTATTATCACAGATGACATTTATTGCACATCATATTTAGTTAAGTTGTCACTTGTCAAGACTTTTCAGTATAATTCCATGAATTTAGGTGTTATAACTTAGAGTAAAAGAATAAATGGAGATAAACATTAGCAAACACCTCCACTAGAACAAACTTGTAAAATAACTACATAGGTTAATTTGACATATGAACTTAACATTGATGACATCTTTCAACACTGTAATAAGAGAATTTCAATTAAACCATTTAACTTAGAGAAAACAAAGTATCCATCGGAATAATAAATAGTTTTTAATATTTAAAAAAATTCCAGGTATTATTACATAAAATTACTTAGTAATAAACACGTGATCATTTTAATCTGTGATGAAGTCAGAGAATTGTATTGTAGAGATCTCTTATACTAGCTGTTTTGTACTTCATGGTTTTGCAAAACGTCTTTAATTGAAGTCATATAGTAGTATGTGAACAAATTACATAACAGTTTAAAAAGTAAAGATAGAATATAGTTTTAGTTATTTGCTATTGAGGACAATAAACAGATTAACTATGTAGTCAAACATAAAATAGTGGTATCCAATAAAAAAAAAGCATTTCAGTAAGATTTGCATAACAATAAATGTAGCATTTCTAATGGTTCATGGATCTTTGTTTAGTACTCTTCTTGAAGCCACATCATTATTTGGAAATATTCATAGGATCAACAATATGAAACCAGATTTGTTAAATATATACATTTTATTGTCAATTGTCTTGGAAATTGTTGAATATTAAATTATAGATTTGATCTACACTGAATAACTTTTGTAACTCATAATGATTGTCTTGATTCAGTATGGGATATTTCAACAGTTTACACTCATATCTTCATTAGGAATCAAAGAGCCTTCGTTATGCATGTTACGAAATGATTGAAATTAAAAGTAACAGATATTAAATACTTGTTTAGTATACTTAAGGTCCTAGGCTTGATGTTTACTTGGTAAACAGGTATTTACTATTAATGTGTCTTATACAAAAATAAAAAAATTCAATCAGTGTTCTGTGGTTTTCTCAAGCTGTATAACCTGATTTCACTCACAATTTCAAATGACTATCTATCAGTGGACAAAATGATGACACTTAAAGTGAACTGATTGAATTTGAGTTCACAGTATGAACAATAATACTCAAACATGCTAAATGATTCCATCAATTGACAAATCTCAAATAAGACTCGTTAATTACGAATTATTCGTAGGCTTAGATACCAAGTACCGTCAATTCCATATGTTGTTACTAATGATATGCAGCATACTTTCAATAAATTGACTAAAATCAATAATTTTTTATGCTTGAATACTTTCCATCTGTTGACAGACACATTGATTTATTGAATCATCACACGCACAGCACATAACCCCCTCCAAATCCAGCCCAACCATCTACATCCTCCTATTTGATTTCATGGTCAACATTATTAATCTCGTAAATTAATTGTTATTTTTATATCGTATTCAATGTAATGAAATGAATTTGCATAAATTTTTGTTTTCTGATTCTTCTCTTTACTTTTCTTTTTCTATTTTTCTTCTTTTTTTATCATTACTGTAATCAACATCTTTTGTTTACTTTTCTTTTCCTTTCGTTTACGTTTATTTATTTGTCAATGTTGATATCACGAATTGATCTGAACCAGACAACCATTGATCACCTGGAAGCACTGGACAGCTGTTTCGTCCTAGTATGGGACTCCTCCACTGCAACCTCCTTAATTGTAACTAGTTTATTTATTTGTTGTTTTTTTTAAATCATCTACAGGAATATTTTTTGATTGTAACTTAGAAATTAGAAAGAAATTTTTTCATAATAAATAATCACTTGACAACAAAATGTTCACTTATAGTTTTATATCACAAACTACAATAACTAAAGTATAGAAGTACTTACTATATAACTAAACATGTACTTGTGTATCTATGCAAAGATAAGACAATATACTTCTTATTAGAGAGAAAGAAAACAAAAGAAACGAAATAAAATTTACGTAGAATAAGAACAATTAAAATTGTTATACAATGGATAATAACTAATTTAAGACAAGTGTATAGGCATAAATGGACATACATAAGTGTATCTATGTAGAAGAAATGATTATTGCATAATTCATATCAGTTAACTTTTAGCTAATTGTCTTCTATGGTGAAGAAGAGAATTCTAAGTGTATGGATAATTTTCTTTTTTTTTAATTTAAAATAATGCATACTAATTATTTATAATAATTTTCAAATAAGTAGTATATATTGTAAGCTAAACATTTAAATTAAATGACTTTCGAAAAGAAAAAGTTAATAATAATTTAAAAGTATTTGTATTTATTTTGTTTATGTTGTTATGGCTTGAAATCGATAAAATTTCTGTTGCTATGCATTCATTCTAAACGGTAGTATTATGGTGTTGATAATAGTGTTGGACAGTTGAGTGTAAATATCAACAATGGAATAGAAAATCCTTATTAAGAAAAACTGTTGTTCTGTATTTCACTTGTTATTCACAAATTAGCTTTAATTATACTTGTAAACTACAGTTGTATCGATATAATCAGTTTATGATACACACATGGTAAGCGACTGTAATCATTTTCAGTCTATAACAATATCAACAGAACGATACAAATACTTTAAAATTATTTATGCTAACATATCGTACAAGTGTCTTTGTCTTGATTAGGTAACTTGGTGTTGAACACCTAGTCATTAAACGTGAACAAACTAACTTTAAAAATACGAAGTGGATATCAACACTGTCATGTAGATACATTCAACTGACAAGTTCAAAATAGGGCTGAGCCTTGTCATGGATTTTATTTGACAGTCACTTATTAAATGATTTCTAAACATTAATAATTGTAGATACTTGAATTCTAAAATGATGCCATAGAATAAAATTATGAGAAATGTTTATTTACTGTAATAAAATTACATGTTTTAGATTATTTTAAATGATTGTATTGCTGAACTACCAGTATGTACACGATGTCATAAAATGTTTACACACGTGTCATGAATGCTGTTATTTATAAACTTAGGAAGAATCACCACAATGGTTCATGCATTTGCATTCACCTTCGTAGATCATCCATTTCCGGTAATGTAAAGATATGTAATGGCCAATGCCAAAAATGATGGATTTATATGAATGAAAGTTGATCATTGTATATCAATCTTTTGCATATTCTTTTTATATTAAAAAGCTAAGTATTTATAAAATGGATATTCTATTGTAATCAAATCCTTAAAGAATTGTTGTTTCTTTGTGTCACCGATTGATATCAGTTAAGTACCGCTGAAAATCAGGAAACAATTAATTTTTGATAGTAGGAATTTTTATTATATGGTTTATTATAATTAGAATATATTTGGATCTTCCTGTTGATTTATCATAGACTGAGTTTGAGCAGTCTCTATTGCCATATGTGTATTCTGAGTCATTTGCTTCAATATGACGATAATTCACAAGTATTATTCGAGTTGGATTGTGGTTGGCAAACGGAATCTAAGACGGGCGATTTGTTCTATTTGATACATGTCAGCTGGTGACGATTGGCACGAAATGAGTCCAGATGTGAACATCAACACTGAGATTCAGGTAAATTTAGCTGATAAGTCCCAAATAGGACGTAATGCACCTCCTGGATTCCACTTGCCAGCGACAATCTAACTCCAAAACAATTTATGGTGTACTAGTTACAAAATTTCTGAAGAACTTTCCAAAACAATTCTACTTCATATATCCATAGTTTATTTGCATCAGTTCATCTAAAAAAAAGTGATTCTTCATTCTTCACAAATACATTCAAAACATGTTATACAAATGTTACATAGTGATTAACAGAATTACCAATTCTCTTTCACTACATAAAAACATAAGACAAGTAAATGTTATTTATAATGATATAGAGTGGTTGATGGATAAGTTATCAGTTATTTTTATTTTACTTCGAAAATCATTGAAACACAGGATTTTCTTATTGATATACTAATCCTGAACATACATTATATTCGTATATTATCTACAATACTGCTATGTATATCAGTTATATTTGGATAGTTGTATAAAATTTGTACTAAACAATAAAAGGTTTAATAGGATACAATTATCGTCAAAACTCCTTCAATTGTCAGAAATTACGAATATTCAGTCGATTACCGGTCATTAATAAAGATAATGAGTAGAATATGTTAAATGTATAATAACATACTCAAAATTACTGGATACCACTAAGTAAACGTACAATGAAAAAGTCGCCGATAATAAGAATCATTACATAACAATTATTAAGTTTAATTGATTGTATTCATCATGTAATGGTGTTGGTTGGGAAAATCAAGGAGCATTTAATATTAGTTTTGTCCTAGTATAGGACAACTTAACAGCACGTATCCTCGATTCCGTCAGGGTATTCAACCTACGGCTTTCAAGCCACATAACGAACGTTGGGTCACCATACCACTAGGGCAGCTGACGTTTAGTAGTAAAGTTCTCATATCTGTCAAACGATCATCGAATACCATCGGTGACAACTTTCTGATTACTGACGAGTTAGAATTCTGTTAGTCACAACTTTTCATTAGAAATCCAGGAACATCGTGAAGTCACTCACCAGTTAGCTGATTAATGTTACTGAATTGAAATGGTTTTTGTTGAGACTGACTTTCGTTGAGTTACAGTCAATACCACAGAGCTCTAGACAGTTGTTTTATTCTAATGTTGGACTGATAAGAAGTGCACATTTTTGATTCTATTAGCAAATCAAACCTAGGGTCTTAAGGCCCAGTACTATATGTTTTTCACCCAACCGACATCAGTCTGTGATGAATTCAATCAACTAAACCCTCTACTTAAAAAGCTTAGGAGTCTAACTTATTGATCTTATATTTCAGATAATAGGCTAATTAAATATTTGGACATTTTCATATTATGAATACAATAATCATTATCTACACTTTAATTGTTAAATTCAGTCACCATAGAACAAATTGGCAATCATCGTTTCTGACTGAATTGAGGCGGTATTAGGTGTTGTAGTTGGTTGAATTCGTTACAGATTGACGCTTGCAGGGTACCATTGAAAACCAAGGAGCACTAGATACCTATCTCATCCTAGTATGAGACTCTTCATCAGTACGTACCCTAGATTCTACTTCTGGTGCTGCAGGGTAGCGAAGAGTTAATTTTCTGCACCTTTATGCTGGCATCCAATAATAGAATTCCCTTTTCCATTAATTGTCATTTTTTCATTATTTTTCAAGGTACTAAGTTTTCGTAATTATGTAATGTCTATAACACCATGGTGATAATGAATCTATTTGACTAGTGAAAAAATAAGTCATAGATACGAATGCTCACCAATTTTTTAAATAATTATTTTCACTTTACTCCTCACTCTTACCTCTCTTCTCCAACTATACTCCCATATATAGTATTCGTTAACTCAAAATACAAATCCTAATTAATTTTAATGTAAAACCAGGTTAATTAGGAAAACTCCTGCACCTCCCCCCCCCACACACACAGTCAGAAGAATGTTAAAAACTGAATTCTTTGTTTCACTTGATAACTTAGAAAAAATGAATATCCATTATTAATAATAATAATAATATTATTATTATTAGTACTATTGTTATTATCAGTAAATAAATAATCAGTAAATACCAAGAGTAAATAAATCATAGAGATTGGTAAATAGGAAAATGTCTAAGATTATATTAATGCCTACAGAAAAAGATAAACAATACAAGATTAAACTATACGCTTGAATGTTTTCAATTGTCATTATCTATTAACAATTATTTTTTTAATAAATGAAGTAAACAAGATAAAGAAAATACTTTATTTACGGGTGACTGATGAAATTCATTTTATATGAAATTAATAAATTAATAAGTAATAAGTAACAAGATAAACGAAATGAATGAATTGAGTATAAGGTAATAAATTAGTTTTTTTTTATTATTTTGTATTATTAATTTTATATAATCGACTGCTTCGCCTTCCCCTCCCTCCTCTTCCTTGCATTCCCCATTAAACACCTTAACCTAATCCACCTTTTAAATTAGTACACTTGTATGATAAACAAAATTGGTAGTTATGCCAGAGTTATAATGAAAAGAAAAATACATCAAACATTAAATACATTAAAGGATTGTCCTACTTCATTACATTCAATGTTAATAGACAATGACCTCAATTCATTAGAATATCTATCAAGTGTAAAGAAAATAATTATTTTGTGTTTTCTGTTTATTAGTAATACATTAGAGTGTTGATAATATCAATGATGTAAACACTTTATCTTTTGAACTATTTGCTGAAGTAAAAAGTAACTTGGATGACGAAATAGTATCATGACTTTCTGAATTCGAAATCATAAATTGATATGAATCAAGTAACCACTGAAAACTAGGAACTGGCATTGGTTAGCAGATAATTCAAAGATGGAACTTTTAGTTTCTTGATTAACATTTACTCATCAAACCACTGAGTCGGGAGGCGTTCAACAATTGTTTTTATCTGACTTCATTTAATTTATGATATATCTGAGTAACTTAATTCCTTATTATTAGTGGGTAAGTACTGACATAGCTGAACTCCACCTGAAAAGTTTACTCATTAGAACTCCACGAATTATCTCCTGAAGTTAGTTACTAATGTGCTGATAATGACTGTAATTAGGCATTGTGAAGATTATTGTGTTTGAATTCAATATCTCTGTATTAATAATACTCATTTACAGCTATACTTTCTATATACATGCATTTCGATTTCTTTTCAACTAATGAAATTTACAATCCCTTGAATTAATGCTTCGTTAGGTAGTGATAATAGAGTATTGATATGAATTTTTTTCAATAAAGTCAGTTGTTAACATGCAATTTCAGACAAATAAAACAGATGTTAGACTAAATAATTTTATAAAGTTTAGTTACTGTTCAGGTTACTTAACTCATCCTCTAGCCTTATTGAATATATTTCAGTGACACCACTTACAACTGAATTATTCGAGATTGATTACTACTGAAATTACTGGTTCCTTTAAAACAACATACTTTAATTATAAGTAATCAATTAGCTTCTGTCATCTGTTTCGTATTACTTTCAATGTGTGATTCTTAAACGCTGCCCACTTTTTAATCATATTAAGTGTTCATAGAGATTATTCTCTAATTAAATACTTTTCAATCTTTATATAAAACAATAATAAAGATTAGAACAATCAATTGAATATGAGTTAGTTAAAGAAAGTCGACACGATTTTAACACGGTTGCCTACTGACAAATTATAACCATCTAACATTGAAACATACTTCATATCAAATAATGATCGTAGTAGAAAAATTTCATCGAAAAAAAATTTACTCAGTATACTTAATGACTAGACAATCGTGACGGGGATCATTGTACAATGATCAATATCATAGAAATGTGATAAATGATTAATTAACAGGTGAACTGAAATTCACCTATCTATCGATTATCTTGTGTATGTTACTTATTAATGTGAAGAAATGTTACTAAGGAAAGTGATTATTACGTAAATAGTATTACATCAAAACCTACTTACAGATTAAAGATAGTGAAATATATTGGAACTGAACTATTGTGACAGTGTAAACATGAACCTGAATTAGTTTTTATTAATGAGAGAATGGAAAATGCTAAATAATAAGTTTATATTAATAAAAATAGGTATAAATAGAAAAAAAAATCATACAATAGATAGATTAACCTTGCGTGATTAGTAAACCTTTCAAAGTTATTTAGTCATTTTATGTTTTTGAAGAAGTAACTAGATGAAAACTCATTTAGATGAAAATGTGTCATTTGTACATGCTGTACATAACCTGACCACAAATACGTCTAGTCGACATTTCTTCTAAACTATTCAATAACTAGTTTAATACACTAGTTCTTAGTATCATTTAAAAGGATTCATCTCTACAGTATTCATACATCTGGATAGATGTCACTTCACTCACATTACATACTACATTTGTGATTGTTGTTCAAACTGCCGTTAGTCAGGTACACTACCAAGCACAATTCACTTCCAAGAAACTTTTATTATACTACAAAACAGGCCGGTTCTAACTGATTTTTTACAACAATATACATGATATTGAAATATCCACTTATTACGCATCAATTCATCTTTGATTTCACTTTATGTAACATTAGAACCATAGGGATTGCCTTCTTTAGCATCTTTATTAACTTAGAGATAGGTGATCATCACCATTTCACGTTAATTCTAGCTGATGTGCTCTAGCACCAATTTCGCTATTTCAGTTATCCAATGAGACCTTGAAAATTACTTTTCAAGGCCTCATTGGTATGTTACTACCCTTTCGTTCCTACCAGTGTCCTTACCAGTGGCACAATCAGTATGCGCAAACAAATCAACACTAAAATTAACAATCTCCTTACATCTTTTATAATTTGTTTCACGATAAAAAGCCATTCAGAAGTTAATGTGACAATCAAATATAACAGGCGAGAATTATTTGACTTATTTGATCACAACCAAAACAAAACAATAGAACTAAAGTTGATGCCTTGTACAAATAGGAAGGTTAAGGTAAATCTACGCATTAAATTTGTAGTACATGAATTTAAAACTGGTTGAATCATGATTTATATCAGTGGAAACCAACCGGGTCAATGATGATGATGGCTAGGCGTCTTCTACAAAAGCTGGACGCCTTTGATTCAATCCCCACTAGCGGTTAATGTACTTACTGCTATTTACTAATTCTAGTGTTCTCTGGCTATTAATAGTCCCCAAATGTAAGCAATCTTTTGTATATGTAAATGACCCCTTTAAAATATATCTATACATAAGCACCTCCAGATAACAGTAAACCACTGATAATAATAATCTAAAAAGTACTACCGTTTATTAAGCGAAAATAAGCTAAAGAACACTAATATCTAATAAGTTCTACCAGCAGTTAAATAGTATCAAACAAAGATTTGTTGTAAATTCAACAATTTCATAAATATTTACCTTCTTCTGTGAAGTACAGAATTTGATGGTCTATTGAACTATTGAGGTATTTCTATGGGGTTTTCCTGTCGTTGATTTATTTTAGTTGGATAATTATGTATGGCAACAGCATGTACGTAAAATTAAGTGTTTCATTAAATTTATTACAAATCACTTCACCAACTAACTCCTAAAGTATAGTAATATTTTTCGAAAGAGAATTTTTTCATTCCTTCGTTTACAGAAACGAGACGCGATTATGTCATAGGAATAACAATAGTTGCTGACATGCCTACATGGGTTGAAATGCTTGTAAAGTGGGATTTTCATAGAATGTTGACAGATTTTGAACCGAGCATTTCTTAATCCAATCAAACATGTTATACTCAATAGGGAAGCTATCAGTTTACTAACTTTGATAGATATTAACGCGTAGACAACCTACATAAATGTCAATAGTTTGTAACCAGTTTAATTGAATCTAGAAATAGGTTAAATGGATACAATGTGTGTTAAGAAGAAAGTTTGGAGATTTTAACATTGTGCTCATCCTTCGTTAATTGTTTCATAGCCAGGAATTTCTAACATTTCTCAATTTATTTAGTTAGTGTGCACTATTTATTAGCGTGTAATTTAACATTGATGCCCTTTATCTGGTGTGTTTGTGGCACTACAATCTTTTATTTAATATAACGAATCGGTCTGAATTATACAATGATTGACTACCAAAAAGCAATAAAGAGCTGTTTCGTCCCATAAGGGGCTGTTCAGCAGTGCACATCCACCACATCACGTAGGATCAAACAGTTGATATTTCTAATTCAGTCAATTCGCGAATTGCTTTGTACTACCTCATCTATTGTCACCTGTAAGTAAATGTCTCACACCCAACATGGCCGAACCCCGCTGGTCACATCTCACTAGAACTTCAGAGATTACTTTGAAAAGTTAATCACTAACAAGATTATATTAATTATTATTTGTATGTTGTAAAGATTGTTGTATATTAATCTGATATAACGAATATGTCTCAATTAGGTAACCATTGACCACTAGTGACCCTCATTTAACAAGAAACATTCAATTAGAATAACACTGTGATATGCAGAACTCACCTACTAAACGAAAGAATGCATAGTTAGAAGTACTTGATACCAAACACTTAATTAATAATAATAATCCAATACCAACTAATGTAATCATACTGATTACTGAGAGTAGTACTAAGAGTACCATTTAGAAATGCATATAAATATCACATATACATGGAACACTTATAAATTACCTGCATGAGATTCCAATTTGTATTCTTGGTTTATGTGGCATTTGTTTATTATAAAGTATTTATTTGTTATGTATATAAAAAAATAGAAAACTGTATGCAATGATAAGTAACACTTATTCCTTTTTGAATATCTTGACAATAAGAGACTACTTGTAATTATGTTAAGTAGTATGTAAATAATTTCACAAGTTATTGATATTTAATGAGTAAATGTTTATAAGTAATAAATAAATAAATAATATTTTCTACATATACATGTATATATATTTATACAATATACAATTGGATAATTAATTAGGGTAAATTCAAGAATAAACATTTCCTTAATTAACTACTTATATACATAATTCTTTATCAGTAGTTAATTTTGAGCTAAAATGATTTGGTAGAAATCACTTCTCAAAATTTATCTCTGATTGGTCAATTCAATTGTTTGATTATTTGTTACAATGAGATAACAGGGAATAATTTAAGGACAGAAGATTTGATTAAGGGGAAGTTCTTAACATTAAGATATTCTAATTGTAATTTGCATAAATTCTATGCATTCAAAAGGAATAGCTGAAGGATTGAGTGATGTATTAGAAGTTATAGGTTTATTGTATTGCAAATTGTAAGAAGTTGTAAAGAGGCAAAGTTAAATGAAATAGACTTAGATTGTTTGTACTCTTTACAAGTTGATATAAGGAATAAAGTATTTAGAATTAAAATAAAAGAACTCGATCTAAAGTGTCACATGTATAAATATCTACTAAATTCATATGAAGCGGTAAAATAAACACGTAGGTTATTTAAATATACGTCGTATTATGCAATAAGACTAAGTGACTAAAGTTAGATATCATAGATAGTAAATACTAACTGGATGATTTGTAAGTTAACTACTAATCATGAGGCGTTAATTTCACCGATTTGATTTGTGTCCACATCATAAATGAGCGTTATTGAACAGTCCTATACTGCTCCCGGGGAGGGGGGGGGGAGGAATGTTTGTCTGAGCTTTACTTTTATGAACATAAGTATTCATAATGATAATTAATGCGAGATCACTGACTGTTTTATTATATGGGATGAAAACGAATTATACATGCTTTGTACCGTTGATGTTAACGTATGACATTTAATGCAATAAATGACGCTTATAAGCTTTTTAGTTTTAATGCGCAGTAGCTAATATAATCTCCACTTACTTCATGTAGAAGTTAAGTCAAACTGCCTTGATGAGCATTTTGCTTTAAAACGTAACATTACAGGCATATGATTATCAATCAAACCTATATTTAGAAGGAGCCAAGTTTGAGTTCTTGTATGCATCAGGAATATATGTGATTTTTCTTTGTATTACAAAAGTGGAAGGACTTGTACATCTGAAATTTTGAAAACTCAATTCACTGGTGACGTATAGGCATCTGTAACTGAAGAAACGATTATTTCGTTTCTTGAAACGGTAAAAATTACGTACTGATGATTATTAATCAGTCCTTCTAAAATCCAGGTCTTTGAATATTGGGCTAACAACCAGCTTAGTTAATATGGTTAGTTTGGTCAGACAATTGTTTGCTCTGAAATATTAAACTATTACCACAAAACCATTAAGGAAAGAATGCTGTACAGACAAGACGCGTAATCAGCATAAAAGATAGATTTCAGAGGAAATAATATTACTAAATAATCAGAGAACAGCGACTATAGGAAGGTGGTCTAGAGAGAGTATACAGGAAACTCTAGATGGAGGTCTCGTCTGATCTGACACTTATCAATAAGGTCTACTTGCAATATTACGGAAACTGATGTTTCCTGTTAAATTCAACATAGCGCCACTCATTTTCATAGTCAATTGATTTATTCAGTCAGTAATTCATCGTCTATAAGACTGAAATTTTTACATTGAATGATCATAATGTAGTGACCAATTGGATATTTATCAAGTCTTTTATAGTGTTGATAAAATTATATAAATCAAACAAATATCAAATAAGTTTTGTTTCTGTAGATTGATCAGCTACTTGTAACTTACTAGAAACCTAATTAATAATCATTTAAATCCTATTCAAATGTTTTATATCCTGTTAATGATGAATTATAAGTAAGACATAACATTAAAATTTCTTCCCGCTCTTGTATTGTAAGTGCTGACAGATAGAAAGCAGTGAATAGCTGTTTCTTCCTAGTATAAGACTCTTTACGGGAGATCAGTCTCTGGTGAACAAAGTAACAAATCAAAGCCAAATTGTTATATTATAGCAAAGAATTGGAAATTACAATCCATTGAGTTTATTCTTCGTACTATTGGGACATTTACGACTAAACGACATATGGTTCAGCGTTCTGTGACTGCTTTATTTATATTGTCTGAATTGTAAGCTTTTCACAGTCTCATTACCGGTTGTCATGCGTAAACTATATCGATCTATTGTAACCTTACTTTGATCCTGTTATCCAGAACCCTGTACAAAAACAACTCCCCTAACTCAGCTTTTACTGTATTTTGTATTTCCTGTTACTATTTTATATATAAAAGTCATTCTTTTTACTCAGTAAGTAATTTGGTCACAAATCTTATTCATCGGTGTTTATTCATCCTACCTACACTTCTTGAGAAAACTGGATACTCAGGCATCGTGTCAACTAATCATCGTTTTCAAATCTATCAGGTTGTAGTCATAGCACAGATTCTATTGGCTCATTTCTGCTTTCACAACTGCAAGGTCATTCCATGTATCAGCTTCACTACTAGTTAGCTGTAAATCATCAAAATTAATCGCAGAATCCCAGGTTTACAAGAAGCATTGCCCCCTAGGAGGTTCGTTGTATGCTACTTTGTACTCACCTTCAACTAAATGAACCTAAATCTCAGTATTGATGTTGACAATGAGATATAAATATATTTAAATTTTATACGAAACTATGTGCATCATATACTGTGATACAAATAATTCAAGAGGAGAAATGCGAATAGACCAAAGAAACATTTACATTTTAAGACATTTGTGCATGATGTATGTTTCTAGATCTACTTCATTAAAGTTTATAAAGACTGAGTTTATTGCAAACCTTATTATACTTAAGTATGATATATTTGATACTGTTGCAATATCTTTGTCATTTGTTTGGAATACAGTTGTCATGAAGTTTACTTGATAAACTTTCTCAGTAAAATGTTTTTAGGAAGGGAAGGGGGTCTGGTGGTTAATAAAATCTAAACGTTGAAAATTATCTTGGATAGTTATGATGTACTATATACTGAACCAACCAATAAAGCGTCACCAATAAATAAATATCACTAATTACTAAATGATCAGCAAATATCTGGAAACAACGGATAATTCAACTATACTTAATGAACACTATGGTAATCAGAATGTACATTACTGATAAAACTTGGTACAACTACAGTAACTGTGTAGAGAAATGATTTGGAAAATATGGCAGCTTTCTCTGTCATCATCTACGTCACTGTTAGCTAGTCGACAATACAAGATTATTTTAAATTCTTAATGAGGACAAACACTATCGACTGATTAGAATGTATTTGGATATTTCCATTGATTTGTCAAGATGTAAAATTGATCAGTCTCTATTGCCATATTTGCATTGTAAGTTGATTGCTTCGATATAGCGTGAGTTCACAAGTAATATCCCAGTGTGAACACGAACAATGAGATGAAGGTATATATTCAGCTGGTGAGTCCCGAATAGGACGAAATGTGCGTCATGGATTTCACATGTCAGTCATAATCCATCTCAAACAGTCGTCGACTAAAATACACAGAAAGTTAAGGAGCTTTTGCAATTATAACACACTGGACAGATATGTCAAAGTATAATAAATCTATCATCGAATAATGTAGACAACATAGTTAAACAAACAAAGATGCTAAAAATCGACAGTGCAACAATAAAAAACAATCAATCAAGTGTAAAACACACATTGATTTAGAGAGAACAAGAATTATGTTTGGTGAAGAGAATAAACAAGGTAGAATAAACTCATAATCTAAAGAACAGTATGCAACAATATAATCAGGTTAAATCCATAGTAAGACCTATAGTTAAACCAGTTTTTATTGTTCACTCAATTCTGCTTTCTTTATGTGTATAGCAATATGTATAGCAGACAAAGAAGTTCTGATTTCGTAGGTTCCTATAAACCATGTGAACCAATTTTTAAGAAAACTGAATGTTGATAAAGTGGCCATCAATTATAAGAGGTATTAATACTACTACTGTTACGGTTCTGTAACTATGCAGGACAGACAGACAGATACAACGCAGAACTTCGTACGTACGTACATCAGTTCAGGTCGCCATACCACATCAGCACACAGACGCAACTGTCAGTTCAAATCCAAGAGTGATAACGATAATAGAAGTATTAGCAGTAATGCAGAAAATTAGGGAGCGAAGATATAATTCGAAAAGTATAATTCAGTGAGATAAATTTGAAAGGAGAAAGATAGAGAATTCGGAAGGTTAGATTTTGAGAGAACACAAAGAGTGGATGCACCTGCGCCATTGCGAACGATTCTGAGCCATGTCGTTCAAGGTCTCTAACCATTGGTGACTTTCGTCTCGCGGACCCCAACCACGCAGCCTACACCTACCAACATGACTTAGTCTGCTTGTCAGTGACTTCATCGATTTCTGCCATGTTTTGGTTTGGCCGCCCCTAGATTTCTTCCAACCTATTCCTACACCACAAAACATAGCACGTCGAGGCAGTCGGTAGTTAGACATGCGTAACACATGTCCCAACCACCTCAACTGATGAAGTTTCAATACTTCATCTATTGACTTGCCCCCCTTTCCTAGAACCCGTTTCCTAACGACAGCATTGCTCACTCGGTTGTCCCAGGATACACGAGCAATGCTTCGGAGGCACCTATGATCGAAGACCAGTAACCTATGAATGTCCTCTACTCTTAACGGCCATGTTTCGCTACCGTATAGTAGGACAGAGCGAACTACTGCACGGTACACTCGTCCTTTGGTTAGCAAGCGGATATCTCGCCTGCGCCATAAGTGACGCAACTTGGCAAAAGCCAATCGAGCTTTCTGTATCCGTGCTGAGATTTCGTCAGTCACCAGGCCATCAGCACTGATGAGACTCCCCAGATACGTGAAGCGGTCTACACGCTCGACTACTTCACTCCCTATCACTAGTTCAGGTTCCGATGCAACCCAATCCTGAAGCAACATTTTGCATTTCGAGGGGGAAAACCGCATCCTGAACATGCTTGCATTGTTGCTCAGGGTAGTCAGAAGACTCTGCATTTTGTCAGCGTCTTCACCAAATAGGACTATGTCATCAGCATACTCTAAGTCAGTAAGAGAGGCTCCTGGTAGTAAGTCAACTCCTGAAAAGTCAGACGAAGACATGGTTATATCTAGGAGCATGTCTATGACAAAATTAAACAAGAATGGGGAAAGTGGACATCCCTGACGGACACCACTTGAAGTGAGGAATTCCGATGACAGTTCGCCATAAGTTCTCACTCGACCTGTAGTTTTAGAGTAGAGAGCTTGTATAAGGTTAATGTACTTCTTTGGTACACCTTTCAATGACAGACACTGCCACATAACCTCACGATCAACAGAGTCGAATGCCGCCTTTAGGTCCAGGAAGACAACTATTGTAGGACGCCTAAATGTGTGTCTGTGTTCCAGGACCTGTCGCAGTGTGAAGATGTGGTCTATACAGCCACGTCCAGGTCTGAATCCAGCCTGGTTTTCTCTAGTCTGCTCTTCACGAGCTCTAGTTAAGCGTCTAAGTATAATCGATGCTAACAGCTTAGAAACTATATTAGTCAGACTGATTCCCCTGTGATTGTCGCAGGAAGACTTTTGTCCTTTCTTATAAATTGGGACAATCAGGGATTCAGACCAGTCAGATGGTATTACGCCCAGTTCCCAGATTCTACCTAAGATTTCAGTCAATCTAGCTGCTAAAACTGGACCACCATCCTTAAAAATTTCAGGGGTAAGCCTATCAGGACCTGCTGCTCTACCTCGCTTCAGATTTCCTATAGCCTTCTCAATTTCATAAAGACTAGGAGGAGTTAAGTCGATTTGCCATTCAGGATGACTGGGGATCGTGGGCAACCGAAGTGTGGCTGAAGGCCAGTTGAACTGATCCCTAAAATGTTCCGCCCATCGGTCCAATCTCCTGGACTGAGAATGAATTGTAATCCCATCCCTTTCCGAGATAGTCTCACTCACATTCGGATCCCTAATACCAGTTTCCTTAATAAGTCGAAAAAGTTGCCTACTGTTGCCTATCGCCGCTGCCTTTTCCATCGTTTTTGCTTTCGCCACCCACCACTGTTCACGGTCGTTGCGTAGGCTTTTTATCAGCCTGCGCTTAAGCTCACTTCGCTCTTTATTATGTTCAGAGCCAGATGGGATGAGTTTACGATTATCCATCAGTTCGGTGGATGCTACTGAAATCCACGGCTTCATCCTAGCCTTATGATTTACCTTACTAGCAGATATCATTGCTGTTTCCACAGCATTTTTGATATCATTCCAACCTGCTTCCGGATGGCAATCGCTTACACGGTCGCCTAACTGTTTTTCTAGTTGTTCCTTAAATATATTCTTAGCTTTATTATCATTAAGTAAATCCCTAAGAGGCTTCATCGCAATATCTTTCCTACGTCCAGTAAGCCTCAAACAAATACGCGCTCGCACTAGAGCATGGTCTGAATCTAAACATGTGCCTCAGTTACAACTTTTCACATCATGAATTTAGTCTGTGATCTACGTTGCTTGCTATCTGTTAAGTCGCCTATTATGAAGAATACTTATAGTAATCAAATAGAATCTAATGAGAATCAAATAATTGTACAGAATAAATTTGTTAGAAATGACCACTCCTAGTTAGAAATCATTATCAACTAATCATAAATATTTTTATATTTCCTAACATTCATCATTTAGGAAGTTGATTTTCAATACAGTGATAAGTTTTCCTATTCAGGGCTTTACAAGGTGGCATTTGAAACAGTTTAGATTTAATACGACTATGAGAAAGCATAAGAACGTCAAAGATACTTAATTGTAATCAGGAATACAAACATAAAATTAAAACAATCTGATAGAGTTTCATCGAGTAGAACTTCCAAGAAATCATAAATTACTCAACAGTATTTATTGTTTCTTAATATCCGATCAATTAGGTTAATGAATGCGTTACTACTTAACTTATCATATGTAATCAAAATTAAGTACTTAGAACTGAGTTGGAGTCTCAGTGTGAACATAAACACTGGGATGTAAGTACATCCAGCTAACGACTCCCATATAAGACAAACGCTCATCGTGAATTCTGATTTCCAGTGGCAATCTAACTCATATAAAGTTGAGTACTATTACAAGTTGTTTAATTTACGTATTCATCAGCAACAAGTACAATCAACTTAGTGACCTGATTAAAATTCAGTGTAACACAAATTAAAACGGAAGTACCAATTGTTTCAATTGTATTAACCAATAGAAAATCTACATCAATAATATATAGACTAGTTGGGAAACAAGAGAAAAAGCTGTTTGGAAGTAAGGAAGAACAGGGATGGTGGGAGTAGTAATTTCATGTCAACTAAATAGTACATTGTATATTATCATACAAATCTTTCTTGAGCAATTTTAAGCAAATTCTTTTGACTATGTTAATTCATGTTTTCATTAGAAAACAAACAATTAACACCTTAGTAACAGTGTCAAGTAGGAAAGTTCATAAGAGTAATTTATTTTATTTTACTTATCTGTTATTATTATTATTATTATTTAATAACAATTAGGAAGAGAAACAAAAACTATAAATTCAATTGATTAAAGAAAAGTAGAATAGCTTCGACAGTTTATCCACTGCAATTGTTTGATATCAACAAATAATGTAAATTTGGTTGATTGAATAAACCGAACCAGTTTTCCAGAGGATTAGGTGCTCATCGTTAAACCTGTAGCTCCTGGTTCGGAATCTGAGGTGTGGACACCTAAGGAGTTCCACACTAAAGTGAAACAGCTGTTCACTGATTCCTAGTTTTCACTGGTATCCTTCCAACATCAATCTGTGACATATCCAATCAACTAATTTATCAATATCCACAAAAATAACCATCTCAATTCAAATAATGTAAATGTAAATTCTCAGAAGAGAAATGGAATTTATTCATTACCATTTTATAAACAATAAAAGAATATCTATTCCATAATAAATCAGCTCACTAGTGACTAGCTCCTTGAGGTAATTCCTGGGGTTCTAGTGTGAAGACATGACCGGTGGAGTTCAATCGTGTCGGGTGTGGGGCAGTGACTAACCAATGACAATGAATGAGGTCGCGGAAACGTATAACGAATTGACTAAATTAGAAATATCAACCGTTAGAAGCCAACTTAATGGTCCAATGGTAAAGCGCTCGTCGCGGAGTCAGAGGGCCCTGGGTTCAATCCCCAACGGGGTCGGGGATGCGCACTACTTAAGAGTCCCATACTAGGACGAAACAGCTGTTCAGCGCTTCCAAGTGATCAATGGTTGTCTGGTTCAGATCAATTCGTGATATCAGCATTGATAAATATGAATTCATTTGCATTCATCATGTAACTTAATCGTGATTAGTATAAAATGCACAGTCATAATGTTGTATTCTTCTCGTTTAGGTTTCAGTGTAAAACTACGAACAGACAATTCGATCCTTAAAGTATGAATGTTAAGGAATCATCTGGTTTCTATTAACTTATCATTAAGGTATTCAAGTATTCAGTTTGAAATTATTCTGAATACATTTTATAGATAATAAAGTAGCCATAAATTTACTGTAAGTTTCAGTATTAATCTACTTGGAAGTTTTCTAAATGACAGAGAAGATTTGTAGATTAGTAGATTGATTTTAATTAAATTGAACAATTTAATTATAGTGTTTTCATTGTCATCATGCATTACTTCTTCGGAGTAAACTTCTGATAGAGGTGAGCATTAGGAAAGTCGATATAAATGATTTGAAGTTTGTTTTGTTTAAGTTGAATTCAATTGACTATTGTTCAAAATTATATTTAGATTCTTTTGCCTCTCGATATGATTCATAGTAACATTGTTTATTGTCTTTTCTAATCGGCTGATAAATCGAGTTCATTTCATTAGGTTTACTAATTGCCGATTGAGCTATGTACAAAGCGTTTAACACCTCTTTAGTCCTTATGCTTTCTTTGTTCAAAATCATGACGGTTCCCTGGTAAAATAGATGGGAGAAAATAGAGAGGCGTATGGTAGTGAAGTGATGCTTATATGGTCAGGAAAGAAGAGGTAAACAACTTTTTTCAGATGTAAGGCTTTTCACAGTTTGAACAAATGACATTTGTAGATGATATTTGGTCTATTATCTTCTGACAATTTGTTTTTTAGGTTGTATAGAATTGGCTGAAGTGACTGCATTGGCTGGTGAGAGATGCTTACTCCTAACGGCCTCAATAATTCGGTTATAATTTCTGTTATATATTTCATATATGGCAGAATAATCTAATTAATTATGTCTTCTTTAATGATCCTGAAAGTTACTTATGATGAAGCTGATTAGATAGCCCTACTTTTGAATGACAGTCATTATCTTTTATTTATTTTTGTGTAGTAGGCCTACTAAAACGTGGTTTTGTACTTTAGCTTAAAGTTTGTTTAATCGCCAGAATCAACACAAGAAATCCGAAGACCCGTCTGTTTTAGAAACAAATCCACACAAACTTGATTTTTAATTACATTCACAATAATTCAACTACTCGTAAAATCTTACACAAGGAACCCTCATTTATTGACGAATGAACAAACCAGAAAGCTAGCACCCAATTAACGCCTTTGTTACAGTTCTGCTAGTTGTAATTAATGAATAGAAATAAGATATTGCATAGCTACAATGTGCTTTCAAATGATTTGTAGTTATTACTAAATTAAGCAGCTGGCCATACCCACCCACCTCCTAATTGACATATAAACAAAATAATCTAGTAATCATAGGTATACAATTGATTAATCCGTATAGCTATTGGCTATACTTAGAAATCATAGGAGAATATCATTTAGTCAGTACACACGTAGCCTATAACAATACTAAATGCCTGCCATGAAACCATGAGACCATCCATTAGAACATATATGTAACCACTAATAAGTATAAATTATGTAACTCAGTGAATTAAATTCTGCCTGCTAACATTTGAAACTTTGACAAACATTAACAATCTAATTTTCCCGACATTATTCTATTGACGATGGCTTCATTTCTATGTTCTTTATATTCAATAAAAAGATTTTGGAAGTTTTGAATAATTCTATTTTGTCTATATTCTAGACTATTCAATACTGAAATTCCATGGTTTCTAAGAGATTATCATATTTGAAATTAAGTTTGTAATCCTGTTATGAACATTGATACAATTGATAACAAGTAAAACATCAATGGTACAATGTATTCAACAATAACAATATTCCAATCTTTTAGTCGACGACGACAGTATTCTTTTTAGTTAACTTATATTGCATTAATTTACCTAATGGGTGGTAATATTCTTTACTTAAGAATTATCCAGTTGTTTATCTTTTATCTAAAAAGGAAACTAATTATTCAACAGACTGGCTTATTTGATTTATGTATACAATAGAAAAAACTAATGTAGATTAAAGTTCATTGTGTTATGTAATGGTTTCATTAGTCGGAAATATACTTTATTTATTTTATAAACAAGAATAAAAGATTATGAAAAATATTTGTACTACTTATAAATTTAAGCAAATCACTGTATTTTTAAATTCAATTCAAATGGTTTGTGGAAATTAACATTAAGTTTAGTTGATTGAATTTGTTACAGATTGATGTTGGTAGGGTACCAGTGGAAACCAAGGAGCATTAGTGAGACAGTTGTCACCAATGAAAATGGATAATCGTCGGGATATATATGACAAATTGATGAAAGTGGGAATTTTACCATTAGATGATGCCCCAGTGGTATAGAGGATTAGTTGTTCTTCAAACTGAAGCCCTTGGGGTAGAATCTAAGGTGCACGCTTCCGAGGAGACCCATACTAGAACAAAATAACTGCCCAGAATTCCCTTGTTTCCGATGGTATTCTGTGACAAATTCCATCAACCATACCTATTTTTAAAGTTAAATTTTCATTCTACTAATAGTATAATGAATAAAATAAGGATAATAATCAGTTGCATGTTGAATTTGATGTTACTAAGAGACCTGAGTTATAAAACTGTTGGAATTGACAATTGATGTCTGTTGTGTCTCAGTATGACACCCTTTAGTAGTCCATATGAATATCTACACTGTAAATCAAAACCAACACCTTTAGACATTATGACTGGTGAATTGGTTTCCATTGGTTTAACTTAGTCAACTAGTAATACAATGTATGAACTCTTCGTTTGTCACTCATATTCGATATAGCTAAACTGTACTGGTCACATTATACAAAAACCCTTAAATTGTAACCTGAATTCAGTCATTAGTGAGCTAATTTTAATCATGATTTATTGTCATGAAGATTAATGAATTTTAATTTCAATTTGACTAGTCTCTAAAACAGCCACTCTTGGATCAAACAAGACCACTATTAACTAAATTTAGTAGGTAATTCTAAATCTTTAACAGAATGTGACAGGGGAATTTAACACTGTCAGAGTTATGTAAGTCTCTTACACACCGCTAGCTCAGTAATTTAAGGGCTAAACCTGTAAGTGTTTGTTTTGACCCTCAGTAGAACTTGAATCTACATATTTTAGAAGTCTTGTAAAAAGGATAAAACAATTAAGTAGTTCTTCCTAGTTTTTAGCAGTTATATGATCCAATCCATTCAATGATATGAAATTCAACAACGTTCACAAACTCTAATGCTATGCATATTATGAAATAAATTCGAGTTGTTTCTGGAATTTCATCAGATGAAAATAGTCACTGAGTAGATGTATGTATAGATGCTTTAGACCCCGGTTATACATAACCCGGTAATACTCACAAGTTAATAAACAACACTGTTGGAGATTCAGCTGCAAGGAGCACTGAATTGACAAATGTGGACTATACCTCATCAAGGCAACAAAAGAACAACAACATCATTCACATACATTCAAGTGAACAACAACAAATATCTGATGATAATAAATCAGTTGATCATAGTGATGAGCTTGATGACAGGCTAGTTTAAAAAGATAATTAGAACATTGAAGAAAGCAATCAATTATTTTCTGACCCTCACAGAGGATTCAGTGAAATAATACGTATAAAAAACTTTAGCAGGCAAAATGGGTAATTTTTACATTATAACTCATTAGTACAGTACCAAATTGTAGTCATCCTTCTGTCGTTTGTTGTAATAAGCTTAAGAAAACTGTTTATCAATTACTTATGTAAATGGGTTTTGATACGATAGGGTTAATACAAAAATTAATGTGACTGTATCACAAAAACAGGCAAAGAGGGAAAGATATTGACATAATAAATAAATTGCGCTTGTAAAATTCCGATTAGTAATAATATCAAGAAAGATTAATCTGAATTATGAATCTTTAGTGGCTTCTAGTTTGAGCCAGATCTGATAACACCTCGAGCTACCAAGTTGAATAATCTTTTAACTCTAACTAAAGAGTGATGATGGTTTGACAGACATCATTGTTACATGGGTATTTATACACCACAGTACTAAAATATAAACTTACCTATGAAATAAGGCACATGTTATGACGGCTTTTAGAAACCTTAGTAAAGCCTCTAAAACGGTTGAAGGAATCGGGGACATTCCATCCAATCACTGATTGACAGACATTTCCAGAATCTCTACGTGGCATATTCTGATTGGACAATGGCAGAAAACATCTTAGCTCAGAGTGGACGGATTTTAGTGGTGATTTAATGGTCTCAGAAAACTTTAAATATACGAATATTTTGTTCATGACCCACTATCTCTAACTGGAATAAAGATTCCTGCCTACTTGTCTTCTGTAATGCGACTAGAAGGGTTTAATGTCCCTGACAGCTGAAGTTGTTCCTCATTAGTCTGTTTAAACATAGAAATACATTCAAATGTACTTTTCAATACAGTGTCTTTTTTGTGATTACATAAAAGGTTGAATACCGTGATTTATACAAAAGACTACCTACAACTAGATAATTATTAACAGAAAGTTTCATCATTTTACAAACTGGTTTAAGTTAAATATAAAACTTTAAATACCGGCTTAGTATGATCCTGATAAGGGTGTAGATGTGCGTTACTGAGAAGTTTGATAATAAAGTAAAAAAACCTGCATCCTGATTTACAATGTTTTCCTGTTTATAGTCAATCTATGATACAAATAGAAAATGATAAAAATTGATTACACCTTAATATACTTTATATCGACACTACGGTATACCAGAGAAACTCGACAACATCATCCGGAATTCTTACGACGGACTACAGTGCAAAATCATGCATGGAGGACAGCTGACAGATGCATTCCCAGTAAGAAACGGTGTCAGACAAGGCTGTCTGCTCTCGCCCTTCCTCTTCCTGCTAGTGGTCGATTGGATCATGGAAACCTCTACATCTGGGGAGAAGCACGGGATTCAATGGACAAGTAGGATGCAACTTGATGATCTGGACTTCGCGGATGATCTAGCACTTCTATCCCATACACAACAGCAAATGCAAGTGAAGACAACCAAAGTAGCAGCAACCTCAGCATCAATAGGCCTGAACATACATAAGGGAAAGAGCAAGATCCTCAAATTCAACACCGAGAGCACCGACCTAATTGAACTTGATGGTGAAACTCTGGAAGAAGTGGATACCTTTACATACCTGGGGAGCATCATCGATGAACAAGGAGGATCCGATGCAGATGTAAGGGCAAGGATCGGCAAAGCAAGGGCAGCATTCCTACAGTTGAAAAATATATGGGAGTCCAAACAACTGTCTGCCAATCTCAAAATTAGACTCTTCAACTCGAACGTCAAGACAGTTCTTCTGTATGGAGCTGAAACGTGGAGAACTACTGCAAACATCCTCAGGAGAGTACAGGTATTTATCAACAACTGTCTACGTAGAATACTGAATGTCTGTTGGCCGGAAACCATCAGCAACAGCCTACTTTGGAAGAGAACAAACCAACTTCCAGCTGAAGAGGAAATCAGAAAACGACGTTGGAAATGGATAGGACATACATTGCGCAAATCATCTGACTGTATCACGAGACAAGCACTAACTTGGAATCCTGTTGGAAAACGGAAAAGAGGAAGGCCAAAGAACACCCTGCGTCGAGAACTGGAAGCAGACATAAAAAGGATGAACAGTAACTGGAGACAGCTGGAGAGGATTGCTCAGGACAGAGTTGAATGGAGAATACTGGTGAGCGGCCTATGCTCCTCCGAGAGAGTAACAGGCGTAAGTTATACTTTATATCTTAGCAAAACTAAAACAAAATGTATTTCATTTAGGTGTTGTGGAGTTTGATGAATTTGAAATTGGTATCATGAAGTGATCTGGGTTAGGAAGTCATATTAAAATCAGAAATCAATGAATGTTTGTTTTGTTTTTCATGATTTTTATTTATCTGTCTAATCTAGTTCACTTTAAACTATAAAATCCAAAATTATCAATGTTCATAGCACCCACTTACAGTCAATATCAATTCATTAGTGACTAATTTCGAAATGAAATAGCTGGAGTTCACGTAAGAAGATATGACTAGTGGAGAGTAACCATAATCACTGTGACATAGTTACACTTCTATGATAATAGAAAAGAGCATGGAAATATATGATAAAATGAAAGAAGTTTAAAATATCAACTATTGAATACAGACTGAATCAATGGTCCGACGGTATAGCATACACCATAAAACTTGAGACTCATTACCTGTACTCTATAAACAGAACTACTGGAGAGAGTCATACTACGAAGAAACTACTGCAAAACATTAATTCTTCATTTTTAATTGTTGTTTAAATCTCATTGTTTCATTATATCACATTCAAAAATGTAATTCATCAGTTTCATTTTGTGTTCAATATTCAAATTTTCAGTAACGTTGCGTTTTCTTTTTCAAACAAAAAATATTGTTACTTTACAATTATTTTAATTAGTGTCAACCATTTTATTATCGTTTATTTTATTTTATTCTTTTACTTTACATTTATTACTAACTTGAATTTACATAGTCAATGATAATGAATAATAAAACGGAAAATTATTTATGAGTAGTATAAAGTTTATAATTAAAAAATCTTGTTTGTTTTATATCATGAATAATTAAAATTCATAATTGAACGAAGTAACAAACAATGGAAAAATGGTTACCGTTTGTTTGTACACCTTTTTTTCGTTTTCCTCCTTTTTTTCTTCTAAAGAAAAACTAACAATGTAACAGATGATGTTATATGAAACGGTTTAAAAATCAAATGTGGAGACAATTTTTTTTTAAATTTAAAATATGTTCCAAAAATGAAACTATGAAGTTGGCTACGCCACCTACCATCAACCTCCTCCCGCTTTAACGCCCACTTATCTTTAGGATATATTCTATACTCATTGAACATATTTATGTAAGTATATATATTTTTTGTTTACATTTGTTACTTTGTGAAACATGTGGAAATTATCAATTGATTTAATATGCAATGAAACAGTTTATGGAGGTTGTTATTAAGATAAATTGATTGAATTCGACACAGTTTTATGTTGCCATTGTACCATTAAAACCAGGAAGCACTAGACAATTGTTTCATCATAGTACAAGACTCCTCATTAGTGAGGAGCTACATTTCGCCTTAGGTGGTTTAGGTTGTCAAACGCCTAACCATCTGTACCACTGGGCTACCAGGTATCCAATGGTAGAATTCTCACTTTCATCAGTATGTGATATATGGCCCAATGATCATTCACTTCCGATAAGTCTGAACTCCACATATCACGACTTTAATCTATATTTAACCTAGAAAAATTTGTTTCAGATATTTATATAAGTTTCTTGAACTTTTTAATGTTAGGTGACTAATGATAATCAAAAATAATAACCTCCATCTAGATTTTGGGATAGTTAGGGATCAATGTAAGTGAAACGCATATTAACCTGTTTCACAGTTTAAAACTTTACAACTGATCTAGTTGGATCATTATTATCATTCTGTTAAATTGAGATATTTGAATGTATTCCTCGCTGATTGTAACCTTATAAGTTCTTTGAAACTTATGACACTGATTGTTCCAGTCATATAGGAATGCCAAAAGAAAGTGATAACTACATTATCAAATAAACGGTATTTAACTGATCAAAGAATATTTTCATTATTATTATTCGGTCTTACATAAGTGATGGTCATATTTAAAACTGAAATTGAGCTGTGGTGACTGGTTTGTTGATTAGGATTCGTCACAAATTGATGTCAACTGAGTACCACTGAAGATTAGACAACAATAGACAAATGTTTCGCTCTGCTACACATCCACGATCTTACGCAGGGTATCAAATTAGAATCCTTTAAAATCTTGAAGCTAATGCTTACAATCAACTTCACTAGACCTGTGTTCAATGGTAGAATTCTTACTTCAATCAATTTCTAACTTACTGCATCAACCATTGAATGTCATCAGTCATTATCATTTATTTTCTCAGGTCTGGTACTCACAAGCTAAGTTACTTAATGCAACCATGTATCATTATTACTATCAGTTTTTTTATTTTTTATTTGTGATGAATGGTTGTACAACCTATGACATTGCTACCACATACTGCCAAGCTATTTTGATTGGTTTAATTAACTTTCAAATTTACGTATTATTCTTATACTATACTAGAGAGCAACCTTATCACACCACGAATCAAGCTTATTTAAACAACCATCAAAACTTAAGTCGCACTTGTCCGTTGTTTCAACGTTATATACAATTCCTTAGTGGTCCCCAATTAATATCACTCCACGAGACAAATAGATAATCTTCTGGGCTTCAAAACCATCGTTTTATATTAGATACAGATCCAGTAGTCAGTGAAGCTGGATGAGTCTAGTTTTGTATAAGATTTATAGTCATTCTGGTAGTCCTTTATATCTTATCAACTAAGTTTTCTCAGACAAAGAAAAATATTTTTTCGCCAATTCCCAAAGGAAAAAAAAGTAAGGCTTAGTGTTTCTAGGCTTGCAATGTCAACTGATTCACTGTAACTTTTATCGTTTTATTAGCTTTGTTTCATTTATTTGTTACTCTTTTAACAATAAAGCATAGTACATATAATGCAAAACAGCCTAGGTTAAAACTTGATCTACCGCTATCGGTCGGCAGCCAAGTGTGCACAAAGATTGCATACTTCACCTTTCAGTGATCAGTATTATTTTTATTTGAATCTGATATCACGAATCGCCTTGAGAAAGAAACCTTTAAATGGCCCTAAACAGCTGTTTCATTGTAATGTAGGACTGTTTGACAATGCACATTCACAACTTTATCAGGGAATCTAGCAAGTGACTTTCAAATTTTTTACCAAACGTTAAACCACTAGACTGCGATATTGGCCTGCATTCAGTAGCAGGTATTTCTAACTTCAGTTAACCAAATTCATTACTATCATTGGCTAACTGCTTCACATTTAACATGAATGAGATCATGCAAATATATCGTAAAGTAACCGAAGATAAATATAACAACCGTTAGGTGATGGCCGACAAAGTGATACAAAAGTCAAGCGTTCATCACGGAACAAAAAAATTCTTGGTTTGATTCCCTAGTGGGATTGAAGATACACATTTCTGAGGAGTTCCACACTAGGACGAAATACCTGTTTACTACCAGTTCTTAGTTTTTAATTCAAGATAATGAATCAAAATACAATAATCTTTATAAAAGTCGATTATAGTCATTATTACAGATTTTCCATATTAACCAACTACTACTGAAAACAAATAAGTGTATTTTACGGTCTGTAAGTATGTTTATTCACAGTGATACTCTACACAAGGTAAATATTATGTTATAAACCATAGAAATGAATTGTTAGTAGTATCCCGCCACTTTTATCGACCGAGTTGACTACTGATAAGTAGATTCTTAATTGAAAACTTTACATACTTTAAATTATTTCTGATTAGTAGTTTATGTTCACAATATTAACTTATCATCTTACTTATACAGAAGTAATATTTAGTCATATGAAGTTTAGGCACAGTATGTACATACATTAAACTTATGTATAGATATTTGATAGTACTGCAAATGTATTATACTTGATTAGATTACAAAATATGATAAATACATTCATAAGTAATAATGTATACTTACTAAAAAATGAAAAATAATGAAGAACAATGCTAATGAATTACAAGATGGGAAATACACTCATTGTAGAAATCTTATGTTTATCAATTTAGGGCGTCATAGTATACGGAGACAGTGGATTACATCTTATCATATTATGTATCATCAGTATCATTCATTCTCCATGTTATTTTAATCATGATTACAATATCATCGTAGTTAATGAATATTATCTGTTATCTTGTCTATTTTGTTTATTTAAACAATAGTAAATGTGTATATATTACAATGTACTCTATACTAACAGAATATAATCGTCTTTAGTATCATGCATATACTAGTGTACATTTTGTTAAGTTAATATCATGAATTGGTTTGAATTAGACAACTATTAATAACCAGAAAGTACTAGTTAGATGATTCGTCGTAGTACGGAACTCTTCAACAGTACGCATCTACAACTCCACCAGCAATGGAACCCAGGACATTTCTTGCTCTGTGACGAATGTCATAATAGTAAACCATTGAATTGACTAGTCAGTATTTCTAACTTAATTAATTCATAATATGTGAATGCAGTAACAAATTTTTCAGTTAAAATATTCATTTTCTAACTACAATAAATTATCTGATAACTAGTTGTATCGCTATTTCTACCATGAATAATAATAGTCATTTTCCTTGAATTTTGTTTACATTTTTTCACATATTACTATTTATATCATAATATTTAGTTCTCATGGCTAGTTAAACACCACTTAACGTGGAATAATTGACACCAGATGTTGTTTTACAGTAATGTACAGTTTTTTTTCCCCGGTTCACCTCTTGTATATCACACAATTAGAACTTGTTTTTTTTTTGTTTTTTTTATTTATTTAGTAAGCTAAATATTCCCCCCACCCCACCCCATTAGTAACTTCATTCTTCTCTTTAATTTTATTCATTTGCTTTGGTTCTTTTTTTCTCTAGAAAAGTTTTTTTTTCTAGTTTTTTTCATCGTTTTTATAAATAGTGTTATTCTAGTGGAAAATGAAATTCATTTGATTTTGTTTTATTATTCTATTTTTTTGACAAAATGAAAAAAAAAACTTGAAAATTGTTAATAATGTTCAATAGGTATACTGTTATGTAATTATTTAACTGGAAATTAGTTGCTAACAGATGCTTATTTTGTTCAATTATCATTATTATTATTATTATTATTATTATTATTATTATTACTCTATTACATCATACAAAGTATTCAGTAGTATTTTTGATCTGATAGAAATCGGCACTTTTTTTCAACTTCAATCCATTGATATTGTATTTGTAGTATACAGATTAGTAATTTAAGTGATGAAATGTACAACTGTTTTATAATTGTTGGAAAAAGAATCTACTTATTCATAACATAATCTCATTTCCTTTCACTGCTCGTCATTAAATCTAGATTTTATATAACTAGTAACTGTGAATTGCTTAAATTGTTCACTAATAAGCACAATCTTAGTCACCTAGGGTTTCAGTAAGCTCAGTTGACTTTTACCTACTTATGTTACTAATTGTGTAGGCAAGATATTCGTCTAATAATTAAAGAAAATTAGTATACTGTGTAATAATCCAATCTATCTTACCGTAATATGACCAGTGAGAGTTAATAATGCATGTAGGTTATTGTTATTTGTGTGTCTGCGAAACATTGATCGTGTTTCCTGTTATCAAAAGATAAGTAATAATTAGATTAGACGCATGTGCTGGGGAAATATAGTTAATTGGTTGAGAAAGTTGTGAATCCTCATCGAATGAAGTGGTTGAGACATGTAATATATATGACTAACCACAGTCTACCTTGACGTATGATGTTGATTGATATTGAAGTAAGATGGAGAATAGCTAGGGTAATCAGACCAAAGCATGGGATTAGTTAGTAAAGTTACTGACTGTTGGTCTGAGCTCTGTTGATAAGTACAGACTAATTCATTGGGGCCTGCACGGATTCCCTAACTAATCGCTAGAGACTCTGAGTGATATAGATAGATCAAATCAGTCACATTGACGGAAGTGAATTTACTACTTGTTCTCCCTTAAATAGTGAGTTCAAAGTTATTTCATGGTTAATTCGTTTCCATGAATTAATTCATTCTCCTTGCATCATTTTCTGAATGTTCACGCTTTTTTTCTTACTGCCGTTGAAGTAACTATTACTTCAGTTGATGTGATGTACATCATCTCGTACAGGTGAGGTGTGGAATCTTGAACAGATGAGCATTAGTGCCAGGTCTAATGTTGTACATACTGTTATGACGCGAGAAATTTCGGTCGGTTGAACGTATGCCAATTAGGTGTGCCTAGTCGACAGCTGCGTGTCTGCCCTATGCGCACTGAGTCCCAAGCCGGAATTAAAAAATCACAAGACGATAGACCATCCAGACAGAATCCTACTATATTTCAATCATTCCTTTATATATACGTAAATTGCAATTGTTTTAGTACAAGTAAGCTTTTTTCCCTACAACAGCTTATCCAGATTTAAATTACATAATTAGTGAACTCAGTAAAATTGCCTTATAAATGTTCAGGTGGAATTCGTTACTTGATGCTAATCAATGTGAATTCATAAGTTTTGGTGTACATCTCAATTTTAACCTTTCAGGACTACTCTGTTCCATAGGGTCTTAGGTTAGATCCCCGATTGGGTCGCGAATGCACACTGCTGAAGAGTCCCATACTTGAACGAAACAGCTGCCTATAACTTCCAGGTGATCAATGGTTGTCTGATTCAGATCAATTCGTGATATAAGGATTGACAATTAATTATCTCCACAACCCCCAAATGATTTTTTATCGAAGCAATCATTTATGCTTCATTCACTAATTAAGTAACATGATTTTATCTTTTTTAATTGTTGCTTCATATTGTATCATAATGATAATACCTGTCAATTGGTACGAACTCAGAAAAATTTATCAGAGTATACATTATAAGTCTCTCTGACATGAGTACTGACTATCAAATAGTTAGACTCATACCAATATCTTTATGTGACATAGTCTATTTATAGTTTCGTAAGTTGATTAAGTGAAATGCATAGTGTAGTGAACACAAACCTATTTTCTAAAATATTTCAATTTAGTTAGTTGTAGTAAGAAATGAAAAATAATCGTAAAAGTATATTTCATGAATTCATATTTCTCATCAGCTACACTGAACCTAGAAACGGTTATACATACTTTACATCAATAAAAAATCTTAACGTCTGTGAAGTTTACATGTAGATGTGAATCAATAAGAAGAACACAACATGATGGAATTACGTAAGAGTTAAAATGCCATTAGCACAATTGTTTATTTATACGTTTATATAAGTTGTATCATACTAAATACAAGTAAAGACAGTAAATACCTGAATAGACCTCAGGCAAGAAGCACTAGAAATTATCATCGAAATGTTACGTAACTGAATCTTAAAAAGCTAAAGTCATCAGAACAAAATAAGGTTTACTACAGTCACATTTTACACAGATAAGTCTAGTTTAAATTCTTTCGTAACAATTTCTCCAGAGTTTTGAATTTTCTTGTTTAGTGATTATTTTGAGAGACATTGAAACGTCAGTTGTATATCCACTATCAATTAAGTGGCGATGAATTACACTGATAGAACTACGATTTTCTTTTAACTCGGCTTATATAGTATATATTCAAAGAAATAGACATCGACCCTCCTTTTTGTCCTTCCAGATGTATGTTATGTATGGTATGCATATTTAACAAAAGTCGGCAGTTTATTCATATATGTATGTTGTAAGGAACAATTAATTTGATGAAACAAATGTTAATTTGGCAGCCTGGTAAGTCTGTTTCATTATAGCCTTTATTCTGAGATGTGACTCAGTTAGTTTCTTTACTCTTTGAATTTGAGTTCTAGGAAGATAGGCTTTTACTCTTCTATGTTGTAATTTGTTTCCTTTGTTTTAGTTTTCTGAAATTTAGTTATGAAATTTTGTGGATAACCATTATCTCACAAAGAAAGTATCATTAGCGTCAGTTCCTCCTTAATTCTGTCATCTGTACATAATTGCTGTACATATTTGAATAATATTCTAAACAAAAATATTTTGCAAATTAACAGACAGAATCTACTTAAGTTTAATTATAATCTATGATAAATCTCCTTTCAGTTGACAAATCTTCAGGTTAGACTGTTTACAATAAGTTGGATGCTAAAACTAAAGAAATCAAATATTATTTAAATTGGATTGTGACTGACAAGTGGAATTTAGGACGCGCGTTTTGTCCCGCTTGGGACTCATCGGCTAAATGTACCTGCATCTCAATGTTGATGTTCACAGTGAGATTCGAATTCAGTCCGTTTCGTGTCAAACACCATCGTTCTTACTACTAAACTACTGAGTCCAGACAGTCTCACTTGTGCAATTGGCGCATAGGTATGAAGATACAACAGAGATTATCCAGCTTCAGTCTATAACAAATCAATGAGAATATCTAAACTCATCCTAATAAAAGAATCAAACATATTACTATGGTTTTGCTCTATAGTAATTTACTTTACATCAATCATCGTGTGCAGTTAAGAAAAAGAAAACATTGTTTTTCAGTAAATTATTCATTTAGCTTCTGTCAAATAAAATGGCTTAAATCATTTTTGTAAAAGTTTATACTTTAACTATAATTTATATGAACTTTACTACTATGTCCGATGTTTGTCACATAGTTGTTTATTAACCTGGTGATATATTAATGAAACCACTGAAATGACGATAAATGGGCGTTGTGATGATTATTTGATTTGGATTTAATATCATGAACTGGATAGTTAATGAAAACCAGGAAACATCTGACAGCTCTTTTGTTCTATTGTGGAATCCTTCAGTAACGCGCATTCACTACTTCACCAAGGAATCTAGCTTACGACCTTCAAGCTTCGCGGCAAACTATACACTGTTAGACTATTAAGCCGACTTCTAATAGTGGTAAGAAATGTAATACAGTTAATTCTAGATATATTTATAAAACATCAACCATTATCATTGGTAAGTAATTGGTTCATACACGACATGATTAAACTAGTCTAAACCGCTCTGGACCAGACCATGCTAAAACGTCTAGAAACTCAATTCCTGATCGACTACTAAACATTCATTCAGAATCACTACCAACTATTCAATCATAGTGATTTGCATGTTTTCCAGTCTACAAAATACTGTATTCAAACTATTTTCTTTCTTTGTTTCTCACTTATTTAAACATTCTAGTTCTAATGTCAATATGGGGGGGGGGAATATTAGACAGGCATTATTTATGCCAATATTAGTCTAAATATTCTTTTCTTATTATCTTAATATACTGTCTATGTAAGAAAATCTATATGGTCTTATTCATGTTTTAGCATAATCTACACATGAGTTTATGATTAGCAGTAATCCATTTAGACATGTTTTCATTCTGTTTTGATTCATTCTCTTGTCTTTTAATCACCTAGATATATAAGACATGTATGCTAGAAAATGAAAGTTATAGATGAATAGGCATATATTGATGAATTAAAATTGTCCTAAGGACACTTAATGCTGATATGAATAAACATTCTATCTAATGAATAGTATGATATGAGGTCAATCAAATATGACAATTAATAGAAATACATGAATAAAATAGAAAACAATTAAATCTATGTAGACAATCAATCATGAGGAAGTCGATGAAAAATGATGGAATGTTTAAAAATCTTATTTCTACATAACTTAGAAGCTTCAATTGTATTACATACTTATAAGAAATTAGTATCAAAAATGAAGTTAATAATACGTACTTTGTTATGTATCCTAATCAAGTCAATAAGAATAAAAAAATTGAGCAAGGAATTGCTTATTTCATTAATAACGAAGAAAGTGACAATTAGTCAGTTGTAAATTTGGAATCTAGGCCAGGGAATGATCTGAATTAGGCAATCAGTAAAATTAGGAACTACCACCGGATAGCACGTTTGTATTAGTATAGAACTTATTAGTAGTGAGTGTATACAACCACGTCATAGAATCTTATGCATGAGTTTCAGGTATTGTGATTAAAGGTTGAATCATTGAGGTGGTCGATATCAAATAATTGATATTTTTAACAATAGTTAATTTGCGGTATATTTACCCGGCCTCCTCCATTGTTATCGTTGAGTAACAACCTCGAAAACTGAAATACGTGAACTCCAGGAATTATCTTCTAAAGTTAATTACTAGTTAGCTGATGTTAACCGTGGTTTGGTGTCGTGAAGATTGGTTAATTTGAATTCAATAGAAGGAAACGATTGGGGTTAAATAACCACTAAAAATTCGGAAAATCTATGCTGTATATGATTCATTTATCCAATGATGCTAATCAGTTGACCTGACTAAGGAGAGAAATATTTGCCACTGTATGCCGGCTGGTTCAGTGTTCTAACATTTAAGCGTTCACCACGAGATTTGAGGGCTTCTTGACTCAGATTCTTGATGTGATTATAAATGCGTATAAATAAGTAGTTCCATGCAATGACAAAACAGCTGTTTAGTCCCACTTCGTGGTCTCCAATGGATCCATGATATCAAATTTAATTTAAACTAGATACAATTACACTTATTAGTGTTAAACTAATGATATTTGGCTAATTACGAAAAGTATTTCTCACGCTTTGCATTCTTAATGTGAATTTATTGACTGCTATTATTTGCTATTTTATAATTGGTTACCATGGCAACAGCAATAATCGTAAAGTACAATTTATTGAATAAAGAGCTTTAGACACGTACCAAATGTACAAGTGCTTCCATTCTCCACCCTCACAACCATCTCCTATTAATGATTTCGAAAATTGTTTATTCTAAGTGAATGATATGAGAAAGATTACTATTGATATCATTGAATTGCAGTGACTAATGAAATTTAGACATGTCGAGACTATATCATCACCCATAGAATTGACTGATTGTTATTTTATATCACAAATTGATGGGAGTGGGAATTCTACCACTGTAAGCCATCTTAACGGCGTAGATGATTAAGTGTTCGCTTTTAAAACTAGTGGCCTAGGGTTCGATTCCCTGATAGAATGATAAAATTATTACTTATTCTTTGTATGGGTAAATTACTGACACACTATAATCAGTCAAATTTGAAGGGGTGATGAATTGGTGAATAATGTTAAGTTTATTATTCATTTACAGAATTAGCTATTTAGTTTGCCATTGTTTACCTAGCAGCTATTTGAAACTGTTTATGCTTTCTATGAAATTGACTTCTAACTGGTAGTTAAATGAAAAAAGCGTATTACTTTAGTGGGTACTGCTTAAAAGGATTCATATGAGTAGTAAATAACAGAACGTTGAGCAAAGTGAACGCAGTGGATAGTTAACTACGAAAGAAGCCAGGTGTAGTTAGAATGTGTACAAAATGAAAAGATATGCAAAAGAAACGAAGATGGAACCAACTTAGGGTAAAGAAGATAACAATATGCAGATAGACGAGTGGGAATAAGGTATACACAGTTTATCACTTTTGATATGACAATGTTAACTATTTACACAATTGTCGTCTTTCCGTCAACATTACCTGACACCCATCACAAAATTTAATTTAATAATGTTGGGAAAACATGAACATGTGTTTCATGCTACCCGATATCCATCAGCATAGCATACTAATAATATTTAGACAGCTGATGAAATCATAGAATTGGACAAACAATATATTTATCGATACCCGGTGATCAGTCAGTGTATAGGTGTAACAAGACTAGATGATTCAGTTTTAAGATCCCATTTTATAGATAAATTCAGTTATCTTCAATTTATAGATACACCACAGTAACGAATCCCAAATAACTTGAAACTTTATTGAAGCAGGGTTTCCAGCCGATTACCTCCAACTGTCGAACATCGAAATATGGTATATGCATTGTCTACCCATATGTATCTTGACTGTGATCACATTATCAGTCTTCTAAAATCACACTAATCATCGATATTACATTAGAATATTAGGAAGTTAAATCATAGTTTAAGGAAACTTCAAAGTGTATAACAAAGCTACACTTGCGAAAGTTTCCTACGCAAATAAACAACTACAGTATAGTCATTTTAGTCAAAGATACAATTTTAAACAATCCGAGTTCTCATTTTCACTAAACTGACTGCTGTTTGTTTAATAAACAATAGTATCACATGTTTGCTTATCAGTGATCAACTCCATCGGTTAACTTTTAGACTGTAGTCAGGTAAAAACAGAGAAGTTAAACTATGTAAGGCAGTAGGTAGTTACAAATCGATGTTGATTGATAAATTCGCTCAACACAAGTCACGATTTGACTGAAGTTGGAAATACGAACTAATTTATTCAGGATTAGTAGTTTAAGAGTTAAAGGTTCCCTATGAGTTTTGTAATAAATATTACTGCAATATATGACAATTACATAAGTTGATTCTTTACTGAATAAAGACAGTGAAGAACAAATTCCACCACTTAGGTTGCAATGCTTTCATTCATCTAAGTGACTCAGTATCCCGTGTCCTATCTTGTCAATGTTGCCTACTTAATGGTAGTCAGCGGGAAATACTGCATAAACTATTTCTCATACTATATGGTATTTGTCAGTAAGGTGTGCCAGAACAAATGTTCTCTAGTAAATTTAATCTTGTTACACAGACCGTTACCACAGAGCTATTCTAACTGTGGCTAACCTCATATATTCATTGAATGATAAGAATTAACCTATGTTGTGTTTGTCTACTCTTGCTGGACTCTGTCACAATTCCGGAGATTTACACCACAAATGAGAAAATTGTAAATTGATTAAAGTAGGGAATATTCATGCTGTTATTTTATTGACATTGGTATAAATAGGGAAAAATTATAAGTGAAGTTGTTGAAGTATGAAAAGTAATGCAAATATTGAACAGAATGATGTGTAAGGAATTCCAAACTTAGAGACAATATGATAACAGAATGTGTCACCGTTACTATTGAAAACGTTTAATGGTTAGGGTAGGATTCACTTTTAAACTGAGAAATGATTATTTGTAAGTTTATATATTTAGAAACTGTGTGACACGAAACTTTAGATCCAACAATTTCCATAACACTATGGTAACAATCATCAGATGATCGATACTTTTAAACTACGTAAGTAACTCTTTTAATTCAATGTCGGGTGTCAAACAAGTATCATCAGAGCTTTTAATGGATGTAGCAGATTAAATCTCAAGTCAGTAGTCTGAAAGTTAAGCATTTGTAGCGTGGCTTAACAGTCCTAGGTTTGATTTGGTGAGATCGTAACTGCGCAAAGCAGTTGAGTAGTAACATACTGGGACTTTCTGTTTTTCAATGAATTTTTTCCCAAAAATCGGTCCTTAATGTGAAGTATACATTATAACACCTTATAATAAAATTTATTTAAATGAATCACTGGCTTTATTTCGATTTTTGTAAACTGAAAATAATACCCTGATACCCATTTCCCATAAAGCTTGTCATCGTAAGGAATAGAATTACTGTATTCAAGAACGAAAAAAAATACTCATTTAACATCAAGTTCATCGGAATTCCCATTCATTTAAATAACATAGAGTGAACTGTATCAATGAACTTAGCTCATGATTTGAGAAAAGCCATGAAACATTCCATTAAGAACGTATGGATAAGTATGAATTGATAAAAGATGAATGCCAACGAAATAAAATTTTTTCCTTGAAATGTCTTAAATACTGTCATAAATAAACACAGATCAAAACAACACTTCCATCGGATAAGTATAATCAACATATAGTTATCGGCGGTATATCGTGACGATTACTCATTGTTGTCGATTATAACTGTTTCAGTCCCGATATTGCTGAACTCAACCAGTCAAAACGTTGTATTAGAATTTCTTGAAGTGAGTCACCAGTAAGATGACTATTATAACTATATTGAAGTGATTTTATGAAATGTGATATTCAGTTTCTTGTTTATATTTGCAATAGATTAATCTCAGTTTATTATCATGGAGAACCAGCGAAAACTTGACAACTGTTACATTCCAGTATTAAATTCTTTAGTACTGTTTTCTCCATGAAGCCATAACATCCTAGATTCGTTTTCATGGTAGAACTATGATTGTACGTTACGATAGGTATCATACAGTCGATTAGGAGCTAATAACTTTTATGATGAAATAATAATCATGATCGATTATTTGAGTTTATCTACGTTTTATATGCATTACTTACTAGTATCAGTGATAATCATCGTGCGAATTCGCAGTTTATTTCACTCACTTACTCGTTCACTCACTCATTCTTTCCGTTAACCCACATTCTATAATACGTAAATTAAGAACATTTTGTTATGCCGAAGCACAAAGAAGTGTGACAGACTTTTAGAACTATGTTTTAAGAACACTTTCATTTGTTCTAACTGTATGTAGTGTAAACATTTTGTTTCTATTATTGTTAGGTTTCTCTTACTCTATCCTCCCGTTTAGCATATTTACTGTTATTACATTGTCTCTTATTTACGGACTATAGTTAATTAGTTGTGTACAAGTTGTCCCTATTCACTGCCACTATTTCCTTTGTTCTGTATTCATGTTAATTTCCTAATTGGTTTGCTGTGCGGTCTAATTTTATGTATATATAAACGATTGATTGAAATATAATAGGATTCTGTCTGGTTGATCTATTGGCTCGTATTTTTCCTATTCTGGCTTGGTACTAAGTGGACATAAGGCAAACGAACAATTACCGACTAGGCACTAGTGATTGGCACTCGGCCAACCAACCACCGAATTTTCTCGCATCACTACACATTTATTATTTATTATAAAAATATTAATTGTTTTCAGAGAATGAATCAAGGAATAGGCGACTATTTGCATCATTGAAGTTAATCAAACCGAATATAATTACAACTTGAACAAGGAACTAACTGTTGATAGTTCTTCAATTCGATAAAAAACAAAAACTTGAAGTAAAATAAACAATGTAATAAACAATTGTAGTTAACTACAATATTCACAAAGTTTATTGTACTCAACACTTCCGGTTATTATTTTTCATTAATTTAGTTTTTATTTTGTTTTATTTATTGTGTTTCTTTTATGTATTGCATATTGAAGAGTAGATAGAGTTACGATGTGATAAACATCGAATGAAGAAGTACACTTATGAATTGAAATAATTCTAAAACTATTCACAAAGAATAATCGTTTATGCTAATCAATGATGTTCTAGAAAAATTTGAAAGTAATCAGAAATTATATATTGTCATGTATATGCTTTAGATACATGTAAAGTTGTCGTTTCGCAAGATATTAGTTGATTTATCGAACGTCAATGAGGTGTGTCTAGTCAGTAAATGCTCGTCTGCCCTATACCCACTTCGTCCCAAGTCGAAATAAGAAGAACACAAGATGATAGACCAACCAGACAGATTCATATTATATTTCACACATTTCTTTATATATACATAAAACTTGACAACACAGTCAACCAATTAGGAAACTAATTTGAATACAAAATAGGAGCAATAGTAAATGCAACGTATACACAATTGACTAACCATAGTTCATTAATGAGAAACGACATGCTGACAGTTAATGCATTGAATGGAAAAATAGGTCAAGGGAAACTGATTGATAATAGAAATAAATCGTTCACTTTCAATATAACCAAAAATACTGAAATAGTCTACAGATAAATAGCTCTCAAAGATAATCCATCTTCTTTAGGTGTCCGGCAAATCAAAAGTATAAGAAAAACTTGTTCTGATATCACAGTAAGAATTCTAATGCCAAAAATACCAAATACTAGGAAATATATTTATAGTATTTCAATGAAGAGAACAGTATAAAACAATCAATACTCTTTAAGGTGTTTTTGGTTAGAATAAAAGAAAATATTCCATTCCAACCTGTATTTACAGGTTTTGGTTGTGTTGATTGGTGAATCTTCTCAAGAAATCATGACTAGTGTCAAAAAATATGAAGACTACATAAAACGGCCTCCTAGTAACAAGATGTACGGCTCAAAAAAATTTAAATCTAATCATTAATAGCAGTATAGGCTATTTATAATAACCATAAAATCGTGATAACTCACACTTAAAACTAATAAGAATGGTGGTTGAAGCACTGCATGTTTTGCTAAACCCTACAGCAGTTAACATAAAGCAAGACCTTACTATTCATTCTACTCAAACTAACTATTCAAACAACTACAATTAAATGATTTTAAACTGATCACATGTTTAACACACACTAATTGTCACCATTCTCTTTATTTCACAAATCACATTTTTTTTTACCCACTGACAGTTATCAAATACATATACAAATATATCTCAGTTTGAATAAATTTGACATAGAAATGCCATAACTTCAACATGATCAAACTTGTATTCTGGCTACACTATTTTGATTTTGAATAGTTTATCTGTATTATTATAACTTACATCAATTTAATTCAGTTATTTATTCAATCAAGGAGTATCTTACACTAATTTACGAAACATTATAATACTACTTAATTCTACAAACTACTCATCCAATCTTCAGTCTATTTGAAACTAACAAGTCTCACGTTGATAATAATGCCTACATCAAGAAACTAAGTTTTTTTCTAAACAAACGTTCTATTGCAGACAAATTATCTCCATACTTCTACAAACATACATGACGTAAAATAACCATGAACACAGTATAACTTTATTCCTCAACTTTTCATTACTATTGCAGTTGTGAGAAGTCGACTTCGTGATGGCAAATTGTTTTCTTGGTGAAACTAGAGAACGTCATATGTAATATATATATATATATATATTACTTTAAATTATCGATTCGCAGGTCCTTTGCGTTCCTTGATCAATGTTGTCCGTAGGCCTGCTAACCTTGATTATCTTCATTTCTCATTAGTATTGCGATAAGATTTTGCTCCTTGTCACTTCACAACTCACCTTTCATACCGTTTACCATTTTCAATTTCACGTGATGTTCTGCTACCTACTACTTATAAACAACCCTATGAGTAGTGTTCACCATACAATGAACATCAACCAGAATTAACTCATATGTATATAAAACACTGTTGGATTCTGTACAAAAGGTTTTAGACTATGGGTATTAATTAGCTAAATGGATAAGTAGAAGTGTTATTATCTCTGTGTTTTCAAGCATTAATACCTGTAAAAAGCTTAGATAATTACACTAATTATAAAAAATCTGTACAGCATTCTTAATATAGTTTTTCTTCGTAGAGAAATATCCATTTCGAAGTACTGTCTTCTAATTGGCTAAAACTGGCTATAAATCGGTGAAGCTGATTGGCTAATATGTAAACTCGCATTTCAACACTGTATGTTGATTGGATAAGATGATTATGTAACACGATCATTTTAAAAGTCTCACATTGAGATCCCTATTCTATACTGTAACCAGATAGATTTCCAGAGCTATTTTTCGGAAGATTATTTGTGTTTCGACTGTATGGTTACATAACATTTGTTTCTGTTATTTCCATAGAAAGATTCATTCGATCCATTACGTTACTATATAATTTCCTATCATTTTCTTACCCATGAACTAACTAATTATGTACTGGCTGCCCTAACACTTAATCATTACTCTTTTGGTCGCATATTTATTCTATGATTCTGTTGGGTGGCTAGGATTTTGAGGGTTTCGTGAGCGAACGCTATTACCGATACTTGTACCACAGATGTATACCGCAACTTGTTCCCTTCCCAGCCAGCAGCTATTACAAAAGACTAAGCTTGTAGGAAGATTGTATTGTGGAGCAAAAGTGAGACGAGAGAATAATCAACTAGCAAACCAGTGAATTTGTATTTTTAAATACATCGATTTTTTATATTAATCAATTTACAATGATTATTCATTAAGTAAAATCAATAACATTTAATTAATACAATCAAATACTGTTAACTGTATTTTTAGGGATTATGAATCCCTAACACCTCCCCTTTTTAAAAATAAGATAATGACGGTGCTCCGTGCATTCGTTTGATTCTGAGTGCGGTTTGTACAGAAATCACGTAAATAACTACTATCTACCACTGCTCTCCTCCTCCACGGAATGTTGTGGGATCCTTGTGTAGTAACAGGAACAACATTTCATTGTATTGGACATGGATGGTCTTTAAGCAGGTATTGATATAAATCGTTTGAATCGGGGAGTCACGGATTTGATCACATCTGGAGCGTACTTTGACAACAGTGACAGTTCTCCTAGGTCTAATGCATCTCTTTGCTGAAGACTGTGGCTTCTTGGGCTGAATAGACGGTCTGGGTACACTTCTCAAACTGACTTTCTGACTCGGACTGGTGGTTGTGCTGTGCACACGTCTATCAGGAGAAGTACTTTGTAATCCTGTGGATAACGGTGAAATTTCCGTTATCTCATCACCCAGGTGTTCCACCTTTGGACTGACCTGGGCAGAAGTCTCAAGTGCTTCATCTTGCTTCTCTGGAGTAGCGACACTAGGCACGCTGAAGAGAGGTACTTCTGTTTCACATGCTGTCTGGGTTTCGGAGTCAATTGCGGATGTGGGCTGAAGTTGTGATTCGTCTACTGACTGTAAGCTAGTGCTGCTGATCTGAATACCCGTTTGTTCCAGCGCTAAATCAATTAATCGCTGGTTTGCAATTAGAAGCTGATGCAGCAACATGGTCGTACGCTCACTTAAAACCAACATGCTGAAATATTGACTCAGCTAGCTGCAAAAGTGATGCAAGGTCAATAATTAGCGTGTGATGCTGATTGGTCCTTGATGAGACGAAATTACTGACCGATGACCTTAAGAACGCTGAGTTTGCTCTGATTCGTTGATTTTCACCCCGTCGCCAATTGTTGGGTCGCTAGGATTTTGAGGGTTTTGTGAGCAAACGCTATTACCGATACTTGTACCACAGATGTATACCGCAACTTGTTCCCTTCCCAGCCAGCAGCTATTACAAAAGACTAAGCTTGTAGGAAGATTGTATTGTGGAGCAAAAGTGAGACGAGAGAATAATCAACTAGCAAACCAGTGAATTTGCATTTTTAAATACATCGATTTTTTATATTAATCAATTTACAATGATTATTCATTAAGTAAAATCAATAACATTTAATTAATACAATCAAATACTGTCAACTGTACTTTTAGGGATTATGAATCCCTAACAGATTCTAATTAAGCTATTATGTTATTTGGTCATGTACATATATCATTAAACTATCTTATGAAGTAGGTTCAAATTCCCTTACTGCTTCTGGACCAGTTAGTTCAATTTCACTCATTTTCCCTTTTCTATCTTTGGGTTAGATTAGAATAAATTTAAAAGTGTTGAGAATATCTAGTCGTTATTAAGTGTCATGTATCATTCACTTACCTACGGAAGTCATATGTCGACTGACTACCCAATATTTAGGTAAATAGACATTGTTTTACTCATATGCATAATTTTATCTTCAACTAGCTTTCCTGTAGTACAACTCTGCATGTTAGGTGAAAGACGACGAAATAGTAGAAGTTAGTGCCTGAAGAAAGAGGGTTAAATAAGAAAATTACATAGACAAATGGAGCATTTATTGCTTAAATGAGCTAAAAATGACTGATTCAATAGATTTGGTGAACATTGAAAAATATCAACCACGGATAACCTCTGATATAATGATTATAGTTAACAAAGTGATCTAATTCATTTAATCCCCTTGATGCTTTTGAACAAAGCAAGAAAAACTACACTCAAAGAATAAAATTAAACTATAATTCTATTTTAGTGCTTTTCACCGTTTTCAAAATGTTCTCAGACTTAGATATTAATAATAACATGATTAGTAACAAATAATGTAACTATTCTTAACCTCCATAGACACTCGTAAATAGAGGAAGAAGGCACAATACAATAACAATAAACATGATGGGTAAAAGTAATGTTTATCCATGTTTTGGAGATTGGTCGTAACTACGATATTTTCCGAAAGTGGTAACAGTAAGTGCTACCACCAAATATGTATGTTTTAATGATCGTCACAAAATAGAGCTCATGTATACACATATACAATTTTTACCAAAAGCCAAATTTCTTGTTATTTGCTGCTATGCTGCATACCAAATTAACGTATTCACTTCTTTTCGGTACTTTCTTTGTATGCAAATAGCTTTACTTAATGTGCCCTCACCCAGCATTTGATATCTTGCGAACCTTTATGCTTAAACTAAAAAAAGGGTTACAAAAAGTAAGATTATTGCATAACTGAAGTATCATAACTCAAATAAAACCAACTTATTGATTAATTGATAGTTAATCGATGAAAAGTTAAAAGTGATTCATTAATGGTTACATTCACTTCATCACAAACATCATTATCAAGTCTTACTTTTGTAAGCTCGAATCATGCCATTTTCAATAAGTCATGTGTTAATCTTTTTAAATGTTTTATAGAAATTTGCCTTATGTAAATCCACAGTAACGTTAAAGTTAGTAATAGTAATAATTATAGCATAAACTGAATAGTTCTAAAAGTCCTAGAAACAGTAGTTGTAGTTATGTAGTTGAAATATTTTGGTTATTTTTAACTAGAATTTTTAAGCAGAGTTAGATCACGGATATACCTCCACAATATTTCAACATTCATGGGATTATAGAAAGAAAGATGAGATCTCAGGAGACGATTGATATTGCATGAAGTGTAATTTTGACTAAACGTGATAACATTTCAGAATATGGGAAGTGTAATAAATTTATACAAGTTTGTATACATGTGAAATGAATCCATTTCTTAGTAGAGTACTTCATGTTAGTTTCATCAAATATTTTGTACATCTTTATTAGTATGAATTTCTTTTACTTGTTACTTCTTTTCGACTATATAACTTCTTGATATATTTTTTTGTTATTCTGGACTTATTATTTGTTAAAGTTTATTTCCAATTACATCAGTTACTATTCAGTTTTAGAAACTTTACATTCATCTTCAGTTTGTCTTAATAATGATGCTGATACTACATCAGCATTTACTTCCGGTTAACTTCACTTCCTAAAGACTTTTAAGTTTCTATTTGATGAGAAATCCACAATTGTGAAAGAAGATGATTTTCTTTTTTGACGAAGTCATTTACATTAGAGGTATAATTGCTTATAGAGAAAGAGTAATTTCAGACATAGTGGTTCACAATAAGACAGAGATATTGCGTCGAGAAAACAAGTTATCAAAGTCACTTGAAATTATTTTGATTCTTTTACAAAAGACTTTGTTGAATTGTTTTCTCGACGTAATATCTCTGTTTTATTATAGACCACCATGTCTGAAATTCCTTTCTATACATACGACTGTATATCTGATGTAAATGATATCATTGAACAAAAGAAAATCCTCTTCTCAGATTATCCGACATTCTTCATTCAATGACTCTATGAGTTTATTTAGTTTGTTGACAACTAATGAAAACCTAACGAAATAAAATGACTCGTCATGTTATACTGCTTAAATGTTTATTCTTTCTTTTGATAAATGTATTGAATTAACCAAGCAAATGAAGATACTGTTTTTTGGTGAACTTATTCACAATCAATCAAAAAAATATGGTTCTTTGATCAAAACCTTTTTGTTCAAATATAAACAAGTTTTCAACTTAGTTAATTGAATCAGTAAAAGATTAATGTTGATAAGGTACCAATAAAAATCAGACAGTAGTGTACAATTATCTTGCCCTTAGTAACATACTTCATAGGATGGAATAAGACGAAACAACTGTCCAGTACTCCAGTAACCTACCAATAATAATAAACTGTGACAAAGTTAATTCTTTTCATAGATTTAACTGAATAAATAATGTTTTCGGTAGATAAAGAATAAAGAGACGAAAGAATGTAAATTTTCATTTTCTTTTTCCTTTGTGTGTGTGGGTGTTTGTATTTTTTTCTAAATCTTCATTATTCAAATGACCTTTAATTAGATGCAATTGAATAGATTGTTGAATAAAAATTCTAATTAGTTTTATTTGACCTTAAAATTAAAACTTTTTTTTTTAAAAAGATCTCAATATACTACTGAAATAAGATTTTATTTTTATTTATTTATTTTTATTTTTATTTTTATTCTTTTATAAAATTTAGGTGGATCTAATTAGTTAGTTTCTTTTTCTTATTTATTAAAGCCAATAAATGATTGATTAAATTGTACTTTCATAAACAGTTCACTTTTTAATAAAACATAATGACATTGAATAGTTTACATTAACGAAATGGATGTAAGACAGAGGTACTTATTAATGAAACTGTACAATATCTCAATTTGATTCAAATCGGAATAATTATATAACAGATTTAATGATTAAATACTTCTCAATGCTGATATCACGAATTGATCCGAATCAGATAACCAATGATCACTTGGAAGCACTGGACTGCTGTTTCGTCTTAGTATGGGACTCTTCAGCAGTGCGCATTCACGACACCGTTGGGGATCGAACCCAGGACTCTCTGGCTCTGTGATGAGTGCTTTACCATTGGACCGCTGAGCAGGCCCCTAACGGTTGATATTTCTAATTCAGTCAATTCGTGATACGTTTGTGCGACCTCACCTATTGTCATTGGTGAGTAACTGCCTCACACCCTACACGATTGAACTCCACCGGCCACGTCTTCACACTAGAACCCCAGGAATTACCTCAAGGGGCTAGTCACTAGTGAGCTGATATTTAGTTACAATTAAGGGGGTTGTTGTGGAGATAGTTAATTTAATTTGTTGATGCTGATATCACGAATTGATCTGAATCAGACAACCATTGATCATCTGGAAGCACTGGACAGTTGTTTCGTCTTAGTATGGGGCCCTTCAGCAGTGCGCATCCACGACCCCGTTGGGGATTAAATACTTTTCGTGTAGCATAATGACAATAAGTTCAATCTCTGGTGATACCATGGAAATACATTTGTGTATAGTTCTCTGTTAGGTAAAAAAATAAATGTTGCATGCATCTTAATATTCATCGAGTGTATAAATTAAATTAAGCTGTAGTAGGAAACATCAGATACAATAGTTTTAACTGGGTGTTGTAAACATATTTAGTGAATTTCAAATTGATATCACTTGAGTTAAGAAAACACTGAAAATCAAGAGTTGGAACTAGACAGCCATTTAATCCTAGTATAAGACTTCTTAGAGGGATGTATTCATAACTCAACAAGGAATTCGCAAAAGCTTTCAGGTTTCGTTGTAAACGCTTAGCTCTGAGTTTATCTTGTCAGATTCCAGCTAACTGGTTTAAAGGTTTCCATGTGTTTTTGAGATTTTTCTTTTACAGATTTCATATTAGTTAACTTAAAGATGCATAGTTACTTTAAACACTCTGTATAACTCGTACATAATTATTACCTTGCTTATAATTTATCAAGAAGAACATCATATGAAATATGTTCACTATCCATTTCAATAATGATTATTAATATTGGTTCTAGGTTGTAATACATTAGATGGAATTATCGTGAAATAATTAGCTTCATATCATTCTGCTACCATTTTCTTTGTTATGCAAATCTATAATCATGGGAAAGCTGTCTAAAAGTTGTAAATCTCCTTGAATTTGAACCTCATATTACGAATAAAGTATAAAGTACATGACATTTACGTCATTTTAGTATGGTACTTCAAAGTAATGTGTATTCATAATCTTTTACATAAGTGGGGATTTATCACATACAACAAATAGCATAACATGATGATTAGATGAAAACTTTTTTTCATAATTTAAAAATTTGTTGGCGCAATTATTTGGGTAAACCGCCATTTTATGTATAGATTTTGTAATTAATACGTTCAATCATCTACTTCTTTTCTTAGCATTTTAATTTACCTATCAAAATATGGATGATCATTTGAAAGGGTATTGGATAAATTGTAACAGTATGATGGCGAAGAAGCTTTCGTAGCTTTGTAGGATTGTTTTAGTTAAATTGCATTTTTTGACCTGGATTATTTCATTGAGATGGGTTCATTCTGATTGTGGATGTCCTTTTTGTGGTTCAAAATGTTGAAAGAAATAAGCTATGCAAATTGTTCTCATAACTCTGTAACTAAACTATCCATTTAGAGGAATGAAATCTAACCAACACTACAATTATACACTAATAATCAATTCAAATAAAAATATATCTGAATTGAGGTGGTTTGTAGAGATCGGCATGAAGTTTCAGTTGATTGAATTCGTCATAGATTCTGCCGTACCAACATTAATCTGTGACGAATTCAATCACTTAAACATAAACGTATAAGCAATTATCGTTTCCCTAAATTGTACTATGTAACTCCTTGTACAATTAACTATTATGTATATATACTTCAAAAGTAACGGAAGTGTATACTTTAATCTTATCGTTTCGATTACTTCCTGTAAACTAAAAGAAAAAGATAATAGATCATTATTTTACTGAAAGTAGGTATATAATATGTTTTTATTTAGGTAACTTGTAGGCACTTAACACTTTGTTGGCAACTGAATCAGTTTAATGAAAGGTACACATATAGATATTTAAATAAAGAAAATTTCGTTAAATACTATTAAGTAACGACAGATAATGGGTATTAAATAGCCTTATTCAAGTTTCCGCTTCATTTATCGCAAATACTTGACGGAAGTGAGATAGTAATCATTAATGTCAGTGAATGACCATCTCATTACATCATAAATTGATGGAAATTTGAATTTTACCATTAGACGTTGGTTGATCCAGTAGTGCAGAGGATTAAGCTTTCAAGAAACTGAAGGCTGTGGGTTTGATTACCTAGCGGAATCAACGGAGCATAGCATTGAGGAGTCTTATACCAACTTCAGCGTTCTCCCTAGTTTTTAGTGGTACCAAACCACCATCATTCTGTGATGAAAATAAGCAAACCAAACAGAAACACTTTGGTATGGAACAGTTTTGAATCAACTACTTACTGCTTGTATTTATTGTAGTATAGAGATGAATTCAGTGTAAATTATGTCTAAGTAGTATACTAACATGGACTAAAGAATTAATTAGCATTAAGAAATATTATAGATTCAAAATTCCTAAATTATTCAGATAACTTCATTTCGCTTCTAAACTGATACTCTGAAGACAAAGCAGATCTATAGAAACAAAATAAGTTCATCGTGTCATTGAAACAAATTACAGGCGATTTAATGAGAAAAAGTCTCGTTTTGACGATAACATTTATCAAAACTGTACAATAATTCTTTGAAACGAAAATATGATTGTAATGAAAAAACAAAGATTGTGATTACATCATAAAGTTATTGAAGTATTACAGAAATCTTAAAAAAGGTTAAGTAATCCTTTGATTGTTTAGGAAAAATTCTAGAATGCAAATATTTTACTCATAAGATATTAATATTTAATTAAGTAATATGACGAAGAAATGAAACAATAGTGTTAGAGAAGTCAGTAAGTATGATACAAATTATTGCAATCTTTATAGTTCAGTCTTGAACTGGTAAACCGCCAATCTCTCATGATGCTCACTATTTTATTACGTACTCATTATTATCTTGTTCTTGTAATCACGTGAATGTTACTGTAAGAAGATTGTGGCGCGACAATCTGGTTAGATTTGAAGTGTACTTGTATTGAGCTATTAGCAGTTCTTTTGTCCTCCTTTTAAAATTACAATGGGTAATGTTCTGTGATTCATTCAGTAATCGTATGGTCTGTATCGCCAGCATAATTACTCTTCCCTTTCACTGCACTAAATGAAGAAGTTATCTCATAGATATACATAGGTGTGGTGCAAATCGGCCTCTGATTTATATATATTCATTAATAAGAGGTTGATAGTGAAGCAATCCAAAGTTTTGCAGGATATTAAGTTTTACTTATAGATTTTAGGTTCTTAAGCATTATCTTCCTTGAATTCGATGTTTTATGTAAGAAACCTTCTTTGATGCATAAGAAAGAATCAAGTCAAATCCCCAATATTACCGCAACCTTAACCCCTACTTTTGGTAAACTTGTCTCGATTTTACCACCGTCTTCAGTACATTGTTTCATTTTTTTTTCCATTTTAAATTAGGATGTATTGGAATCTTCCCGTTGATTTGTCATGGATTGAAATTGATCAATCTCTGTTATTATATGTGCATTACGGGCGGATAGCGTTGATATAGTGAATTTCAGTGTGAACACCAACACTAAGATCTGTGTACATCCTGCTAATGAGTTCCAATTAGGTCGAAACACGCGTCCTGGATTCCACTTGCCAGTCACAATCCAAATAGAACAATTTTCTTGTATTTGTCAATTGAACAATCATGTTACAGATTTCTGGTGCGACAATTATTCTCATCTTAGAATTTCATTTCATTACACTGAGAATCATGTGACCTTCTTAAGATTCATTCAATATCTGAAGATGTTTATGATTTAACAATATTATGGTTTTAATTAAATCGTCAAAAATGAAATTTTTCCTCACTGAATTAACTTTGACCATTCTTTATTGATATGTAGTTCATAATGATACGATCTTTTCTACTACTTAGTTATCTACTTATTGTTTTAGTTTCTTATCTTCCATAAGTATTCCCTTTGTACATTAGTAATAAATTAATCCCAGTTAGTTTGAGCTTGTATCTTCCCGTTAATTAGTCATGAACTGGTCAACCTCTGTTGCTGTATGTGCACCCTGAGTGGACTGCTACGACATAGCAGTAGTTCACAAATAATGTTTAAATTGGATTGTGACTGGTAGGTGAAATCCAGGACGCGCGTTTCATCCTTATTGAGACTCATTGGCAGGTTCATCCGTCAGTCCTGGATTCTGCATGCCAATCACAATCCAACTTTAAAAAATTGATCCCAATCATTAAGTATGCCAGTACTTAAAATTTAATACATGTTTTAAGAAGTCATTAAGAAGTCAATTTGTAAATTTACTGAATCTCTATCGTAATCATGAATTCAATTCATAAGTAATATTCAATGTATGTTCATGAGAAAATTATTAAACTGTAATGACCATAATTATGATCTTATGTACTGAATACTTGTGTTCTTTTGATGAAATAAGTTTGAGAGGCTCTTTTGAATGGATCTTGAATTAGAAAAATTCATGAACGTAACGAATGTGCAAAATTAAAGACTTAAAAGGGTAAGGGCAGTAATTGTTGACGAATAATTCATGAATTCACGATTTCACATCAACTAAATACAACCTTGAATTAATTACAATCATTAAAATGCATAGTTATGCATACTTTACATTAGGAGAAATTTGAAGTATTTTCAGTTGTCATGTTAGTTTGGATTACTTACAGCACAATTACATAAGAATTAAAATGTCATTAATATAGTTGTTTATTTATATGTCCGTTTGGTTGATTATCGTAAAAGTGTCGTCATCTTCAAATCGGAGTTAGAGTGGGGAGGTGAAGAATAGGTTGCTTGATAACTGTAAGTTCTTTCAATTTTCCCTCCTAGACTTTTTTGTATTTCTCATTGAACTTGTATGGATACTGATTATCCTTTAAGCATTCTTTACATATCATTATCTCCTCTTATGAACTATCAAAACTTCACATCTTTACTGTATTGTGCAATAGTGTTACGTGAAATGTTTTCATGCAGTTTCTTGGGAAAAAGCCAATAAAATTTAAATAAGCTCCATTTCATTGATGTTTTCAGTAAACTAAACAGTAAATCATTCTCTCTTAAATGTATTGAAACATTAGAAAAATGGAACCTATCATCTATTGTTTGTGCAGTTACAATAAAATTGATTTATCTACAGAAATTACTTTGAAAGTCTTAGAATATTGACATTAATGCGTGTTACTTTCAATTACCTGTAAAATAAATTATTTTGTCTAAAACAATATTCATGAAAAGTGAAGTAATCTCTAATGTTAACATGGCAGCAACTATAAAAATAAAAAACAAGTAAACAGTGGAATTCAGGTGGCTAATCTTTATGAATATTCATTAAAAGTGCATTTTGTTTACAATAACACCTACTATAGACAAATTGTTGAAATATGATTTGGTTCACCTTTAAGACCTATGTTAACTAATCATTTTCTTACGAAATTATAAAATGGTTTTCTCAAAGAGACTATCGACAAACTTTACTTTTACTGTTATTACGTCGGTGACAGTTTTATTATAATTGACCAGAATATTTCTAGACAACATTGTACACCTGGCGATCACTTTTATTTGAAAGGATATATGTAACAATAAGCTTCATTTCCTTGACATCTTATTAAATATGGGAGAATCCTCATAGACGTTAGTGCGCTTAATTTTATAGTTTCATAACCATCCAATTCAAAAGAAACCCGTTTAAATGTCGTAGCGATAAAAAACAAGAATGACATACTGAGATAACAACATAAAACAGAAACTTGAGTTTACCAATAATTCTCTGACTTGACAAAGTTATCTTTAAAAAAACAATATTAATGCAGTTAGTGAGAAATCAGTGGCATAAACTGCCTGCGAGATATCCCTCCTCCTAGAACTACAATCCAACAGAGATCTAGTTAGTGAGGTCTAATACGATAGACTATCAAGGGTGATCAAAAGAAGTTTCTGTGCACAAAAACATTTTTTGCCCATTTTTGCTGATTGGCAGCGTTCATTTAAATGAAAATTTAGTTACCTTAACGTATGTCTTTCATATGCAAATATGAATTCAGTTGCTGGTGTGGAGAAAGCTACATAGGAAATATAACTTAGCAACTTAGCCGACGAATGAAATAACATCTTTCAGGGTGTTTCAGTAAGGGATAAACAAACCTCAGTTTTATCTTTTGTGGTAGATAGCAGTAATGTGGTAGCAAAAGTTAAACCACTTATAGTAATATAAAGTATACCACCAAAGATTCCTAATGGTATCCGTATCCGTTTGTTACACATAGTAGAAGCTCTGGGAATTTCGAATCAACAACCCTAGTCGCAGGAGATTCATAACGCTCCTCTCAATTCCTTGGTTATATATGGCTTAATGAGTATTCTTAAGAACTCAACACATCCATTGTTTTGTGTTTGGTTTATTTTGGTGATTTTTTTTCTCCATACGGTCTTCACAACATATATGACGGTAACTTTGATTCACACGTTTCCTATAATGTAATTAATTTAACGATTATTATTTTATCAAATCGAGGTGTTTTGCGGAGATCGGTATTGAGTTCAGTTGATTGGATTCATCACAGATTAGTACTAATAGGGCACCAATTTAAACTATGGGGCATTCAAAAATTGTTTCGTCCTAGTAAGGGACTTCTCGCCAGTGCTCGCCTTCAACCTTCTAGAAACATTTAACCCAGCGTCATCAGGTTGGTATTGTTTGGTCAATGAAAAAAACTGAATTGAAAATATTGTCTACTGCTATAATTTGTAACTGGTTGTCATTTGAAACTTTTCATTACACAATATAGCATTTTTTCATATGAAAATGATACAAACTGTCATTCTTATTTCAGTAGTATTTATTTAAATCACTTAAAGTATAACGGTCTATTCAAGATAAAAATAAAACAATCATGTCCAATAAATAGTCAATAGTCTTAGCATTCTATTTTTCAATACTGGTAAACATGTCTCATAAACCTTAAACATCAGTAATAAATGAAAAGAGTGAGATGACATATGACCTTTCATTTCACATTTATGCTAACCTGGTTTTAAAATTAGCGTTTACTTTGACAGGCCTGAAAGTTCTGTATTTGTTCCCTAGTAGCTTTGTAGGTGTTTAGTGTTGAGGAGTTTCAAACTAATATGATGCAATTTTACAGTGAGATCTTTCAGGTTTATAATCATGTTTCAGTTAAAACCATTCTATCTGGGCTCTCATATGTGAAGCAAAAAACTTATTTAGACAGATAATTAACCTCTTCTAGTAACTACAAGATGTGCTTGCTGTTTACCTATAACTCCGGTTGAATTTACTTGCATCCCATTATTAATTATTACATTAAGACTCGAACTATGTACTCATGAAGCTGGAAACCCTAACAAATTATTAACGAAACTGCCGGATAAACAGGTATTGGCAAAGTCTTTCTATTATTTCTACTGTTAGTATTTAAGACTATTCCGGAGCCTTTGTTGTCATTATAAATAGTATCGTTAGCTTTTATTTTAAATAAGGAATAACATGCTGATTATTTCACAAATATTCTATCAATTGGCTTTAATTACTTTGTCTCCAGCTGGTTAATTTCATGAGTTTTTTGATCTTTATATGTCCTGCTATCTATTGTTTTTAATTGGTATTTGATCACGCTATTGAATAACCTCTTCTATGTAAGCTTGTGGATTGGTTTATTAGTCTATATCGATTTCTATATTGACTACTGATTGATTTCGATATCGCGATTCTTAACATTACTTAGAGTTGAAATCCGATTGTGGCTGATAAGTGAGATCGTCCCAACATTGACTAATCATCAAAAGTATGTTTCTGCATTCCAAGGTCTGTTTCTACAGAGATTGGAACTCATTCGGTTTTTAGAAAAGATATTACAGGAGGTCAGCTGAGGCTAGATAGTTCCGTGATAACATTCGAAGATTGTGAAACCGTGGTTCAAGATCGAATCCGTAGACTAATACAAGTTACCCCTTTGTTATGAGTTCCAAATAGAAAGAAAATTAGGACTGGGGTTTCCTGTCAACCGCTTTTCTTGCTATTACTTTATCCACTATATCGTTAAGCCCAAGGAGTCATGCTAATAAAGTAGCATTCTGCAATCCAGTTTCCAGTTACAATATAAATTAAGAACTTGCGACCTAATTCTGTAACGTGAATGTTTATTACTTACATCTCGTAACACCAACAGTAGGAAGTTACTTACCCTTAGAAATTATTCTTCAACACATTCCAGAATTTTGATGTGTGTAATGGTCTCTCTTCATTTATTTATCTAAGTGTATAGTGTGGCCATGAATATGGAAATCAATCATGATTAACTCTCTGGATTCAAAATTACTGATGTTAGTTTGATTAAAACTGTTTAACATGAAATCATAATTATCAATTTTCTTCATGATTACGTAATGAATCCTAAAAATGGGATAGAAATGAAGCACAATTTATTTTCTGTTATTTGTTAATGAATGACCATAACAATGATTAAACTACATTTAGTACTTCAACATGGTTCCTAAATGTATACAGAAGTATCAAGAATTCTGCCTGGATAAATTCCACGTTATGTTATGTCCAGTGGTGTTCATTGGTTTATATGCTTGTTCTAAATTCCCTACACTAGAATAACTGAAAGAAGATAACGTCTACATTACTGAAAATTTTTTTCTTGTGAGTGAAATATAAACAACAAAAGTGATGAATTGATTATTGTGTATGAAAAATTAAAGAAAACATCAAAACAGATCAAAGTAATAATAATAACTGGATAATCAGGTATTAAGTCTAAAGCAAAGTAAGGAATAACAAATGCTATTCATGCACGCAAAGATTAGGTTTGAATAAACTAATTGCCAAGTGTACAAGGTATTTATTTGCTCTGTATATGGGCTCAGTTGACTAAGAATATAAAGGATATCAAAATATTATTCTGGAAGATGGGTAGGGTAACATTACACGAATTGATAAGATGTTTTTGTATTGAGCTGCGATTAATTCACTTACATCCTATAAAAACACTTCAATTAATGTTTTAAAATGCGTTTGGAAAGAGTTCGCCTGTATGGCCGATGAAACTCAAATGGAGGTAAAGACAGACAGATTGACAGTAGCCTCTACAACCACTAGTAGACCTCAACGTACACAAAGGGATAAGCAAGATTCTTAGGTACAATACGACACAGTGACCACCAATCCAATCACACTTGAAGGAGAAACTCTGCAAGAATTGGAAACTTTACGTATCTGAGTAGCTATATAGATTAACAAGGAGGATCTGATGCAAATGTGACGACAGAAATTGGCAAGGCAAGGGCAGCATTTCTACAAGTGAAGAACATCTGGAACTAAAAACAACTGTCAACCAACACTAAAGTCGGAATTTTTAATACAAACGACAGGATAGTTCTGTTGTATGAAGCTGAAAATTGGAGAACGAAGAAACGAATTATTTAAAAGATGCATGTATTTGTAAGCAGTCTGCACCAGATACTCCGAACTCGTTGGTCGTACACCATCAGGAATAACCTACTATAGTAAGGAATAAACTGACTTCTATCTAGGACGATATTATAAAGTTTACTGGAGGTGGATAGGACATACATTGAGGAAATTATCAAACTGCGTCAAATACTAACTTGGAATTCTGAATGTCAAAGGAAAAGAGGAAGACCATAGAACATATTTTGCCAGGAGTTGGAGGCAGAAAGAATGGTTAGTATGGAAAAAATGTTTAGCACTTGAAGAAGGCTGGAAATAAGAACCCAGGACAGAGTTGGTTGGAGAGTGCTGATGAGCTCACTATCCTCCACGAGGAGCAACAGTTAAATGAAAAAGTAAATTAATTATTGATGAAATATTATCAAATGCAAACCATCCTCCTGAGCTACAAATCTTCTCTACCATATTTTTTTGATTCTTACAATCACCACTTAGATGCTAACTAGATTCTTTTATTCTAGATATAGACAGTTTGCTGTATAGAATGATTTTCATATTTAAGTTTTATCATCTATTTAAAACTGACATCAAATGCTGAATTCAGTAGACATTAATTTCAACCTAAATCTTCACCTGAGTACATAGCTACATACTTATACAAAATAAACTTATGATCCATAAGACCTATTTCATACAATTTATTCCTTTCACGCATCTAAATAAAGCTAGAACCACAATATTTGTAGAATACATTGAATTCATTGCTACATTCTGTTTACTTGCATATGGCTGGCAATCAGTTGTAATTAGTGTAACATGCAAGTATCATTGTAAATTCAATTGACATTCATTGCTTATCAAGTAAGACATACAAGACTGGAATCGAGATGAATCCACAGATATAAGAAAGGAGTGATAGTTCTGGAAGTAACTTGGATTGGATAGATTACATAAGGTGGTAAAAAGTTTATTAAACTAAACAGTTAAGGGATCATTTAGGGCAGGTAACTTGTCAAACTGTCAACAATTTGATTACATAATCATTAGATTACAAGTTAACATTATAAATGTTGGATTTAGAATAAATTGGATAATACTTGAATACATAATAAATAACAGAAACAAGTGAAGTTAAGGAACACAACTGGAGAGTGAATGGTGTTTATAAATAAATGTCAGAATTATAACACTGAACACAGTTTCCATCACTTACTAAGCTCATTGAAGGTTCATCATCACCGTATTCTGAATACAGGTCAAATTTTAACCTTCTTATTGCGATGACTTCAGAAAATGTTAACATTGTAAACGTTTTCTGCTTGTTTATCATTTTAAAGGTATCCATTGTGCTTAATACATTTCCTGTTTCTATTAGATGTCTTCCCAATATGCTACACAAAATATGTAGTCCTCATAGACTTAGGTTCTTTGAAATATGTCCAATAAAATGTGTAAAAGACTGTCTTTCTATCCTTTCAGGGTACTGGATTTTGTAATTACATGTGAACTAATAAATGCAATTTCAGGTAACATATGATAGATATTTATCATTTCTCGTTTGGTATATTGAGCATCTGATGAGACTAGTTTAGCAATAAGAAATGAGTGATTAACTGTTGTTTTTAGATGATGGCCAGCATTTTTTACTACTTGATCACCTTAAGAAGTCATCCGAATGAATACATTTGTGAGTATCAGTTTTTTTGTTGATATTTTTCTATTGATTTATATTCCTCTTCAAGTTTATCTAATGTGCATAGCTTTAAGACTTATGTAAAGTAGGATTTGATTAGACTACTCATTTTTGTTAAATCTACAGTTTGTACTGGTAACTTCAGCATTAAAATAAATATTGTATTATAATATAAATAGTGTCTTTTCTATTATTAACAGTAAAGGAACTCCATCAGATGTACATTTACATTCATACTTCAAATGGTATTATGCATAACTTAGTTTGAAGTAGTTGAAATCACGTTTATATAGAGTCTTATAAACTCATTGATGCAATGCATTCGAACAGAATGAAAAAACTAAACAGGATGTATAGCGGATTTTAAAAAACTATAGATAGTAATATATGATTTAGTAATACACTATATATAAAAAATGCGATAAACATGTAGTGGAAATGTTATGACGCAAGGAATTGGGTGATTGGATGGCCGAGTGCCAATTGCTAGTGCCTAGTTGATTACTGCGCGCCTGCCCTCTGCCCACTTAGTCCCAATCCGAAATAAGAAGAATGCGAGCCAATAGATCAGCCAGACAGAATCATATTATATTCCAAGCATTCTTTTATATATACACAAATTCAGACCACACAACAAACCAATCAGAAAATTAACATGAACACAAAACGAGGGAAATAGTGGTAGTGAATAGGAACAAGTTGTACACGACTAATTAACTATAGTCTATAATACGAGACAATGTAATAACAGTAATTATGCTGAACGGGAGGATAGGGCAAGCGGAGAGTAACAATAATAGAAACAAAATGTTTACATTACAGAAAGTTCGAATAAATGAAATAATGTTCGCAACCACAGTTCCGAAAGTTTGTTACGCTTCTTTCTATTCCGGCATAACAGGAAACCAGGTTACGTGCTTCTGTCTATCTGCGATTCATATTCCTAATGGTAATGTTCTCAGTGAAACTCAGGTTTACTATCAATTCCTTAAAATTTTAAAAAAACTACCCACTAAATCTCTGACTTTAAATAACTACTAAGTTTTTAAATGGATTTTTGGGTAATGAAGAGGGTTTATACATTACTGATGTTGAAATAATGAAATACACTATCTATCACCACCTGGTTGTAGGTGGTTAAGTATCTTAAACAGGATATAACATCAAACCAGGATTCTACAGCCAGTCACATATCATATTTATTTAGACTTGTTACAAGTAGCCATATTACAGAATTGCCACTATGGGTAATCAATTTAGCAACAGACATTGATCCATAGCATTCTCGAATATCAATAAAAATGTGACTAGAGTGAATGTCAAATTTTCACACAGTTCATTAGTAAAGTCTTTAACATTACCTGTGATTTCACTCAACTGTATACTAAACAAATATGATTCACTTTTCCAGAGATCTTCCATTGATTGAACTAGTTTTAGTAATAAAATGCCTCAAGAAAATTCAGCAGGCCTAACGCTTCAGAGATATTTATTAGTAACCTAGATCTGAAATTAGTAGGTAGGTCTGTAATCACAGACAAATGACAAGTGTTACGTTAGAATAAAATGAATGCTCAGTTATTTGTTGTTTCTAATCGTTGGTTATGTATAGTTCAAATCTTCACAAGATAAAGAATCAAGATAACAACAAATAAAGGGTAATTTTCAATCAGTGATCGACAACTTCTGACCGATTACCGTATTATGATATAATCTAGAAACCTATAAGTTTTGTGAAAATTGTGTTTTATTCAGAATTCTTGGTCAGTTAATTACAGTTGATTTCAACTAAGCTAAGCCAGTAAACCATTGAGAGCCAAGTAGTATTGAAAAACTTTCTCGTACTACTTTAGAACTATGCATTAGTTAACATTGATTTGGAAAACATTGAGTAATTAAAAACATTCCAATATCATATTTAAGTTAGATTGTGACTGGCAAATGGAATCCTGGACGCGCGTTTCGTCCTATTTTGGACTCATCGTTTGGATGTGCCTGCATCCCAATATTGATGTTCACGCTGGGATTCGAACTCAGTCTGCTTCGTGTCAAACGCTACTGCGTTCACCACTAGGCTACTGTGTCCAAACAGTTACACTTGTGCAATGGGTACATATGCATACATAGGCTGACCAGTTTCAGTCCATTACAAATCAACGGGATGATACAAGCCTATTCTAAATTCCAATATCATGTCAAGTAGGTTATTTTTTTTTAATATTCACTCATATTTTAACTGTCACATTTTCAAATTCAATCAATTCCTAGCGTATATCACTGATATCAATGAATAAACAATGTCATAAGTATTCTAGTTAAACTCGAAAAATGAATACTATTTGATATGAAATGAATATCTTCAAATCTACTTATTAAACACTACTAATAAAAGTTTACATATACTATTTATCTAAGAATAACTTGAAAATCACATGAATATGAAATAGGCATCTGTTTTATAATAACAAATTATAAGAAAAATGAATTAGTGAATTTCGTGTTCTAAATATAAATAATCACTTTCTATCTACCTCCCTACTTCAATGTCATCATGATAATAAAGTTAGTAACTAGGATGGTAGTGATAAATAGAACTACTTTCTTTTACATTTTCTTTTATGAATAGACATTGGGAAAAAAGTACTTTTCTGTTAGTTGTTGTGTAAAATGAAAATTATTATTATTAAATAAATTTATTTTCTTTTGGTGAATTAGAAAATTATTATGAACGTGAGAAATATTCATTTCATTTGATTATATAAGATAATAAACTATTAAAGGATTGATTATAAATGTCATTTTATTGTATTCATAAATGATAATATTTTGTTTTTATGTAACAGAAACGACTATGAAACTTGGCAATTACTTGACAGTTGTTTTATCTTAGTATATGACTCTTAAATTAATTCACATTATTGATCTTCATTCAGATCAAGTTCGTCACCTTCAGTATTTGTAGTAATCACTTAGATTGTTTTTTTTTACCAATGGATCAGAATCAAATAGTTTACACTTGAAACTTTAGTTAGAGTTGTATGAATCTCATCTTTTGACATTAGTGTTATTTAGTTAGTTGAATTCACTATAAATTAGTGTTAGTAGAGTACTACTAAAAGTCAGGGAGAACTGGATAGCTATTTTGTCATAGTACACTAATCTGACCACTTATGACTAAATTCAGAATATTCTCAAAGTTCTAATAGGAAGTTGTAACTGGTAGAGTTCAGACTTATTGGGAGTGAGACAGTTATCACCGATGATAATGAATAATTATCGCGCTGCAACACAAAATAATAGAAGTAGGAATTCCACTACTGGACACCAGATGGTTCAATGCTGCAGTATTCGTGCTAGCCAACCTAAAAAGTCTGAGTTAGATTTTCTTGGCAAAATGGAGAGTGTGTACTGGTAGGGAATCCAATACTAGGACAAAACAACTGTTCAGAGCTTCTTGGTTTTCAGTGGTACCCTACCAATATCAATGTATGTCGAATTCAATCAACTAAACTTAATACAAATCACCATAAAGCACTTCAATTCATTTGATGATATTTATCGTATAATCGCATTGTATAAATTCTATTTGTTATGATTATTGAATAAGATTTCAACAATTAATTCGCTAGATTACATGACTTGAAGATCCGGAGTCGGATTTCAGGCGTATATTTATAAGGAGTTTCATACAAGTGCAAAATAGTTTCTTTAGTACTTCTGATTACCAATGGTTTTATAAAGGTAGTCAGTTTGTCATGTAAATTGCAGCATTCATCAACCTTTTATAAACACTTTCTTTGTACTAACTTTTCAAAGTATTGATGTATTTTATAAAAAATGCATCTACCATCTGTACATGGCTGATAGTAGTCTGTGAGAACCACTTCAAGATTAGTTAACACTTCTAATTCAGATAAGTCTAGATGGTAAATAAGTGGCATCATCCAAGGCGTTAAATAAAGTTGAAACAAACCATATGATTTATAACTATCAAATCCGTATTCAGTTTAATCCAAACCTTAGTCTAATTAATTTGTTTAGAAAGCGTAGCTTCTCAAGTTAAACCTCCATTAACAATCAGCTGGTCTAACTACTGACAGAAGTGGTTAAAAAAAGTTATTCTGGTTCCCATAATCTATTGTCATTCTGATAAAAGAGTCTAGCGGTAAGTAGCTTAATTTAAGTGTTGTTTTCATAGATCACAAAACTACTGAAACATTACATAGAAGGACAACTGACTTCATTTAAAAGATATAGCTTGTATAAGCACTAATATTAGTGATAGATTCTAGAATCTGAACAGCTTGTATTGTACGTTTGCAAATTAGCTCACTATACTTTTAAAAATTTGAAAATGGTCTTCAATATTAATTAAATGATCGATAAATAAGTTGTACAGATTCTTGAATTTCAGGATAACTAAATTGAATTGAAGCTAGTAACGGAATCTAGGATACACGTTTTCACCTACCTTGGATTTATCAACTGGATGTATTGATACCTCAGTGTTGATGCTCATATTGACACTTAAACATAGTTACCTTCCGCTTTAAATGTCAATGTTATATCCGATGAGCTGAAACTTTTAGTAAGCCACTCATTACCACTACTTGTAGCTAAATGGTTATAACGAGACAATGTGCTCATTTCAAGCATATATCCAACAGAAAATTATCAGTTTTTGATTATCAACGTTAAGTATAAGTACTTAACAATGAATCCATAGTCATATTTTACAAATAGTTATTTGGATTCAGTAATTTAGGAAATAATGCGCTGGAGTTTAAGACAAAATATACTGTATTTAAGATTTGGTGTAAATATTAATACTAATGTATCGGTAAATAATCCCTAAAATAAATAGTTGCATAAGCTCTCGACATTGATGCTGACTATGTTTGTTTTAGCGGACACTACTAGTTGAAGGCGCGCGGTCACGCATCTTCACCAGATCACGACTCGAACCACCGTGGGTAGCATATCTCTCTAGTTTGCCAGCCTAGACGTTGCTATCCGATTAAAGCTCTGTTTACGATCAAATATAATTTCGCTTCCTTCCTTCATTGCCTTCTGATTTCTCATTCGTAAGAGTAGGATCCATTCGATAGAAGTGGCTTTGGTTAAACGATAAGCGCAACTTAGTCATATATCCGGGTTCACTTCACTATGTTGTGAGTACATTCAGGTCACAAATTCAAAATAGGACATAATGTATATTTTGAATTCTATTGCAAACCATAGTTCACCTATACTAAGGCATCATCTAGGATGCATATATGCCACTGCAGACAAATTAATTACAGTCCTTAATACATACAACATAAAAATGCAAACTCTGTATAATTGAAATATAGCAAGTGAAAATAGATCAGGGTCCGATAATGAACTGTATGTTGAAGAAATTCAAACAACTCTTTGTCTTTTGTAAGCTAATGTTCTTTGTAGAGATAATAAATTTTTCGAAATAGTTACATCCTTCTCTAAACTGTCCATAAAAAATTAGTCACAAAAAAGTAATATCTAACTAAACATTTTGTCTAATCACTTTACTGTTTGTACTTGACACACTAATTTCAGTTGAGTACCACTGAAAACCAGTTGTTTTGTTTTAGTACAAGACTTTTCAGCGAAAGCAAATAATCTAATTAATGATCTATCTTAAGAAAGTTTAACCATCAGCATCACTGGATTGATGTTAAACGGTATGATTCCAGTGTCAATTGATTTGTGAGATAATGCTACTATCATCCAATGTCATCGACGATAACTGTCGCTTTTCTGGCTGATATAGGACTCCCCCAGTTACTACTCACTAGAATATCGTAAAGATCATGAAGTATGTCACTAAAGAGCTGTTAATTGCAGCCAGGTTGAAATGGTTTTGTGGATAGCAATTTTAGTTTTTTTTATTTGCATTCACTGTAGTTTGATCCAGGTTGAGTACCATTAAATGCAGTGAAGTATGTAACATTTGTTTAGCTTTAGGATGGGACTCATCTAGGGTTTCCACAAACTATTTATTCATAATAAAACGTTTGTTTCTAAACCTTTGTATTTATTCCAACGATTTTTTCAAACAATTTTAATAGGAATAATTCATGCCCAGAATAGTATGATGTTTGCCATCATATATCTTGTTACGTAGCTATAATTGATGAAAATTATAAGTATCTGGAACTCCGTTGCATTATGGTAAGTGAAATTAATTCAGATATGAAAGATGGCGGACTATGTCAATTGTCAATAACTTAAAAGCATAACATTATGTAATTCTTAAACTAATTTGGATTGAAGTAGAAGAGTGTTTTATGTCTTCATAACATCTTAATACGAAGATTCAGAATAAAACTGGTAAGCCTAAACAAAGTTATTATGAAATGATGAAACGTCACAGATTGTTTTTAAAAAATCTTCACATAAGTGTCTATTTGTCTAGTTTATAGATTCTTGATTCAGCTGCTCTATTCTTATTGACTTTTGAGTGCAAAAGGCGATTGTGTAGTCGTCCAACTTCAGTAATGCGTTTTATTTAGATTGTTATATGATTATTTCTAGAAAATCCAATGGTGAATAATTTAATCAGTAAATTTGTATGTTTAAATGTAAAGGAGATTATGTATACAAAGAAGGATTGGATGGTTAGTTAGTCCGAGTATGTTACTCCCCAGAAATACACAGTGAGCTTTTAACTTATAGACTAACTAACAGACATCCAACTATTGATATTTCTAACTTCGGTCAGTTTTTAATGTATTGTGCTACCGCATCCATTGATTTGGAAGGTAACTGCCCCACCCTTAACATCATTGCATTTTATTGATGATGTCAATCTGACCCCAAAGAGTTTTGGGATAAAATGTTCCCTGCTAATCTTGGAGTTTCTGGGCTGGATCATGTAGTGACGTAGTAGGCGAGCACTATCTGAGACTTCTATTCAATAATACAACATCTATCTTGTGCTTCCTCACATCTAGTGGTTGCCTAACTTAAATCAATTTGCATTGTCAAATTTAAATAGAACAGTCTCCGAAACAGCAAACCCTATTAGTAACTTTTTGTTTAGAATGTTAGAAGTCAACGTTAGAATGACAATATTGTGTACTATGAAAGGTAGGATATATAAATGGAGGTAGATAAATGATTGTCACTTTGAAAATTTCAACATAAATAACCGATTGTTCTTCATTTAGGAACAATTCGTCAACAGACAGTTGCTATCACCGAAATTCACAAATAATTTCATGAACTACTTATTTATTAAAACAGCTTAGTCAATGTTATCTACAAAGTTCTTTTTGTTTATTTGCTGTGTTAAATTAAATATTTTCGGCTGTTTTCATATTCATTCAGTGTTTGTGTACTGCATATTTAAGTATTATCTTTAAAAAGGAATCTATTTCAAAACATACCCATTCTACACTCAGCTTATGTAGATGCGCTACTCTAACATGTTAATTGTAGTCAGCTTCCTAAAATAAAATCTCTGATATGAATTACACCATTAACTTAATAAACCGATGGAAAAACGGATGTGACTAGTAGATTTCTCAGTTTTATTAAACACTGGAAACGGTGAGTTTAGCTAATGTCGTAAACCTTAAGTATCTGTTACGTCGAATCATTAAAGAAGAGTGGAAAACTTCCAGAACTGTGTTTTAGGCAATCAATTCATTTATTCTGATCGTGAGTAGTGTAAACAATACATTTCTACTATTGTTAAGTTCGTCTTACCCTATACTATCGTTTAGCATATTTACTATTATTACCTTATCTCTTATAATGGACTACAGTTAATTAGTTGTGTACAAGTTGTTCCTATTCAGTATCACTATTTTCTTTGTTCTGTATTCATGTTAATTTCCTAATTAGTTCGCTGTGTGATCTGATTTTGTGTATATATATATAGGCATGATTGAAATATAATTCGATTCCGTCTGGTTGGTCTATCGGCTTGTGTTCTTCCTATTCCGGCTTGGGACTCAGTGGGCATAGGGCAGACGCGCAATCATCAACTAGGCACACCTAATTGGCATTCGGTCAACCAACCAAAATTTCTCACGTCATAACAGTATCATATTTGAATAAATACGTTCATGAGGATAAATATTCAAGTAAGGCGAGTTGATATCTTTGTTTGACCTTACAGTTTACATTTGTGTTTAATAGTTCCTGAATTAAACATTTACATTTAAAACACACCAACAGTTTCTTTTATGAAAGAACCTTCAAGGAAAATACTTCTTTGTGCTAAAATTATCCTTAAGTTCAAATATGTTTAAAGTAAACCCTACATTAGAAATAACCATTTCACTGAATACCTACATTTCCGGACATTTTGTAAAATTATGGAATGTACTCTATTCTAACAGCTTTATATTAGAAGATAAAGAGTACTTCAATGAAATGTCTGTTTAAATATGGATTGATCATCATAACTAGAGAATGCATTGATTAACATTAACAAATTCTATTAATAAACCGCAATCTGTATAACATACAATTAACCATATTCAATAATAACCGTATAACAGTTTGAGATCTGGTATTTTCCGTTCTAAATAAATAAGAGACTATAGTTGATTGAATTTATACATTGGGATGCAGGTACATCCAGCCGATGAGTCCCAAATAGGACGAAACTCGCGTCATGGATTCCACTTGCCAGTCACAATCCAACTTAAATTATAAATTGTAGTTACATTCTTGTACAGGTTTTAATGAAGTTGAATTCTTGCTGACAATGATATTCTAAACGTTCATTATCTCCTATTGTGCATTCGATAATTCAATGCACTAATATCTCACTGTTGTTGTTTACAAAGAAGTTTTAAGTCAATTTAATTATGAAGTTTGTAGGTTACCAAGAGTCAATGTTTAATAATTCATTAAAATGCATATTAACTTTTGCATAAAAATTGGTAATTTTTAATAATAATTGATATTCGTGACTGACAGTTATCAGTCTCCATCAAAATAACTTAAATGTCGGTAAATTTATCTGACAAATACTAATTAGTAAGAAAAACTTCACTCTGGTAGCTACAATCAACTTTCATTAGAGCGATCTTATGGTAAGTGGTCTAGATTTATTTTTTGTATATGTTACGAAATGATCTCATTTAAATATCATTGAGAATTAAAAGACATTGGACTATTGTTTCCTCTTAGTAAACGATTCCTCAGTAGTATGCATTCCTAACCTCTTCATGAGATTAAACTCAGAATATTTAATTGTCATAGTGAAAGTTTAATTATTAACTTGATTAATTCCTACATTGTAATATATCATGATGATCTATCAGATATACATAGATAAGTTATAAATATCAATGTATTCTTTTATATGTTCACATTATCTACATTTGTATAAGTCACTTCTTTCATTTATGCATATAACTGATGATAATAAAAACAATAAAGAAAACAAAAAAAAATAGAGAAAATCAGTAAAATCAATTTGTCATATTTTGATTTAATTTTTAAAAGAATTAAAAAATCTTTTTCTTTTTTACTTTTATTCTTTATTTTCTGCCTTTTGAACTCATGAAAAAAACATGTTGCTATGGATGGGGGGGGGGTAAAATCTTTTTCAAGAAAAATTTTTTCAGTAACAAAAATAGAAAAGAATCAAAATGAGATTTTCTTCAGAATTTTTCTTTAAATATTCCAAAAAGAGAAAAGAAAAATAAGTATCACATAGACATTCTACTTTTAAAAGGGTAATAAAAAATAGAATGTCCATTAAAAGAAATTTCATTTGATTGAATTCGTCATAGATTGATGCTAGTAGGACACCAGTGAAATCTGGAAAGTGCTGGACAGCTACTTTGTTTCAGTATGAGACCCCTCGGCAGCACGCACTCCAGATTCCACCTTAGGGGCTTCAGTTTGGCAAATGCCTAACCCTCTCCATTACTACGTTGGTACCCAATGGTGAAATCTCTGATTTCATTAATTCGTGATATAAAGCGTGACGATCATCCGTTGTCATTGGTGAAAACTATCTCATTCTTGACAAGTCAGAACTTCATTAGTCACTAGAGCTTCAGCGACATCCTGAAGTTAGTCTCTAGTGGGCTGATTATTGTAACTGAAGTGAGTTGATATGCAAAGTTTGGTACTAAGTTTACTTGATTAAATTTGTCACAGAATGATATCACAAACTAATGAAAGTAGAGTTTCTATAACTGAATACCCGTCTGGTAGTGCAGAGTGTTAGGTATTTTCAAACTTGTGGCTCCTAGGTCAATTCTAGGATGCTCGCTGCTAAGGAGTCCTATACTTGGATGCGATGTCTGTCTAATGCCTCCTGGTTTTCAACAGTACCCTGTCAACATCAATCTCTGACGAATTCAATCAACTAAACTTAATATAGATCTCCATAAACCATTCCAATAAATAAATTTTACTGAGTAGACAAATTAGTAATGTTTAGTAATCATTGAAATGTGTTTACTGGTATTGATTATTCCATAATTTATTGATTTCAGTCATCACAGACTGATCACATTTAAGTAGAATTGTAAACCAGTGAGAATTAATTGGTAAGTAAGTCCCAACGTAGTGAATACTCTTGAACCCATCAGTAGCTTGAATAAAGAATATTTAACCACCAGGCATCACTGAGCTGATGTTCATTAATATGACTCCTAATTCATGCATTTTTCTAATATATGTTGTTGATTATTTAATGTTGTTAATATTTTCTGTTTCAATTTTTAATAGTGTTATGTCGTAAGAATGGGGGGTGATTGGATGGATGGCCGAGTGCCAATTGCTAGTGCCTAGTTGGTTATTGCGCGCCTGCCCTGTGCCCATTTAGTCCCAATCCGAAATAAGAAGAACACGAGCCAATAGGTCAGCTAGACAGAATCGAATCTATATTTCAAGCATCCTTTTATATATACATAAATTCAGACCACACAACAAACCAATTAGAAAATTGACATGAATACAGAATGAGGGAAATAGTGGTAGTGAATAGGAACAACTGGTACACAACTAATTAACTATAGTCCATAATAAGAAACAGTTTAATAACAGCGATTATGCTAAACGGGAGGATAGGGCAAGCGGAGAGTAACAATAATAGAAACAAAATGTTTACATTACAGACAGTTCGAATAAATGAAATAGTGTTCTCAAACACAGTTCTGAAAGTTTGTTACGCTTCTTTGTAGTCCGACCTAACAAATAGTACATTGAAAACGTCATGAAACAAGTCATTAATAAGCTGATTATCATACTTAAGTTGAGACAGTTTGGTGGATTGAATCTGTTATGACATTAGTAAGCTGTTATGACCATTTAATTAAAATAATGTTGTGCATACAAAGTTGCAATAACAGATAACAGTGAGATTACCTAGTCCTTTTCAGTACGTCTGGCTGATGCTCACTCCAACCCAAGTAGGGAATAGAAAGAACACAATCAGATGAATCAACTAGATATATCATATTTCAAGTATTCCTTTATATTTACATAAACCAGACCACGTAATCAATCACTTATGAAATAAATATCAAAACAAACTAAGGGCTACAGTGTTTGGGAGTTGAGGTAACATGTATACAAACAATTAATTGTAGTTCATAAATGAAAGATGATATACATACAGTTATTGTGCTAAACTGGAAGATAGGACACGAGGGACATAATGATTATAGAAATAATATGCTTACTTTACACATAAGTAAAGCAATTGAAATAGTCTTTTAGGATGTAATTCTGAAAGTCAGTTATTCTTCTTTAATAAACCAAAATAAAACTCGCCCCCCCCCCTATTTTAAAAAAAAGCAACAAGGTCCGGCGTATTTGCTTAATTTTGAGTGTGGACATGTGCAACTACGAAATTACTCTGAGTAATCACAATCTACTACTAATCTCCTTTTCCCCCCCCCCACCACCACCATAAAAAGTTGTGGGATTCTTGTATAAAAACCGGAAAGACGCTCGGTTACATCAGACATCAGTGATCTCCAAGCCGATACTGTCACGATTAATGTATGGACTACTATATCTACGAACAAGGAAGTTAATAATACAACCACGTCTGGACAGCCCTACGGCGGCCACGACAAGTTTTTATGATCTAGTGTTTCTTTTTTATGGATGCTTCAGCTTCCTCTTACTCTCTATAGACAATTTAACCATGTTAATCAAATAAAAAACTAAAATCCACAGAAATACCTTAAATTAGGTATAAATTGTATTCGCATAGTTATTTGTTCCTTATTTTTCAGTTTATTGAACATCTGTTTAATTTCCAGTTGAATCCATTCAACAATAAATATTTATACCTACAAAATGAAATCAACAATGAACATACAGATTTGTATTAGGTACAAAAGTACTAATTTATTTCAGCACATTCCAAATGTATTATCTACCAAACTGTATTCAATTTCTACTACTTTTGAATGTTTTCTGTTGGGTGTAGTAATCAGATTACAATACTAAAGAGATGTAGTCGGTACAACAGAACTACATAATAGCAGTCTAAAAATAACTCACAGATAGTTTTAGCCAATGAGGAAATAGTAAATGTTAATGATAAGTCTATACTAATAAGTATAAATTAGTAACATTTGCATTGGATATATTAGGTTTACACGACTAATAGACCTTTGAAGGTTATTTAGTGGTTCTACGACTGTAAATTTGCAGAAATAACTAAATAAAAACTCATTCATTTGACAATGTAGCGTTTGTTTACATGACAATTAGCATAGTCTCAAATACATTTATAAGTGTACTCAAATATCTAACCACACCCGCTGACCGAGACACTGGTTCTTAGCATCCTTTTAAAGAACACATTTCTGTAGTATTCGTAAAACTGGACAGATGTCACTTCACTAACATTACATACTACCTTTGTGATTACTATTCACAGAATTCTTGACTTACCGATCAGATTTCTTAAACTTTTTGATAGTGTTCCAATAAAACAAAACGCCTTCTGATATGACGGATTGATTGAACCAATAACGAATAACCGTTGGCCGCTGGTTTGGAAACATCTTACATTGGCCAATTACAGCTAACAATGAAAAATATGACAAACTAGTCGGTGGCTTAGCATCTGCCTTGTTGTCTACTCAGTCCCAAGCTGAAATGGAAAGAACATAGGACCGATGAACCAACAAGCCAAGTCAGGCTATATATATATATATATATATATTTGAAATCTGACCATACAATCAACCAAACGGCGAAATAATATCCACATATAATAAATGGTGACAATCACAATGAACAAGATTGATGTAATTACATTCAATTGACTATAATTAATAAATGAGAAATGACATACTAACTGTGTATGAATCAAAATAGAAGTTAGGGAAAGAGAGATGTAGTGATAAAAGAAATAGAATATTCACCAGGCATACAATCAAAATAAATAAAATATTATTCTAACGAATAGCTCCGAATGACACTCTTCTTTACATGCCTAATATAAAACTTTCTTCAAAATAAACAATTCTGTACATGCCATTCAAGCTGACTAGTAATCTTGTTACATTAGTGTGCAACCACGTGATACGTTCTAATTAATTGATCACTAAATATTGAATGGTATCATTTCTAATGTTACTAACTAAATCCAAACGGTCGCGATGGAATGTTGATACTAATCTAAATGACATGATATTGAGAAGATTAATATTTGATATAAAGTGATGGATTCATTTGATAAGGTTTCATGCATTTGTCTGTAATTTAATAGGAACAAATGCATCAGGCCGGATGCTAAATTGAGTCATTAGGCTTTTAAGTATTCATATACTTGTTTCGGCCATTACTGCCTGACTAAGCAGCCTAATGATGAAATCTAAGATTTCATCACTATGCATTCAAAGTTCGAATACCTTGATGAACATCTATTCTCTTAAGATTTTATATACACATTGCTTGCAAATGCCAAGTAGCTGGAAATCAAGTTGATATACGATTTTTCCCATCTACTTCCAATCAACTCCGCCTGTAGCTCTTCTAGGGTGGCTGCCGGTCCCAAGCCCGGATAAAGGAAAAGGGTTGGGGATAGGGCTAGCATCCCTATCCCGTAAAACACAAGCTTGCTAAAAAACGCTAGTACTTCCAATCACTTAAAATGTTTAATTAGTTCTTGTAGGTTAGACAATAAACAATAACTGATGTCTATCGCATTGAAATTGATGCAGTTATGTCTACTAATTCATAAAGGTATTTATATTAAAAACTACCACTTTATCATACTTTTTACCAGTTATAATAAAAAATTAAAATGTAAGAAGTAATGAAAATTCACCATCGTAGAAAGCCCACAAATATTTGATAATAATTTGAGTAACGAAAGAATAAAAGCTGTAGAAAAATGGCTTGAATTCATTTATCACACAGATTATTTACATAATTAACACCTGATCAGTACCTTAAAATAAGTCTTACAGTAGAATATGAACATGAGTTCAACCGTGTCGGATGTAAGGCAGTTACCTGTCGATGGAAATGGATGAAGTCACTTAAACGTGTCACGAATTGACTGGATTAGAAATATCACCCGTTGAAAGTCGACTCAGTAGTCTATGGACAAAGTGGTCGCCGCGGAGACAGAGCGTCTTAGCTCCAATCCCCGATGGGGTCGTGGATGCGCACTGCTGAAGAATACTATACTATTCGGTAATGCCAGGTGAGCAATGGTAGTTCAATTTAGACAATTTCGTGATATCAAAAGTTACAATCAACAGTCTCTATAACACCCAATAATTAGCATGTGTTTGTTTCATTTCCTACATATTAGTATTCAGCCTAGTGTAAATGGTCATAATCAGATGTTTCCTACCAACAATACACTTAAGGTGGGCTATATTTGAACTTTTAAAGGTTAATTCTAACAAACTACAAAATAGTTTTGGCCTGAAAATTATTTATTTGTGTGCGAAAATTAACTTTCGGGTGAAAAACTAAAAATAAATTATCCGTAGTTGAAGATTGTCTGTCGGATAATGATTACTAATAGAAGTTCATCAGTGACTATGAAAATTTCAACAACCTTATGTTTATCTTTGAACCGAGCCCATGAAGCTTGTACATTAATTACAAAATGAGCTACGTGGACATTAATTGTCTGCACTTCATCAGAGTAACTCAAGTCCTATACAGATTTAGAGCGAGTAAAAGAGAAAACAACACCATCGAATAGGTGTCATTTAATATTTCAGAAATAATGGCTTTTATATATCACATACAGACACGTATAACAGACAAACGCATTAAACTTCATTTGATAGTGCCCTATCAAATGAATCCATCACTTTATATCAAATATTAATCTTCTCAATATCATGTCATTTAGATTAGTATCAACATTCCATAGCAACCGTTTGGATTTAGTTAGTAACATTAGAAATGACACCATACAATATTTAGTGATCAATTAATTAGAACGTATCACGTGGTTGCACACTAATGTAACAAGATTACTAGTCAGCTTGAATGGCATGTACAGAATAGTTTATTTTAAGGAAGTTGTTTTGTAGTATACTGTTATTATCAAAAAATTTGAATAAATTTGACCTGTTAATCAAAAATTCTAAGCATAACTTATTAATGCTATTTCAATCAATATCTTCTAGATGAATAAAATTTCTCTAACTTGTAAATAATATAACAAAGTTACTGAAGATGGTAACTGATTTAAACTCTTATTTAATCTAATTAGATGCATAAACTGGTTTTAAGAAAATGTATTACAAAGATTTAGCAGTTTATATAAATCAGTTACTAACAATTAGGGTTTAATTTACATTTTAAGTGTTTCGAAATCTCCATAATACGAGAGTACAGAACTACAAAACGATTTAATGTGATCATATTTTTCCAATGAAAACCAGTCTCAGTGTCCAATCAGTATAATATTAGGAGGGGGATGAATTTAAAATCTCTGCGATGAGTAACCATTTTAACTAATCAACTTACAGTTCAACATGTCAACAATACAAATGAACCAATCAGCATTTTGAAATCTACTTATATTAGCCAATCAGAGGACAGCAAATGAAATGAATAAATTTCCCGGTAAATGAATAATTTGACATCAAATATGCAAATTCTGACATACTAATGCGTTTACTGAATTTTGCATATCATTCTTATCTACATATACAATAAGTTTATGAGACATAAATTCATCTAAGTAACTACAATATTCATTAATGGAGGCAAGTATGGGATATGAAGATAAAAAGAAGTGTAAATAAGTAAATGCATACGAATATAAATCAAGTAATGTGTAACTTTCAAATAAGCCCATTGTAAAATGAGCGATGTCACGAATTGCTTTGCATATACAACTCTGGTTACCAATTGTGAATAGCTAGAGCCTCTGAAATTTAAAGTAGATTTAGACGTATGGCTCTTGGTTTATTTGGCTGAATTTTATAGATTATGTCAAGTAATGAGACTGAGGTTGAATGTTGTGAATTGCAGGATAAAGGAGATGATTGATCTGCGCTCTCCTAAGCTTAGCCATACTGCAAAATGCTCTGGAATACAGTGAAGTAGTGGCCTCGACAGACGAACTACGTACTTACCTCTACAAGAGCAGGTAAACAGGTAAATATATATTGAATTGGTCAGCCGAAATAGCTTGTCTTTACTGAAAGTATACAGGTGGGCGGCTCATTCCTACTTCCATTCACATTTACCTATTATTATAATAACGATTATTAATATGATTATTATCATATTACTATTCCAACTGTTATTATCATCTTAATCTTATCAAAAAAACTGTCTTCATTCAAATTTTCTTGAATTTCATCCACATATCTTCACCCTAATCTAACGATAATCCTAATTAATATCTTCACCCCACTGATTGCACAATCATCATGCTTCACAAATTCCCCCCCCCTCATTCAATTACTAATTGATTATTTAAAACACAAAGTAGTCAGATAGTTTAACATGACAACTAATCAAATTCTTACAGTTATACATTAACCTATAATTTATCATATATATATATATATATATATATATATATATATATATATATATATATGTATATATATTGTTGTACATCTTGATGATGAGTTCATCGAAAGATATCCTTTCGCTGAATAATACAAAGTATATTTTAGGATTCTTTAATTTGCTACTAGCCGAGGTTCTTAGTTATAATATGGGTTAAAGTTATGTTGTGGTTCCAGTTTAAAAACATACCGTTTTCCTAATATGAACTTAGTATTTTCTACGCAACTCTATGGTTTTTATTCTATTGTATCAAAAAATTATTACTTTTCTACAAAGCTTCTAATTTTCTAAGCAACAAACATAGATTTTACAGTGATTGATTTCCAAGTAGTTAATAACTAGTTAATTAGATTGTCAGTGATAAGGTGGAATGATTATTCTACATGAAGAGTGAAGGTTATGAGTAAATGTGACTTGACTATACTGAATCTAAAAATAACTATACATTGATCTTTATTCTATAAATTTGTCTAATGCTAATAATACAAGTGAAGATTTAAAAAAAATTCTATTATACTATTACAATGTACAAGTATAATGTTTTTCGACTAAACTATTGGAAATTATACGGTTTGATTCCTAGAGTATCATATTTTTATGAAATATGAGATACTCTCAACTGATTAAGAGATTCATTTGTGTGTGTATGTATATTATATTATTATTATTATGTTTAGATAATAGACAACACTTAATATCAAAAATGTATTTAATAATAAAAAAATTTTCAGAGTTAAACAACCATTGATCACTAGAATGTACTGGACAGCTGTTCGCCACGAAGCTAGAGAGTTCTGGGTTTGGATCCCTTATGGGTTCGTGACTGTGCACTTCTGAAGAGTCCCATACTAGAATAAAATAGCTGTCCAGCTCTTTCTGGTGACCAGACGTTTTCTAATTTAGATTAATTTGTGATAATAAAATGATATTTAACAGTCTCTACAAAATCCAGTTGTAAATAATAGTTTTATTCAATACTGTACATTTTTTCACGGTAACAAATTCACACAACTAATTATGCAATATTTTGATAGATTTTAGATGGTACATTTCGTAATTTTTAAGTGGTGAATGTACCAATAATTATTAGTAGTTATCGTTTATATGTACGATAATTGTTTAAGAATTATGTCCGACATTTACAACTTAAGTGATATCAAAATGTAATATTAAAGATAATTACTGCTTAGTAAGAGTAGGTTTTAGCGTTTTATCCAAGTTCTGGAACTTTCTTGAAAATTGTCCGAGGGATCCCAACATAATTTAATAGATTACTCTATTGTTTGCATTCGTTGCAAGTTGGTCTCAACTAGACATTGTGGAAAATCATTCGACACATCAGTAATGTGAGCCCATAACACCCCAAGGGAATAGAGTACAGGTCTTTTGAGCAACACTAAACTAAGAACTTCACTGGGATACCATCCACTTAAGTCAATAAGTGATTTTAGACGGTAATCAATAAATGTTATTGGTGACAGCAATCTCATTTCCACAATGAATTAACTCTGCCGGAAATTAACTAACTTCACCACTAAACTACCGTAACTCAACTATAATAATCTACTCATTAATGACTAGCTTAAAGATATTCTAAAAATTCTGGAAATAAGTTGCTGCCGGTGGAATCTATATGAATTGGTAGTGAGAAAGTTATCACCAATGGAATCGACTGATAGTCGCGTCCTTACTATCATCATCATCATCAACAACAACAACAATAACAACAACAACGTACAACCGCGCATATTCCCCCATAGATTCAAGTTGCCATACCACATTAGCACTACTTGATAACAGAGGTAACATAACAGCAGAATACAAAAGAGGAGAGTGAAGTAACGGTGTGCAGAAACTAGTAATAAGATTCAAGATTTACATGAAGTTACAGTGTGAATACACCTTTTCCACTGTGACCGATTCTAAGCCATGACTCCAAGTGTCTCCAGCCATTCATTGCCACTATCAGGGGACCCAACCAGGTAATTTGCATCTACCAACATGGCTTAGACCAACAGTCAAAGGCTTCATGGACTAACATCATGTTTTGGTTTGGTTACCCCTACACTTCTTCCATCCTTCTTCAACCCTGGCCAACATAGCGTGACGAGGCAGGCGGTGGTTGGATATGCATAACACATGTCCCAACAATCTCAGTCGATAAAGGTTAATGACCTTTTCGACTGATTTACCATATTTCCCAAGAACCTTTTATTTAACCTCCGTATTACTTATTCTACCGTTTCATGATATACGATAGATGTTATGAAGATTTTTATGGTCAAATACCTGAAGTCAATGCATATTTTGTGTTTTCATGGCCCACGTTTCACAGCCATATGTTAGGACGGTTCAGATTGCTGTACAGTACACCCAGCCTTTCGTTTAGTGACGGACATCACGCCTGCACCACAAATGGCGTGAATTTGCTAATGCCAATTGGCCATTCTGAATCCATGCTGAGATTTCGTCAGACACCGACCCACCAGGGGTTGTGAGACTTCCAAGATAAATGAAGCGGTCAACGCAATCAATTACTTCACTCCCTATCAATAATCTAGGTGATAAAGCAGGCCAATCCTGGAGTAACATTTTGCATTTAGAAGGGGAGGAGCGTATCCCGAATACAGTCGCCTTCTATTACAAACTAATGGCAGTGTGAGTCAAACTATGGGACATCTATCAATGATGATAGTCGGGTGCTTTCCCTAAGACATGAAGGTCCTCGATCCCATTCCCTGATAGTGTTGTTGTCGGTATGCATTGTCGATTGCTCCGTAATTTTCAATAGTTCTCTACCAACATCAAACTTTGACGAATTCAATTAACTAGACCTAATTTATGCACAGTTTAAGAAACCTTTAAGTGTTTTATAGATTTAAATCTAACTGCATGCATATTTATTCACACGATAATAATTTTTCCTTCCACTTTAAGTCACAAGCTTGAAACCTAAAATAAATCCTCAACCCTTTCAGTCATAACTTATCACTAAGGCTTAACCATAATTCTCAATCGTAATTCTCAAACTACTTCTTAACTTTAGTTTGTAACCGTGATTCGTAATGCTATCGTTTTAAACTTAATCCATAATCTTAACCCTTCTTTGGTATATTAATGAGAACTTGCTATTGAAAATTACTTAGATCCTAATTGAATGAAAACGATTTCTGTTTTTTTGGAGTAGACTGAAAAGTTTTTATTTGTCAATATTCTATTTTCACATTGTTACTGTAATCGATAGAGAGTAATGTCAAGTCACATTTTTATTTCAGAATGTGTTATATAACTACAGTTATAATGAATGAATCCAGCTGACATTAATCAGTCGTCTAAAATGCATGTATAAATGTAAATATGTGTGATACAGTTTCAAATAGAACTCATTGATGTTATTCATTCTAAGTATAATATAACGCTAGAAATAATATGAGTGGATACTGTTGAGTAGTTTTAGTTAGAAGTAATATTAACAGTTTAGTAACAAATGAACTTCAATAGTTCTTAACTTGTTGCTATGCTATGGTGAAACACTATACTCAAAGTAAAATTTATTTTACTGTTTTACTTTGAATTTAATACAGTTATCTAATATTTATATTGTTAGGTCGGACCACAAAGAAGCGTAACAAACTTTCAGAACTGTGTTTGCGAACATTATTTCATTCATTCGAATTGTCTGTAATGTAAACATTTTGTTTCTATTATTGTTACGCTCCACTTGCCCTATCCTCCCGGTTAGCATAATTACTGTTATTATATTGTCTCTTATTATGGACTATAGTTAATTAGTTGTATACAAGTTGTTCCTATTCACTACCACTATTTCCCCCGTTCTGTAATCATGTTAATTTTCTAATTGGTTTGTTGTGTGGTCTGATTTTATGTATATATAAGAGAATGCTTGAAATATAGATTCGATTCTGTATGGCTGACCTATTGGCTCGCATTCTTCTTATTTCGACTTGGGACTAAGTGGGCACAGGGCAGGCGGACAATTATCAACTAGGCACAAGTAATTTGGCACTCGGCCATCCAACCCCCTTCACCCCCCATTTTTTCTCTCGTCATAACATATATATCTATGTACGATATAAGGCATGTGCTATAACTCATTTTATGGAAGTTCATACTATTAGAATGCAAATGATCAATCAGTTCATACTCATCTTTGGAAATATATAGTAGTATATTTTATCGTATTCATGATAACTACTGAAAACAGAAAACTGTAAACAACTTCAGACCTGTCTAACACATTATATATCTGGATTCAACAGTTCAGCGTATAGTGAGCTAGTGTCGAAAATGAAAGATACTAAGTTAATATCTAAATATGAATATAATTGCTACGATACAGAAGTATTACATGGGTGAGTTTAAAATATGACAAGATTTACGTACTTACTACAGTCCATGGATAGCTAAATGCTAAATACATTGTATCGCTCTACAAAGGCTATCCTCTCTAGGTGCCATTTTAGCAATAAATACATGTAGATTGCATAACAGCAACCTCAAGTTTCATGTTCTTATTAATTTATTCAAATCACTAGTCTAACAAAACTGAATACACTTTGATATGAATCATGAGTTATAAAGACTAATTATTAATTTCTCTTGTCTTATCTTCGATCGACAAACTCAAACGTACTTTAAATGATGATTATAGTAATTGTACCATCAGATTACATTTGAATTGTAACTGACAAGTTGAAATTGAACTCTCTTCAGAACTCATTAGCTGGATATGTTAGCTTTTACACCTCTAACTCACCACATTCACTTCAAATGGCATAATATCTTCTACTAAGCTATTAATTTTGATCGATTACATGTAGTTTCATCTGTAAAGGTTTGTATTTTTTTCATTGGTGATGTAGTTAACTAAAATTAAACAATCATTTGTATCATGTGTACATTTCTATCAAATAACGAGTCCTGAATAGAACATTATATTCATCAAAAATTCCCCTTACTGGTTATAATTCAACCTAAATAAAACTTGTAACTTCAAACCAAATCGAGACTATTTGCTTAGGATGCTTATATTGTTAACTATGACTGATCATCTGTAACATTTAACATCAACAGCAGGAAGGTATAAACATCTACACATTGAATAGTATACTTTATTATGTACATTCAGGTAGACTTCAATATGAAATCTATCGGCATGTTTAAAAATTATTTCTATATATAGATACTCAAACTTGTTTTACTTATCATAAACATACAAACTTATTGTCTATTTATAAAGTTATACTTTCTCAGACATACTATATAAACTTAGACAAACTCTTAACTTTGTCGGTAACAACAATCAGTTCTTAAGTAACTAATCAATGAATAATTATTTTATTTGTAAATTAAACTATTATTAGCAATGAATATGCAACACACCTTCAACAATCTATGTTAAAGTATGAATTCGGCTATCAGTGGAATTCATTCTATTTGAGACTTGTCAGCAAGATAGACTTACATAAAAATTCCATCAAGATTTGATTGAATTCGTTGATAGAAATTGAACGTCTAGTTAACAGGCAACAATAAAAGTGTAAATTATGTTCGGAATAGTCTTAGAGATCAGAATTTAAAAATTCGAACGTTAAACCCTGCAATATGGTCCGAGCATCTTCACAGTAAATTAATCAAGATCAAAATTGAACTGATGTAATTTTAAGAGGACTGATAACAGATTTAGTTCACTAGATTTATTACAAATTAGTTTTGGTAGGGTACCACTGAAATCTAGGGAGGACTAAACAGTTGTTTCGTCCTAATGTGGGACTCTTCAGCGGTTTATACCCTTGATTTCACCAGGGGAGTGAGACAGTTACAAATGACAATGGATGATCGTAGCACTATATCACATATTGATGGAAGTAGAAAATTCTTCCATTGGGTGTCAGGTGGCTCAGTGGTGTAGAGGGTTACGCGTTTGCCAACCTAAAGCCCATGAGTTAGATTCCCCTAGCGAATTGGAGAGTGGACACTGGTGAGCAGTCTTATATTAGGACGAAACTGCTGCCCAGTGCTCCCTGGATTTCAGAGTTACCCTAATAATATCAATATGTGACAAATTCAATCTACTAAATACAATAATTGACTAATTAATAATTGCTGCTATTGCTACTAGTTTAACTGGTAATATCGATAAAGTATATATTAGCGACATGGCTATCTTTTGTTAATTAACAGTTACCATGGAACAACTAATTGCATCCCATCTCTTCTATTCGAACTATTTGTGTTCGTTAATATATATACAAAGATACATCCGTTAATCATTATTTATATGATGCGAAACCTTTTTGAAGTATTATGGCACCATTGAAGTAAATTGTCTGTTCTGATTCCAAGGAGTGTAGTGCAATCGCCGATCTTTTTTCAAGCCTCCTTTTATCTTCCAACGATTTGAAACATACTCCGAACATAATATATGCTTCTTCTTATCAATATTCGGCTGTCCATATGTTTTACATTAATTGCATTAAACCCATTGCAATGGATTTGTATTCTGCAGTTTATGTTCACAATGGAATTCGAACAGTAGAAGTTTAACTCATTTAATGTCCATAGGCAAAAAGTATGATTGTTTAATATACATACACGAAATTTATAATTCCTTTTTGTATATGAACATCAACAGTTGAAGAGATGAGGATAGAGTACGATATAATAACAAGAAAATGTTATACTTACATGATTGTAAACATTTTCCTGATTGACCATGATAAGGCGAGCTATTGGCTTCAAGTATGCAGCGTATTCAAGCTAGAAACATAAATGACAAACAATATATTACAGCTTGGAATTTTACTTGAAATTAGGCTTTTAGTGTTCGAAGTGTAATTTTGATAGGCTTCAGTATAAAAAGTAAGTTTTACAGTGAGAATGGTCGGCGAATAAAATTCAACATATCACCATGTTGTGTCAGCTCCATCTATTGAAATATTCATAAAGATGTTGAATCATCTAAGAGACTTTTATTTTTAGAACTAATACAGGCAATCCGGCCTCCTTTCTTAATCAGGCTGAGACTAAAACTAGCTTAACAACCCTAAAGATTGAAAAAAATAATGTGTAAAACATTGGGAAGAATGTATGAAAACGTGAGGTTTTTCAACCCTTTCCAACGTTTCTCACTTCACTTAGCGTTGTTCTATGTTTGCCTAGTTTTACAGTATGGTTAAAATTATGTCTAGGATTTTGCGTAGAATCCTAGATCTTATTGCAATTTCTAAACTCAACCCCAAGTCCAAATCCTGTTCTTGACGCATACCTGTTTTGTTTTATTTGATCTTCTTCATTTAAAAATTACCTATTACGTAATGTTCAATAATGTGTATGAGAAAGTTTTCAATTTTTATACAATCAAATATAAATTCATTCGTTAATTATAAATTTAGTAAAAACATGTTAGTTTCTATCTCTATGCACAATTACAATTCATTATCATAAATATGAATATCTAATTAGTTTTTTTTATTAGTTTTATATAAATAAACATAAACATTGTTTACATTGAGGTAATTTGTAGAAAGTGATAATAAATTTAAGTTGATTGAATTTATCACTAAATTAATGTATGTTAAGTACCAAAATGGAAATGAAGAATCACTAGACAATTAAGAGGGTTGTTGTGGAGATAGTTAATTTGTCAATGCTGATATCACGAATTGGTCTGCATCAGATAACCATTAATCACCTGGAAGTATTGGACAGCTGTTTCGTCCTAGTATGGGAATTCTTAGCAGTTCGCATCCACGACCCTGTTGGGGACCGAACCAAGGACCCTCTGACTCCGCGACAAGCGCTTTACCATTGGACCACGGAGTTGGCTTCTAACGGTTGATATTTCTAATTTAGTCAATTCGTTATACGTTTCCGCGACCTCATTCATTGTCATTGGTGAGTCACTGCCCCACACCCGACACGATTGAACTCCACCGGTCATGTCTTCACACTAGAACTCCAAGAATTACCTCAAGGAGTAACTAAATGTCAGCTCATTAGTGACTAGATTGGCAAGTGTCTAACTTAACATATCACTAGGATAATGTTTAATGATAGAATTAGCATTTCTATCAATTTATGAAAGTTAACTAGCTTTATTATCAATCCTATTGAGTACTTCTTGATTTTCATTGGTAGATCTATTATTATCATCATCATCATCAATTTGTAATAAATAATATTTAATGTGTATTTATCACTATAAATGTATCAATGAAAGTACAATTGATAACTACTTCTTATCATCAATAAAATTTTATTTTCATAAAGAAAAAAAAATACATAAAACAAAAAAAAAACTTTCTATTAAATAAAAAAAAAAATTATTCGATTGGAAAAAGAAAAGAAAAAAAAACATTTTCATGTAAACTGTAATTAATTGATGTTGATGAGAAAAGAACTAAATCGAAATGGAGTAATTCAAAAATAAAACTTAATATTGGACAATGTATATTTACAAAATAAAACAACAACAACAACAATGAATTAATTAGAATTATATCATTTAAAATTGGTGTTATATGCATTAATTAGTGCATACAACATAGAGATATAGAAAAAATGATGATAGACAGATAAACAGATCAATCGATAGACAGACAGATAAACAGATGGACAGACAGACATATAAATAGACAGACAGATAATAGTTAGATACACAGATAGATAGACAAATAATAGATAGATAGATAGATAGATAGATAGATAGATAGATAGATAGATAGATAGATAGATAGATAGATAGATAGATAGATAGATAGATAGATAGATAGATAGATAGATAGATAGATAGATAGATAGATAGATAGATAGATAGATAGATAGATAGATAGATAGATAGATAGATAGATAGATAGATAGATAGATAGATAGATTGATTGATTGATTGATTGATAGATAGATAGATAGATAGATAGATAGATAGATAGATAGATAGATAGATAGATAGATAGATAGATAGATAGTAGATAGATGGATTGATTGATTGATAGATAGAGAGATAGATAGATAGATAGATAGATAGATAGATAGATAGTAGATATATAGATAAGATAGATAGATAGAGAGAGAGATTAGATGAGATAGATTTAATAGATAGATAGACAGACTGACAGACAGACAGGACAGACAGCTAGATAGATGCTGTTTCATTTGCCTACAATGGATAGTATTACTTAGTCATTTAGTATGATAATATCAGCGACTACTTTTTAAATTGAATTCACTTGATCACTTGATTTAGATTTATAATGATTGTATTACATGAGTTTCATTGAAAATGGCGAATTTCCTCATGTTATCAGTTGGATGAGTTTAGTATTAAACTTAGGTATTAACCTATTTAAACTTTTATGGTTGACATCCCTGTGACACTAATGAATAACGTTGAAAACTAATGAATATTGATATTGTGATAAGGCGGCCTGCATGAAATCTTGGGCTACCATATTTTACCGAAATTTCAACAGGTTACTTCTTACTTTCTATTTTGTTTTAATTGTCCAATAATGTCCCAAAATCGCATTGTGAACTCTCAGGCCTTTATAAAAAGTTAACGAACTATCATGAGTCATTCGCTTAGATCTAAACGAAAACATCATGGTGGTTGACAACATATATGGATAATGAAACCTATTGCTAAATCACAGGGTAAAGGAATATTTCTATTCCGTAAATTAAAGGATATCGTAGCATGGAAGGGTATTGGAATGAAATATGATCAACAAATTATTGGTGATTCAGTGAATCAAGAACTACCTGAAACCTATGTTATCTCACGGTATGTAACTAAGTCATATTTATTATGTGAACGTAAATTTGATTTACGTGTCTATGTTTTATTCAACCTAATGAAAGTGTGGGTTTACAGAGATGGATTTGCTGACTTCTCCAATACACGATTTTCATTTGATTCCATTGATGATCATTACATACATTTGACAAATGTTGCTGTACAAAAGATTGCACTTGATTATGATTCAGAAAAAGGTTGTAAATGGTCAGTCGGTCGTTTACATTGACATCTACTTAAATATGGCTATTAAAAGACGTGTACATGGTAACAAAGTAACTTGTTGAGACATTGTATACTGAACATTCATATTGTACTAAACATACTATTGAGTAAAGCTATTATTATTCTTATTATCAAGACAATGCTTATCTAAGTTATGTAATGTATATTTGTGTAATACCTTTTGAACTATCTGATTATACATAAAGTTGTTAAGATATTCATAGTATGAGAAATTATGAGTAAACCAGATAAATTAATAGATAAAATAAAAAAAATATTGTAATTTAAGCACATTCTTATGTAATCCTCTGTCTAGTTTGACCTCTTTTTCTCAAATTAGAAATGTTTTAACAGGTTTATATTGTAACACGTGTTTCCAGCAATCACTGAAAGGCGGGAAGGTTCTAAAATCCCATCACACAGGGTTAGTTCAACACCTCGCACCAAGAGAGAACACGAAGTGGTTGTCACGGCACTCTTTATTTTAAACTTAAAATACGCGGGGTTTTTACAGAAAGGGCTAGCTAGTTTTACCACGTCTTATGAGTCATCCTCTAAGTTCATAGCACACAGGGCTTGTTCTTCGGCTTTCAAAGCGTTTATATTTGATAGCCCTACAATAGAAAGAAAAGAGAACGAGTTAGCGAATCATACATAGTGATTTTGGCTCCGTTACAATATGTAATCAGATTGTTCAAAAAATATTGTACAAATATGCAATGCATAACTTACATAAACATCATCTGATTATTGTACAATCAGCATTTACCAAAGCGACTAATTGTTTTAGATTATTGTTGAAATTGAGAATCATTGACTGTAGCTGTTGTATATTTTAACTTACTTCATTATGCTTTTTTTTCTTTTAAACTGAATTGTGACTGGCAAGTGGCAAGCATTTAGTTAAGTTATGACAATGATTCATGAGATCAAGAAAACATATTACAAATTGACTGAGTTAGAAATCTCCACTGTTGAATGTTGACTAGTCCAGTAATTTAATGATTAAGCGTTTGCTGAAAAGCTTAAGATCTTGTCCTTGATTGACTAGCAGAGTTTTGTATGTACACTTCGAAGACGTTCCATTCTATGATAAAACACCTATTCAATACTTCCTTGTTCTCACTGGTTGTTTAAATTTGGCTCAGCAAAAATATCTGTGTTCTTGTTGAATTCATTCATAAATAATAAAAATTGACGTTAAAATCTACTAACGATCATGATAACAAACGAGTAAAGTATAAATAATAACAAAATGTTACTTCTATTACATAATAGTGAATATAGGTAGATAGTGATTGAATATTCATTGAGAATATCATTAAACTTTACAAATGGAATGAATAATATGGTATAAAAAATGTTGAAATTGAAGTAAAGTGTAATGAGAAGAATGAAGTAATTCATGTAGATATCAAAACATTATGAAGGTGAGTATGCATATTGTTTAACTAAGAGTTTAGAATTAATTACTAAGTTATGCATAGTTCAGTTATCTTAAAACGTTAATCACCAGCTCTAGAAATAAAGTGAATACAGAATCTCATTGATTAATAGTTTTCCTTTAACTATGTAGACGATCTTAAATGATGAGTTACTGTTCATCGAATATTCCATATTCATGAAGTGATTCATTAATGAGCTGTACATTGATTCACATCTTTCTTCTTGGAATCAAGCATGTTAACATTTTGGATAGTATTCTAAAGAACTCATATTAAATAACCATGAAACCTAGATACACAAGAGTAGACGAATTTATTGATGAGCACTAAAATACTCAAATAGAACAACTTGGGATTTTTAATTAGAATGTATCTAGATATTCCCGTTGATTTATCATGGACTGGAATTAACCAGCCTCTGTTGACAAATGTGTTTCCTGAGAGGATCAACTTAATATAGTGACAGTTCACAAGTGTTGTTTGAGTTGGATTGCGTCTGGCTAGAGGAATCCAGGACGTGCGCTTTGTCCAATTCAGAATTCGTTAGCTAGATCAAGGCAATCCGCTCAGGATGCACACAAAACAACAGAAACTGAACAGTTTCAGTTCATGAATAATCAACGGGAAGATACAAACTCATGCTAATTACATAAATACCCATTGCCGAAGTGTGGTTGTCTGGACACAGTAGCCTAGTGGTGAAAGCGGCAGTGCATAATACGAAGCGGACTGAGTTTGAGTCCTGTTACGAACACCAAAACAAGAATGCAGGTTCATCCAGCTGTTAAATCCTTAATAGAACGAAACGCGCGTCCTGGATTCCATTTGCCAGTCACAATACGACTCCAACCAAACTTTTTATTTAGGATGTTAGGGTATATAGATTGACTAGAGATAACTAACTACAGGATTGGGGTGTTTAAAATACATCAATGAAACTTGGTGACATTAAAATGATTGATGGATTGTATTACGGTGCTATTTTACAGTGTTGTAAGGTTTTGTAGACAATATTTGTCAATCATCTGACATTACATTATTACAAGCTTATATTATTAACCCCTTTAATCAATAACTAATTAACCTGCTAATCTACCTTACTTCATCAATTTAAAGATATTTTGTTGCTGTCATAATTTCATTTCTTTCTCCATTTGTGTAGATTACCAAGTGCGTACTTTATAACTAGAATATATTTTCTCCTCTGTGTTAGTTTATTGTTTTTTCTTCACAGGCATAATATTATAATCTTTCTACTAATGAAACATTATTTGAAGATTACTGCATCTAATGTCACATTAACCATTCCAACATATTTGTTAAGACGCGTCTCTGTGACATTCAACGAGAATTTTAACTAGTCTTTACTACTTAATAAAGGCAACTATATGATTACAGCACTATTCAACTAATATGCTACCATTCATCATCAAACATTCCGACATCACTTTATCCTGAGCAGTTTCTTTAACTTTACAATAATTTATGAACTACACCATTTTGTATAACATACTCTTATTCTCTTTATAACAACTTAAACACACCTGTAAATCAATATGAATTATGTAATTAGTTTCAAAACATACGTAACAATTGTTATTTCCAATTTCATTTTATTAGAAATAGTGTGTAATTATTATTACAGTTGGAAAACAAGTTCAATTTGTGACATTGACGAATCATTAATGCTTTCAATTGGTAACATCTATCTCATACTTGACTTCAGTAGAACTCCATTTGTTACAGTTTTTAATTATACTTAAGGGGGTTGATGTGGAGATAGGTAATTTGTCAGTGTTGATAGCACGAATTGACCTGAACTAGACAACCAGTGATCACCTGGAAGCAACGGACAACTGTTTCGTCTTAGTATGGGACTCCTTAGCAGTTCGCATCCACGACCCTGTTGGGGATCGAACCCAGGACCCTCTGGTTCCGCGACGAGCGCTTTACGATTAAACCACTGAGCCGGCTCCTAAAGGTTGATATTTCTAATTCAGTCAATTCATGATACGTTTGCGCGACCTCATCGATTGTCATCGGTGAGTAACTGTTTTAATTATAACTCTGAGATTTTTATCTTATGTCATGGTCATTATTTTTATCAATAGTGATATTAGTATTAGTAGTAATAGTAGCAGTAGTAGTAGTGGTAATAGTAGTAGTAGTAGGAGGAGGAGGAGGAGGAGTATTAGTAATAGTAGTAGTGGTATTAGTAGTAATCGTATTCGTAGTAATAGTAGTAGTAATATAGAATATCAACTCAACAGTTCCTTGTTTAGATCTGAAGATCTTCTTTTTGATTTTTATCAAACTCATCAATATTCACGACTGTGATTGTATTACATTGTAAGAACATAATAAACAGCCAATTCTTTCTAGTTCTTATTGGTTATGTCAATTAATGTCAATCTATGATGAATACTTCAAAAATATCACTAAAAACATTCATCAACAGAAATGAACACTTCTTTCTTCGCTTACCATTTATTCACTAAACTTGAAATATCGTCTATAGAAATAAAAATTGAAAAAGCAAAAAATAACAAACCGATATTTTTTCCCACATTTACTTCTTTTCTTTTTAATTCATTAGATAAAATTAAAATCTTTAAGAAATGGATGATCCTAGTAACTATGATGCAGTTGAATATATCAACAGTTAGAGTGATGAAAAAAAGAAAGAAAAAGAAAAAGAAGAAGAAGAAGAAGAAGAAGAAGATGATGATGATGATGATGATGATGAATAAGTTTCTCCGCCTCCCTTCCACTCTCCTTTCAATTTATTTTAATTAATTAAAAGAAAATGTTTAATTAAGAATAATGAAGTTTTCTTAATGTATGTTCGTCAGTTCACTAAGTATAATGTAATAATTAGTTAGAATGTTAACATTGTTAGTAGTATAAATTGATTAAATCATCTTATCATATAACTCTATGAATAAGATAATCTAGATATATGACTTATTTTGTTGATAAGTTTTTAAAATCAATACATAATGACAATAATTAGGATGAATTTGTATCTTTCTATTGAGTAGTTATGGACTAAAACTGGTCAGCGTCTGTTACTATATATGTACTTCCTGACCGGAGTACTTCGATATAGCTACTAAGCATGAGTAATATGTAAGTTGGATTGTGACCAGAAAGTGGAATCCTGGACACGCGTTTCACCCTATTTGGGACTCGTCGGCTGAATGTACCTGCATTCCGATGTTAATGTTCACACTGGGATTTGAAGAGTCCCACATAGATCGAAACGCGTGTCCTGGATTACGCTCGCTCGTCTCAATCTAACTTACATACTAATAATAATAACTTAATACCACGAACTGGTCTTAATTAGATAACCATTGATTAACAGGAAGCACCAGATAGGTGTTTGATTTTAGTATGAGATTCTCTAGTAGTGCACATCCACGACCTCATCAGGGGTCGAACTCGAGATCCTTTGACTTCGCAGTAAATGTCTTTCCATCCAACATTTGATATTTCTACCTCAGTCAATTAGCGCAACTCCATCCATTGTCATTAGTGGGTAGCTATTGCACACCTGACACAGTCGAACTTCAGTGGTCTCTTCTTCTCACTAGAACTCCAAAAATTACCTCGAGAAGTTAGTCCCTAATGAGTTGATATTGACTGTAGTTGAGTATTGTGGGGATTTCTAAGTGTTAGTTTGATATTTCTTAATGGGTTCACGATTGTGCACTGCTGAAAAAGTCCCATAGCAGGACGAAATAGCTGTCTAGTGCTTTATAGGGATTAATAGTTGTCTAATGCAAACCACTTCTCGATACCATGTTAATATTTACCAATCTCCACAGCACCCAATTATTACAAAATTAATAGTAATCTTTACACTGAAATAAGTGACAGAATCCATAACAGTATCAAGTCATGTTCATATTATTAATAAAGACATGGTTGCATCATTCAAACAGTTGTTTGTCAATAACTACTTCAACTGATCATTCAATACTTAATGATTGTTTATGTAAATATAAAGGAATACTTGAAATATGATATATCTGGTTAATTCATTTGATTGTGTTTTTTCTCTATTTTCCTCTTGGGATGATGATGTGAACATTGGTCAGAGGTGCAGTGACCAAGTAGGCACTCATTGGCGTTTGTCACAGTAACATCGTGAACACAAAGTCATATCAACTACTTGGTCATACATATCAGTCATAATCACTTATAGCTAATATAGATTATGTAAGATATACAAATCTTCATCATCATCATGCTATTCAGAACCAAACGACCATTCACTGTGAAACATTAAAACTATCTAACATTCATAAGAGTGTTGTTTGCTAATAAAAGTACTATATACACATTAATGTTCTGTAAATACTTCCCTGTATATCAATATAAATTAATCAGTAGACAACAATTTCGATATGTAACTAAGTAAGCTGAAAGTGTATGTACGTGTGTGTGTGTGTGCATGTATGTTTACGCTACCATGGTAATGAGTGAAAAATTGTTTATTTTTTTCAAGTAAAAGAACAAAGAAGCATTTATTTAAACAATAGTCATAAAATAATCAAATATAATCTATTCAACAATCAATTGATATTTACGTAATGATTTAAACTTTATATTAATTATACATAAGTTTTATTTGTATACATCATTACCAAGGTTAATTTTGATAATTTCAAATAAATTGAGCATTGGATAGGTTGTTTATAAAATGAGTTATATATATTTGTAAAATTCCAATCAGTAGAAATTAAAATTTCTGACGTTTCGCGGCTTAGTGTAAGTCGCTTCTTCAGAGAAATGAATAACCGAATTGAATTAGCACAAGATTAAATAATACAATGGAACAAATCAGAATCAAAATAAGTTCGTACAATCAAAATTGCGAGTTTCGATCATGTCATGTCAAGTCATTTGGGTCAAGGTAGTTTGATGTGAGACAAGTGTGCATGCATATGTTAGTGTGATGTGAACTGAGATTATGTGAAAATAAAATTGTATGTATGTTCATGTGAATGAAATGTGAACGTAATTTAATTGTGATCGGTTGGATAGAAAGTCCATGTTGGGTGGATAGAAAGGCCTTCCCTTTTGTTAAGTGCAGTTGGATTTAACAAAATGTGAAGTGCTTCGGCTATTCGTCTTTCTTTATAATTGGAAAAACCTTTTTGAATAATTTGGATATTTTTAATATCGATTTTATGGTTATGATAGATAGCATGTACTGCTATTGCTGATTTGATTTGTAATTTTTCAAGTTCAACAGGATTATTAGGAGGTCGTTTAGTGTAGCTTTCATGTTCTTTGGCACGAGTTCTGATTTCTCGAGAAGACTCTCCAATATAGAAAGCATCACAATCAACACAACCTAGTCTCTATATACACAATTCTGTGTAGAGGTGAAGGGAATTTTGTCTTTTATCTTAACTAATGCACCTCGTATAGTGTTGGTGGTCTTGTAGAATATTTTGATTCCATATTGTTTTAGAATTCTTTGTAATTCTTCTGTTGTGTCATGGCTGTAAGGTAGAACGGCTGTACCGATCCATGATGTTTTAATTGATTTATTATTAGTTAATAATAAATCGTTACGTTTTTGCAAATTTTTAATAATATTCACTGGAAAATTATTAAGTTGTAAGATACTAATTACATTTTTGTATTCAGATTTCTTGTCATCTTCTGATGTAATTAGTTTATTGGCTCTTCTGAATAAGTTTAGAGCTAGAGATATTTTTGCACTAAATGGATGTGCTGAGTTGAAATCGATATATCGATTTGAGTGAGTCGGTTTACGATAAATTCTCAGATTAACAGTTCCATTTAAATTCCTTTTGACTAGGCAGTCTAAAAATGGTAACTCATTGTGTTCACTTTCACTTTCACAATGGGCTCCCCCGTTTCACCAATTGTAGCAAACCTATTTATGGCCCATATTGAATCGCATATTTTCAATAATGTCATCAAACCACGAGTCTGGCTCAGATATGTAGATGACACCTTTGTCATTATTAAAAAGACCTTTCTGAGAACTTTCTCAAAACGACTAAACACCGTCTCTCAGCACATCAAATTCACTTGTGAAAGTGAAAATGAACACAATGAGTTACCATTTTTAGACTGCCTAGTCAAAAGGAATTTAAATGGAACTGTTAATCTGAGAATTTATCGTAAACCGACTCACTCAAATCGATATATCGATTTCAACTCAGCACATCCATTTAGTGCAAAAATATCTCTAGCTCTAAACTTATTCAGAAGAGCCAATAAACTAATTACATCAGAAGATGACAAGAAATCTGAATACAAAAATGTAATTAGTATCTTACAACTTAATAATTTTCCAGTGAATATTATTAAAAATTTGCAAAAACGTAACGATTTATTATTAACTAATAATAAATCAATTAAAACATCATGGATCGGTACAGCCGTTCTACCTTACAGCCATGACACAACAGAAGAATTACAAAGAATTCTAAAACAATATGGAATCAAAATATTCTACAAGACCACCAACACTATACGAGGTGCATTAGTTAAGATAAAAGACAAAATTCCCTTCACCTCTACACAGAATTGTGTATATAGAGACTAGGTTGTGTTGATTGTGATGCTTTCTATATTGGAGAGTCTTCTCGAGAAATCAGAACTCGTGCCAAAGAACATGAAAGCTACACTAAACGACCTCCTAATAATCCTGTTGAACTTGAAAAATTACAAATCAAATCAGCAATAGCAGTACATGCTATCTATCATAACCATAAAATCGATATTAAAAATATCCAAATTATTCAAAAAGGTTTTTCCAATTATAAAGAAAGACGAATAGCCGAAGCACTTCACATTTTGTTAAATCCAACTGCACTTAACAAAAGGGAAGGCCTTTCTATCCACCCAACATGGACTTTCTATCCAACCGATCACAATTAAATTACGTTCACATTTCATTCACATGAACATACATACAATTTTATTTTCACATAATCTCAGTTCACATCACAATAACATATGCATGCACACATGCTCACATCAAGCTACCTTGACCCAAATGACTTGACATGACATGATCAAAACTCGCAATTTTGATTGTACGAACTTATTTTGATTCTGATTTGTTCCATTGTATTATTTAATCTTGTGCTAATTCAATTCGGTTATTCATTTCTCTGAAGAAGCGACTTACACTAAGCCGCGAAACGTCAGAAATTTTAATTTCTACTGATTGGAATTTTACAAATATATATAACTCATTTTATAAGTTTTATTTGTTTATTTTTTTACTTCATTATTTAGTTCAATTAGGATGGTTATTTCTGTGGAGACTGGTTATTTAATTGATTAAATATGTCACAGATTGATGTCGGCAGGGTGCCATTGAAAACCAGGGAGCACTCGACAATTGTTTCATTTTAGTATGGAACTCTTCAGTAGTGAGCACCCCAGATTCTGCACCTGGGGCTTTAGATTGACGGCGAACTCCTAACCATCTGAACTACTGGGTCGGCATTTACCGACCAAATCGCTACTCTACGGTTCATTATTAAACAATAGGTTGAGTTGAATTCACCACTTTAAAACTGTTAGGGATTCATAATCCCTAAAAATACAGTTGACAGTATTTGATTGTATTAATTAAATGTTATTGATTTCACTTAATGAATAATCATTGTAAATTCATTAATATAAAAAAATCGATGTATTTGAAAATACAAATTCACTGGTTTGCTGGTTAACTATTCTCTCGCCTCACTTTTGCTCCACACTGCAATCTTCCTACAAGCTTAGTCTTTTGTAATAGCTGCTGGCTGGGAAGGGAACAAGTTGCGGTATACGTCTGAGGTACAAGTCTCAGAGATATCGTTCGCTCACGCAACCCTCAAAAATTTCTAGCATCACAACAGTTGCAGCAAAATCAAATTTAAAGAGATCTTCATATCTGCGGAACCATGTGTCAAAAGTAATATTTGCATCAGGATCATAATTGAATTCGACGATACTGTAAGTTGCTTAGTCAACAATTTGGTGATACCTCTTCATTATTTAATACTCGGTACCGTTGCCTTAAATTAATTATGAATGAAACGGACGATTTCCTAACTCACGTTGGTATTGTGAATAGAGAATGCGAACGATTCAAATTAAAATCAATGACGGAAGATCAATTTAAATCATTGATATTCATTTGCAGTCTCCAATCATCCAAATTCGCTGACATTAGAATAAGACTGTTGAATTGTCTGGAGCAAGACCCCAAACTGACACTGAACGATATCACAAAGGAATATCAACGGATAGTGAATTTACAACGGGATACCATACTCATTCAATCTGGCGGTCATAACGGTTCAATTAACGCACTTCGTCGAAAACAATACCCAACTGCCCCTATGCATCCATCACAGTCAACAAACAAACATAGTCTTCCTCCCCGGCCAATCGATGTATTTTCAAATACATCGATTTTGTATATTAATCAATTTACAATGATTATTCATTAAGTGAAATCAATAACATTTAATTAATACAATCAAATACTGTCAGGTGTATTTTTAGGGATTATGAATCCCTAACAAAAACAGACACTAACTCAAATACACTTGACAAAGGAATTCTGGAAGATGTAGAAATCCTTACATACTTGGGCAGCATCATCGATAAATAAAGAGGATATGATGCAGTTGTGAAGGCGCGGATCGGAAAGGCAACGGCAGCATTTCTACAACTGAAGAACATCTGGAACTCAAACCAACTGTCAGTCAACATTGAAGTCACAATTTTCAAAACAAATGTGAAGACAGTTCTGTTGTATGGAACTGAAACTTAGAGAACTACTAAAAGCATTCTTCAGAAGTTACAAGTATTAATAAACATCTGTCGACGTAAGATACTTTGGATCCGTTGGTCAGATACCATCAACAAAAACCTTCTATGGCAGAGAACAAATCAAATTCCAGCCGAGGAAGAAGTTAGGAAAAAACGCTGGAGATGAATAGGTTATGGATTTAGGAAATCATCAAACTGTGTCACAAGACAAGCATTAATTGGAATCCTGAAGGCCAAAGGAAAAGAGGAAGACCTAAGAACACATTGCTTCGGGAATCGGATACTGACATAAAGAGAATGAATAGCACTTGGAAAGAGCTGGCAGGGGAAACTCGGGGTAGATTTGGATGGAGAATACTGGTCGGGGGACTATGTTCTACATGGGATAACAGGTACTGATTGGTCGATTGAATATTATTCACCCTTCTGTCCCCGAACTTAACATCACTAACCATCATTACCCTCTATTTCATCAGTCATATTTTATACGAGTTGAGTTCATTTATTCGCCGTCTAGTTACGACCGTGAAACACGGTTTAAATATTAATACACTATCTACGTTCTCATTAAATGTAGAGGTACAAATAAAACTGAAATATTATTCCCCACCCCAGTGAAATTCGAGGTAGAAATCTAAGCTACTTATATATTTTTATAAGTAAGTAAAAATAAATAAGCTAAATGTTTGGTCATTTGCAAATAGAGGTTACAGAATTTTATTATTATTAGTAGTAGTAGAAGTAGTAGTGTATTCTGAAATTTCGTACAGAATCCACAGTAGTTTACTGGTATGGTTATAACGAGACAGAAGTGTTAACTCCTAGACAAACAAACAGAAATTTGACAGAAATAATTGCATGGACGGCAATAACATTTACAATATACACGATACAGGCGTAGGGAGATTACATGAGAGTATTTGACGGCCCACTACAAACCAAAAGGTACTTTGTAATCATGAAGGTTTAGGGATATGTGGATAGAAAATCTTTACTAATAAAAGCAATCAACTAAAGTAGGAAATGTCATAAACATAAAACTAGGAAAAATCACATACTTTAGGTGTTTTAAATAGTAAATTTAGAATCTTTAACATTCGAAAATATAAGGCAATATATAATTTACTTCGCTGTCATTGAAAAGAAACCCAACTCTATAAGTGTTTTACCACCCGAATAGCTCAGTAATATCACAGTCCACCACAGCTCTCACTTGTATGAACTCTCAAACCTACGCCGGTAACTAATAATCTATTGTGAGCTGCAACTGACATTCTGTAGGACAGAGACATTCATACAGATTGACTAGTAAGAGGCTTGTCTGATCTTTTTTTATTGCGGAACGAATTCCAACGTTCAAGCCGCTGTAGTCACTAGTTCGAATGACTCGCTGTTGTGTGTACAATGTTTTGATTCTAGTTGCTTGAAGTTAACATGAAACTCTGAGCGACCGATAGTTCTTGTCGGCCTGAAAATCTGGGCTACGTTGTTTATCTGAACCTCTAAATACTGCAAAGACATTTTTGAATATATTGTGCTCATATAGTCTACAAAGTCTTATGAATAAGTCAGCAAATTCAACACTTCCAAAACATTACTCATATTATCTACAAAAATAATGAATTATATTTTCAGTCTCTTCTTAAGAAAGCAATTAAAAAATCTCCGCTCGCCATAATTTTAGTAAACATTTTATAACCTAGTGATTCACCATGATGAAACTATGCATACAATCTTGGAAACAGATTTCAATATTAAGAAGGGGAATCATTTCAAAAACCACCAAAAGAGAGGAACTGAGTCTCCATATACTTTATTGTATTGTATTTGTTGATATTACTGTGGTTTCGATGTTTACCTTTATAATATGACTTTATTTATATCAGTGATACAACACTAATGCTATTCCAAAGGTAATATTACATTTTTAAATTTTAAGCTGTCGAATACCATTACAACAACCAACTAAAATTAAATTACATCGGTCTAGTTTTGCTTACAGTTAAACATACTCCGTAAGACATGAAGGTCTAGGGCTAGATAGCTTGGTGGAGTTACCAAGTTCAGCTAACTATGGTCAAACTTGAGTAATATATTATTCCACAAGCAACTAGGAAGACAAATAATCAAGTATTAGATACATGGGTATATAAACAGTAAAAATATCCTTCAGAAAGCATTACAAAGTCTGCATACAAAAGAGAAAAGGAATAATAAAGTCTAACGTACTCAGAGACGAGAAACAAAACTGAAGGTAACAATGGAAGATTATGGCGTAAAAATAAGTTTATTAAGTGATTTCTGTGGATGAAGCATGCCCAACAGATAGTCATCATATTATTAAATGTTTTTATTGGGAGAACATCCTGTAACACTTGGTTCAGCATCAATTATTCCTCAATACCGTAAACTTTTTGAAAATAAATGAAATTACTGACGTATTAACGATGATCTGAAAAAAATTTATTGATTTAGGTGAATTTATTGCAATCAACGAAGACCACTATGGTCATTTAGTGTTAAAATTCAATCAAATAACTTGATAAACTCAGCTGTAGAGCTTTATTTTATGTAGATGCTATTTCAGTGACTGTAAGTTTATATTCTAATCTTTATCTTTAACTCCACTATTAACCACATTGGATCTTTAATATATACAGACAATACACGTGAGAATTACTCAAGGATCTAAACCGAACATAATCACTGATATATATGAAAGAATACCGAGACTGATCACTACATAAATGTTAGGTGAAGCGAAATAAATTCTTATCATTTCTCCTAACCTTATTTTCTTAAATTACGGTTCGCTCAATTGTTCGACTTAGATCTTTTATAAACATTCTTTACGTCTCCCAATACAATGGCTTAATTTAGTTCTATAACTTTAATGTTTACCAAAAGCTCTCTCCTATAAGTTTAATTATATATGAAACCACATTTCCCTTATATAACTTTCAACTAATATTATCACTGGGACTAAGACTTCTCGACGAGTTTGAGTAGAACTATTAAGAAATCCATAAAGTACAACCGGCCATCTTGCATCTGAAACACTTCACCAATTTACCCGGAACATACTATTATGTAAATCATCGTAGTCAGCTAATGATTTGATTCAGGCATTAGACCCAAATCGTAAATATATCCACGACAACTATTCCCTGTTTAAACAGGTTCAGTTGATGCACTGTTTCAGCACCCAATAAGACAAAAAACGCACTACGTCAAACACGATTCATGTATAAATATGTGATACACAGAAATCGACATATTTTCATGAAACTAACCTACCAATAGTTCTTAGGATACCCAGTGGTTGGAGACTCTTGGTGACATGGCTCAGAATCGATCACAATGGCGTAGGTGTATACATTCTTTGTCTTCACGTACACCTTGAGACTAAAATTACTCTACCTTTCTTTTTTTTTCTCTACATATTATATCCTTATATGCAATCTTCCTTTTATATATTACTACCATTAAAGTAACTGATTCTATGAATTCGGTGATCATCTTGCTATGCTGTTGAGGTGTGGCAACTTGGACCGATGCACTTATGTGCCTGGTCCTACGTTGTATCTGTCTGTCATAGTTCTTAGGAATGTGATTTGTCTGAGTCCATTATATGGTCGGTCTCGACAGTCCAAAAGATGAAGTGGTTCTCTCTACACTTAATGTAGACTTAAGTCGGCAATAAATTATTGCAACGTCAAGATTGTTTCAGACAGACTACGTCTCTACTTCAGAGAACAGTGTACATAATCTTATCTCATACGGTCTAGTCGAAAAGCGCCTGATCGGATTATGAACCCTGGTGCTACATCTACAACTGTTAAACGATGAGAATTTAGTATTGAATTTTTAAAAACTTGAGGTCACTATCACTTGATGAATTAACCTAAAAAAATCTATGCCTAAAATACAGCGAAAAGGAAAAGAACAACCAGAATATTATACACATATATAATCAGCTTAAACAATAAATTTCTAGACTTCAACAATTATAAACGCAGTTAATCAATTACATTATAATAAATATTCTTCTAACCATAACAAAAAAAGTTTCTATTAGACTAGTAAAACGAAGGTTTTCATTTCTGTTATACAAATGAAGGTTGAAACTAATAGCAACTCTGTTGCAACAATGTATGTACGTATGTACAAAATAGAACCTAGATATGTGTAACGGTCCAAGTTGCCACATATCATTAATGCGGTATGATGAACACTGAAGTGAAGTTACATCAATGGAGGAGAAAAGTGCTGACGCACAGAATATGATACAAGAAGAAAAGGAATTAGTTCGTGAAAGGAAAGGTACAAAAAAACTTTAAGCTCACGACTTAGGGGGAAGACGAAGAGTAAATACACCTGCACAACTGTGACCAATCCTGAGCCATACCACCCACAGTTTCAGACTATTGGTTACGACAATCAGGCAAACCAAAACCATGTAGTCTGCACCTACCAACACGACTCATACCATAAGTGACACCATGGACTGACGCCATGTTTCGGATTGACCGCCTCTAGATTTCCTTCATTTTACTCCAACATCCGTCAGCAATAGGCAATGGTCACAAATCAGACGCTAAAATAGAGAACTACATGGTCAAAAAAATCATCCACGCAAAACTTTTATTCAAGCACCCCATTATTATTGAGGCATCGTATAAAAAATACAGCAAAAACGAATCCGTATCTAGCTTTACATTATTACTACATACAGTTGGATTTAAAAAACTTTTTTATAGTTATGCCGCTGGCAGGAGTGAAATTAAGCACACATGCTTTAGAAATAGGAGAGTCGCAAAGTTTTAAAGTTGTGTAAATTACTTGAAAACTGTGGACGATAACAGCCTAGCAGAAAAACTTCACACCTGCATCACCCATTATTTCAGCCTGACCTCGTTTTTGAAGGATATTTATTGCGTCTGTTAGGATAGAAAAATCTAACCCATGGAAAGCCTCATGCTTTGTATTATCTCCATCAGTCAACTCGTAAAAAGTGCAAACTGAACTTCCATGACCAGTAGATCGAGCCCATTTAGCGATAATATCAGCCCATTCCTCAGGAGTCCGCCAAATAATTCTAGCATTCGTGTGTGATCTGGAATTTAGAATAAACAGTAGGCAAATGTTGTTAAAGTAAAAAGTACTTATGATTGACTAAGAAAACGGTCCAATGCTGAAGTACTATCTTAACAATAAATTTTAGTAGAAATCACACGAAGTTATCATACCAGTCATTTAGTTTGAAAATGATTTATAGGTCGCAAGTGCATGAAAACTGATCTAACCATAAACCTATCTAAATATTTTGCATTAATTTGCCTATAACCAAGGCACAGGGGGCCAAGGGAAAGGTCAGCAACTGAAATCGTGTTCATAGAGACTATTTGTGAAAATAAATCTGCAGTGACAAACAATCAATATATTCTAAATAATATGAGAGTTATGGTGTCGTCGTTATGTGATGGACTGAAAAACAATAGATATAATCGGCACCTTGATTTAGTTAGAGACTTCTATCAAGAATAAAATTATAAAAAGCTATTCATGAGTATGAAGTGATTTTCTGTTAACACAATAAGCGACATTTATTATGTTTTCCATGTGTGGATGAAATATAAGTAGCAAAGCGGTTTTAGCGATCGGCTTAAAAACATTGGACAGAGCGATGAATACAACAGTTGGCCGATAACTGACCTACTAGAAAGATTTACATACTCAAAGAATTCGCGAGCCTTCGCATGACTCCAGATTAAACAAGTCAAACACTTTCTTGAATCACAGAAAACGATCAGCAATTTGATTGCAACCTACAGACTACTTGACAGTGATATTGGATTTCATAAACCCACACTTTCCCTGACTTTCAGAGTAGCTATAGTGAGACACGAATAAAATTCAGAAGTCGTAAAAGGATAAGTTTACAACTAAATCCTAACTACATTATAAGGTGGTCCACAAATGAAACCCATCGCCTCAGAATATAACACCATTCTCAGATGTATTTGTTTAGGGCCACATAAGCTGAGATACCAACTGATTGTCCCATTACAAGCCACATTTAACACACTTAGTCGTCCGTATGACAAACGCATGTTTTAGATTGACTTATGCATTTTACCACTTGACCTCTGATTTAACAGAAAGTTGTTTTTTGGTACGTTACCTCCAGTGGGACTGTTAAGCCAAATCTGCTTGATTGTTAATGTTTTGAGAGCGAGCACGAGTTGCCGTAATCTACATCATTTTGTGGTGCAAGTGCATATGTGTATAATTATTACTAAGACTTGCCAAGTATGTGAGCAGTACCAACAGTTGACTATTTAATCACATGAAAGAGAACAATGAAATTTTTTCCTCCAGTACGGAATACTGCTAGTTCACACTCTTTACCTCTCAAGTAATATAGCCAAAACCTGTCATCTAGTGTTATACAAGACAAACATAAACTGTGTAGCTAATAATAACTTGAAAAGCAGAGTAACAGTAGGTGTTTTATGGATACTATAGAGAGTTAGTTCGCTACAATATATGACACATTGACCTGGAAATGTATTTATACATATCCGTGCCTTAAAGCTGAGATAAATACTTACTTATCAACCCACTCAAGGTTTCCACGCCTATGAAGTTCAGTCAAAACAAGGTCAATGAGATCTGGAGTAGCTGAGCGCTGTATACTTTTGTTATTAAAAAGAGGACATGATGGATCACGAATACTTGCGACGCTCAGAGAGAACTGTTTCTTACTCTGAAAATAATCAAGAACCAATTGGCACCACGCATTTATCTGCTTACGACGGGTTTCAGCGTTCGGCTGAAGGGTGAAAAATGGTGGGAATCTGTACTGCCATGGCCAAATGTTTTTTTCCGAGGCCAAGGACATTAATATTGCGAACCAAAATACCCGCTTCGTCAATATTTAATACCATCGTGGCGAACTTGTACAAACCGGAGTTAGATAATTCCTTGTGCTTAAATCATTTTAAGTTTAAGTAAAAACGATGCTTTATTTAGCGACCTCTTTTAATCCCCCATTATTTATCATAATGAAAATCTAACTTTTTCTCAAAATAAATTCATAATGGGGTTGATACTGCTTGTTCGGTTAGCACACGATGAGTACATTTCTATCCTGAGCTTGCTCTACATTGGTTTTGATTCTTTCTGTTGTAGTCCCTAAGATGACAAGTTTCAAAGGGATCAAAGAGACCTTGTGGAATATCATACGAAAACGTTAGTTTCGGTTAGAAAAACTTATTGACATTATTATTATACGAAACTATTAGTAATACGTACTTAATGCTTGTACATTGTTATTGTTGTTTCAATACGTCAACAATGCTTTTCGAGCCAATGTGCTCTTAAGTCCACATTATTTGCTGTTAGTTTCATTTCTCTACCAGTTCCAAAACGCGACCCGCCCCCCAATACACTTTATTGTGAGTCGTGTCTTCTGAATTAATCTCATGCATTATTCATTAACTTCTGTTATTGTAATAATCAATGACTCAACACTATGCATCATTTGTGACTGACTACTGAACCTTCTAATTACTGCTACAGCGTTCTTCGCTTAATCAGCTCTGATTTTGGCTGTTAAGTGAACGAATTATGTAATGTGGTACACCGTTAGGAAACAATCATTTCGAAATAAATATGCTGTTCTACCAAGTAAGCTGCAATCATCTAAGCTTTGAATACGCCCAGTTTTCTTATTTTCACGGCTTATATATCTTTTTAAGTTTAATTTTGACTGATAAGTTTAGCGTATAAAAACAGTATATTATACGATCACCATAGACTACTTTTGAACCATTAAGTATAATTCAAAGGGCCACAAGTGATGAACTAAGTCGATAGCTGTGGAGTAATCAATCTCTTAATGAATATCTTTGGAACTCAGCGTAAACTTTTTTTCTTACATTTTCCTGTCATTACTACCTTAAACAACCCAACAACTGACAAGTTTTTATTAGATCGGTGGCTTGATTACAATGCTTATGGTGGGTCAGGCTAGGGTTGCCATCAACTGATGTGACTAAAACATAAAATGACGTAAGATAAGTTGTTTCACCACATCACTAGTTACTTGTAGATGCAGATAATGCCTTAAATAAATAGTTGTATAGGCTTTCGTTGTTGATGCCGACTGTCATGATGGACATGATTATCTGAAGGCACTTGGTCAAACACAACCCCTACATCATGTCACGGCGCTTTGTGGGAAACGAGTACTCCTCTAATCAGCGATTAAAAAATGTTGTTAACCCGTTTACGTTTCACTCGCACTCGAATATATTTTCTTCTCCATCTGCCATCGCTTTTTTCATAGTCACACATGTGGGTTTACTTGTTGAAAGCTACTCTGATTGCAAGAAGAGCATTCCTTGGTCATATAATAGGTATACTTCACTGGTGAGCAAGACGTGACCTGGATAAAATAGGACTAGTGGGTTTATTCCATTTTGTAGCCATTGCTGAGTATTTATGTATACTCGTATTTTTTCCACACCTTGCACTATATCTTGTATCCATATATATTTTTGCTTTTATGATGGCTGCTCAAACGCCTAAGCAAGCTGGAGTTAAAATCATCACACCTCCAAACTTCCAACTCATTACTTTTGGGCCAGATAATATAACAGCATGGTTTTACTTCGCTGGAACAGAATTTTAAGACCACGACTTAAGAGACCTGAAAGTTCAATTCTTTGTGTGAATTAAACAGGTACGTTACAGCTTTTCTTTTTAGCCAAGACTGTCCAGAACCTTATGATTAGGTTAAAAACTCTATTTTCAAACGCGGAGACTTGTCCGACAAGTAACGCCTAGATAGACTATTCCACAACATAGAGGTTGATAGAGGTTCGGAAACAGAAATGTTGCTACACACGAGAAAAGTGATCGGTCGACTCACTTCTGAAGTAGATTCCTTCTGCTAACTTTTCCTGTCGAAACTGATGCAATAAGTAAAGCTAGTATTAACAACATTTTGCAACAATCCAGTGGACGAGCCAGATTCCACTAATAATCAGATTCTGGCTATTACCGGAACCTACCCTTATGATGCTAATTCTAATAAAGAAGAGGCTCATTTCAAAATCGTGTAACACTGTGTCTCGTTTTCTCAACTGACTGAAACAACTCAGACCAGGTTATTTAAGACGAAGTAGTCCTCAATTTAAACAGTCTCCAACTCGACTGTGACAAAAAGACACAAATCGGTGTTAGTACCACAACAACTGCAGTGAAGCTCTAAAGATGTATAGCGAGCCCTATTGTTTCCATAACCTCAAACCTATCGTTGAAACTTTTGGAAAATATACCTTTAGCACGTGTTAGTATCAACTGTAGCTAGCGAAAATAGCTCCCATTTTTCATCGCTGACATAGCAACAAACTTTTGCTACTTGACTGATATTGGCACACGAGTAATTGTCGTACCTGCAACTTCACCCGATCATCAACATGAAGCAGCATTCGATTGACAAAAAGGAAGTGGCGAGATATGGTAAAAGAACGTGAATCCTGTAAAAGCTATACACTAGCTTTTTACCATCTCCGGTGTGAGAACGCCAATTATGGACATCGATTTGCTGAGCCACCACAAGTTGTTTGTGAACTATAGCAAAATGGAGCTGCTACAAGGCATCGTAAAGCTATCTGTTTGTGAAACCACTGCTCGAAATTGTAGTACATGCCCCCTTTGCTCAGATTATTTAATTACTCTATATTTTCAGCAACTACTTGATCAGTATACCTATCTGAGAATAACGATGACGAAATTATTATATGTATCAATGTCACACATCCCTGCACAACCACAGTTCAACCTGTATTTTTTAAGGCACTTCGACTTGCGCTTGGAAAATAAAGGAGATGTATGGATGAATTCCCCCGCATGATGGACCTAGGAATAATCCATCCATTCAGCAGCTTATGGTCATTTTTATTGCATATGGTTCTCCCCGCCACAGTGGACATTGACAATTGGAATTCCAACTGTGACTACTGGTGGTTCAACACCGAAGCTACTCCGGACCGTTAACTCACACCCCTTATCCATGGCCTAACGACTACCTTTAAGAGTATGACTGTATTTTCAAAAATTAAGTTTTTAATCAAACACCGATAGTCGAAAACGACATTCCTGAAACAGCTACCATATCTATATTCGGCTTCTATATATTTTTTCGAATGTCTTATGGACTGATAAATACAACAAAACATTTCAGTGTTTCATAGATCATGTGTTCCTGGGGCTTGACGATGTCTATAAATATGTTGACGACTGCTTGATAGCAATCTCGAATGAGGAAGCATATGAAACATCTGGAATAAGCGTCTTAAAGTATCCAGCGACATGACATTACGATAAATAGACAGAGGTGCCAAATCGAAACTGCCTGTTTGGACAACTTGAGACTATTGATGCTAATGGCATGCGAACCCAAAAACACAGGGAAGGAGCTATTCTGGAGTTCATGGATGCACCTTCATTCAATAGGAATCAGATCAGTTAGCTATCATATCTAGGAATCTAGATAAGCCATTGGTGTAGACAATTGAGTCCACTACCTTTAAGATCCAAATCAGCTTGGAGAGTCTTCTCATCAGCATCATCATTTACTGTTCGCGAAATTTTCGTGTCGTCTAAAAAAGGGTAATCTCCTCCGTTTTCGTAACAATTTAGTTGCATTGAACAGGAATAATATAAGACCTAAGGTGGTATCTTGGAAAGTCGTGGAACGGTAAATAATCCCCCGAAATAGATAGTTGTTTGGGCTTCCTTCAGTGATTCTCATTACATTCGTTTTTGGCAGGTAAAACTAGGTATCAAGTACCTGTCTGGTACAGTTTAACAGTTAATGGCTCTGTAATCCCTACACTGTCTCCAATCGTCTTTATTCTTCTTCGGGATCATATGCAAAGGATATGCCCACTGGCTGTCAGATGGACATATTGTGCTCAGCTGTAGAATGTAATCGAATTTGACCCCAGCTATTTTAAGCTTATCAGGCACTAGCCTCCTGGGTTTAACAAAACAGACACCCCTTCCGTTTTGATTGTATGACTTGCTCACAACTTACTTTTGGAAAGTTGAGGGTTCGGTTTTGTTAGCTTTGGAAATTCCACTAGTATATCTTGGAACTTTGCAGTTGTTACTGGTTGAGTTGGCATAAATTTAAAGATGTGATATGACTTTCTGTACCTTTTGTATATTTCGAAGTTTCTTTTAATGTCAGACGTCATTTCTTGTTGTCAACTAGAAATTCATATATCTCTAAGACATCCATTCCTAACATTGCAGATCTAGATCGGCTACAGTAAAAACCCCGAGAAATTACTTTCTAAACCCCCAAATCTAGAGTCATAGTCAGTCTTATTGGCAGCTTGAAGTGTAACTGAGGAAGTTTCTCGATCCAGCTCGGTTTTATTCTGAGGAATGATACCAAGTGCAGTACCAGTATCCACCAAAAAGTTAAAGTCTGAATTTCTGTCTCTAACGTAAAACAAGTGACTTTATAGGCACAACACCTCAGTCGTCGCAACCAGAGGAGGGGTTATTCATTTTCCATATTCTTCGAGGTCTGTTTGGGCTAGATGCATGGCTGGCTGCATTAGGTCGGTCAACCACCGAATTTTCAATGATACCAACGAAACTGTCCAGATTGTCTAAACCCTTGTGACCTGTTCCATGACTGGGATCTCGGTCGTTGTGGTGACATGCTCCTGTCTCTATGACCCATTTACACTTTGATGACAGCCACTGCGAGACTTTGAACACTCGCAATGAGTTGTGCTATGGCAGGATCATTTGTTGATTCCGTTTTTGGAGTATGGTGTATCATACGTGATGTGGTTGGGGAACCTTTTTTAATTATTCTATCTGCAATTTATGTTAAGTGAGATAAAGGTGTCAGGATTTTGTGCATCCAATAAGTGTTGGAAGTAGCATAGGAGAGCTTGTATATATTCTTGTTTTAGAACCGCTTGACCCACTGTGTTGTCGCCCACTAAAGTTTGAAGATGATGCAAAAACTGTGACGGTGACCTATCACCTAATGTTTCTCCTTGGAAAAGCCTTTGGATTCTTTGTCTATTTGATAATGATGGACAATTCATTATTTCTCGTCTTAGGATGGTGTATGATTGTGGTGTTGGTGGACTTAAAATTGAGTCTCAGACTTCTTTGGCTACTGAAATGGGTAGGTCTGAACATAGGTTTCGACAGCGAACTCCTTCAGATTTTATATTGTGTCTCGTGAAATAATGCTCTTGCTGAGTAAACCATAACTCAGGGTCACTACGATCGAATTCTGGGAATTAAATTTTCTTAGTCATAACGGTGTCTATGTCTACCGATCACACATCCTCTAGTCTTCTGGTTTGTATTGAGTCCGACATGTTGTATGAACAATATAATAATGTAATAAAAACCGAAAAATAATGAGTTCAATAGTGGCACCTAGCGATAACAATGGAATACTGTGTTTGAAATATATATATACGCAATCTTCATTGCTGCAAAACAGAAGGCTTATTTCACGACTGAATACCAAAAGAAATAGTGATACATATAACATAAATTAAATATTGTGTTCAACTCAGGGCTCACTAGTTTTAACGCCTTGGCATGTCTCGTTCTATTGATAGAATAAACCAAATTATTAGGGAATAAATCTTTATTTTATATCATGGTCAGGGAACAGAGAAGCGCGATCCTAGTCATTCAAGAAATAAAACGTACCAGCATTCAACGAAAGACAATAGGAAATATAATCCCTATGTAGAATAAGGAAGTAAATGAATAATTAGCTTTTGTTGTTTTGGCGTATACTTAAAGTTTTAAGTCAACTCTTAACCAGTCAACATAAGTTGCTCCAGGTGCTTGACAAAGTATTGCCACCATTTCATAAGGCAGTGCATAGTGATAAGCTAACCCTCCCGTAATCAGTCAGTATAGACGTTGTGATTACGTCTATGCCCTAATTACGATCAATATATCTTCCCCAATCACTCATCACCATTTCCCACTTGCTGCCCGATGATAGCGCGTGGGTAAAACTAATAAAAGCTTCTCTGGACATACTTAAAGAGTGATTGATGGTATATAAAGTACGCATTAGGAGCCACTTAATACAGGCTTTCATTCAGATATTATTTCGTCAACATGTACTTTTTTCACTCAACATGGAAAGTTCCTTATTTAGTTACTGTAAGGCTCTGATGCCGTCGCATAAGGTCTGTGAGAGACGCTGTTTTAAAGAGATTACTGAAATCAATGAGTATCATTCATCACCAGCCTGCCATATGTAGCTACCATTCAGTCCTTCTTCGCAATTTACAGGTTAGTAAGATAAGAAAGAATGTTTCCGAGCCTGTATTGTTCTAAGGTCAGTAACTTTTGTGTCAACATGATTGTGCAGCTTATCCCCGATTTAATTTTACCAGCACTTTAAAATACTGTGCTTGACTGACAGGTCCATAGTTAAATGACAACTTCCCATCCTGACATATCGAAATCTAAAGAAGGTTGACTTATTACATTCCATTCGTCCTATCGTCCAGTTAATATGTTGTTTTTCACTGATAAACTATGGCTAATCAATTGTGCACAGAATGCTCCTGTTCACAGTAGCTGTTACTGTTATTTTGAATCAATATTAATTTTCTAATTGCTTGACTGAGTTACCAGGTTTTTCTGAATGCGTAAAAAAATGTTTGAAATAGTATTTGATTCTGTCTGGCTGATCCATTGTCTTGTATTCTTTCTGTTTCCAGCTTGGGAATAGATGAGCGTCGGACAGGCATACTTGAGAGTAAAAGCTAATATACAGTAACCAGCTAGAAGCTCACTTGTGTTTATTATTGTATTTTTATACACGTAAGATCACATTCACTAAGTGGTCATACATATCTTTTCTTGTTACCGTAACACGTCCCTATATTTAAAAACCAACCCTTTGGAATTCGAGTAGAGGAAATAGGCTTAACGAATAACACTATAAGTGACTATGAGATTACTTCCCCGAGAGATGACAAGAACCGAGAGTGTATCTTACCAGGACCAGGTAACTAACCTCGTTTTAGTTAACTAAGTCACGAGAAAGTTCTTACCCCTCCCCTTAATATTGGTGGGTTTCGAGAAGGCTTTTTCGGTTGTGCTTATGTAATACCTTGTGATACTAATGTCCATAGACTAGACGTCGTTGAAATATTCAGATAACGTTTTAGCCCTGATAAAGATCTAATCGATAACCATAATAGGGCTGCCAAATTAGGTGAGCTGATTTGTTATGACCGAGCCGATAATCCAGCCTCTGAATACTGTGTAAGTCCTGTCCTAAACTGAGGATGAATCTCGAACTGCAGTTGGCCGTTATTGTATTATTTCCAGTCAGCCTGTTGGAATTAAAGATACGCCGTTACTATACAATGCATTATTTCGCCAGTGAAGCAGGATCATACATAGTCTAAAGCAATATAGTAAATTAAGTAAACAATAGATAAATTATACTTGTATACTACATCGATTCCCAGCAGCAACACAGACAATTCCCTCATTCACTTCTAGAACCAGTGTTGGCCAACAAAGGAATTCAATATGACTAAACGACGTTCAGTAGTACCAACATCTAATCTCCCTTAACACGGGTTTTGATGTACAAGTGATGATTGAGTCACACTTTCTTTTACTGCATATTTTAATGTAAGAAAATGATCGGTTATGGCAAAAGTAGTTAACTCGGGATGAAATCCTGTTTCAGGCTGCATAACACCTGTCAGTAGCTAGTCTGCAAATGTTTCTAAACCTACTGCATTTATATGAATAGACTCAGTAGCTCCTAAAATGCGATTAGCTAGCTGACATGTCCTGACTGTTTGGCCTAATTCCTACTGCATAGTAAGAAGTGTGGTGCAACTCCTTGACTTAAGTAGAGTTATACAACTTCATAACCCCATTAGCTTGACCCACCCTAACCTTGGTGGTCAGGTTCTCTGACTGGTAGATAACCGGTTAGTGGTTAAGTTGTATTCAACGTGATAAAAGGAGAATGATTTACAAGCACATCGATACATACCACATTGTGATGGATTCCATGGTAGATTATTTAGACAGCGGTCACCAAAACCATCCTTCCCCTATTCTTTTCAAAACGAATAATGTTCATTAGACACACAAGATGGACGTCAATACGCGTGGTAGAGATTGATAATGTTTAAGTCCCAAAATTATATTCTACTTTCTGAAATGAACGATTCTGGATATATATATGATAGCTTCTGGCATAATCGACTTTGAAAAGACAACAACAGGTAAGTTCAAAACTAGCCCCAAGAAAGTTATATTTTCTCATTCATGATCATGTCATGTTTGTGATGAATTCAGTGATATTAGACAAACTACCCCTCATTTTTTATGATGTCTGATATGAAGGATGGGTTACTAAATTGCATTAAGTGTGAATGTTTTATGACATACTGTTTCGATAAATACCTAAACAGTTTCTAAAACTGTCTACTGGGCCACCAAACAGTGGTTATGTTGTGTGTTAAAAATTTCAATCTATGCAAAATGATTAAATAAGCCAAATACGTTACCGAATTTGCACAAAACTGATTGCGTGAAAAATGTATACACTTGATGCAATCAATTACAGGTTAGTGTAGCCGATTTCATATAGAATTTCGCAAATTATAGTTAATATTAAAACAATCAAAATGTCATCCAACAAGGTAATCGAAGAAATCACCTATTTTTTATTATCGGATACAATGGAGGTTAATAAGTTTTGTTAAAAATAACAATCTGTAAAAGCTTTCATAAAAAAACAACTTATCAAAGATAGTCAAATTGAATGTAACAAATCAGTGCAACAATCCTAAAGACAGTTTTAATCAACAACAAAATACAAATTAAGATTATGCAAACCAAGTGGTAATGACGGGTCTAAAATGCAAATAATTAAAAAAATGAGGCTTTACAGTCAAAAAAGATGGGATATACCGCTTTTGAATGCAGAGATTAGGCTGTAAGTGTATGGTCTATTTTGCTTGCCAGAAAATCTCTTTATTTTTACTGTATTAAATTATACCCTCTGATCAGTATTAGATGCTAAATTAATGTTGTCTATCTCTCTTGTATGTGAAGCAAGGAAGGCCGATATTGTAAATTCTGTTATCCTCAGAGCTATGTCCTACAGCTAGCACCCAGCCTTGACTTAATCAATTACTCTGGCATAATAATCCGACTGATTTATCAAGAAGCCAACTAGTCATTCACACGCATGTATTACAACAACAATAACCAATAATATACAAAATATATGTATAAGATTCAGCCCTTAATTCATATGTCTATCAAACGATATTAAACAATTACATGTCTTCTTCCAGATATATTAGTCTCTGGAATGAGTTTAATTTCTGTTCATTTATTCCTTTATAATAACAGTTATACAAAAAACAACCTTAGAAGTTCAGTTTTTGCAGCAAATGTAGAACTTTCAGGGCCTCTAAAGCAAATAAGTTCCAAATCCGAGATCCATTCGAACTGGTCCGTATAATCATGATAATTATTTTGAAATGTGGTACTACGTCTTGAGTCAAACATATGTTCGGAGATTGAGCACGTAGTTGACTTGCAACATCAAAATAAATAAGCAACGCAGAGTCTCACGAATTCGCCTTAAATGTAATCTAGAAAGAACAAAATCACGTGAAGATGATGACTAGAATTAACCGTGGAAAAATAATGTGGCACTTCATCTGAATATATGAACAGAGAATGCAATCAACTAAAAAGTGGTTATTTATTAGCATAACTCACGGAATTTCGTGGAAAACTTCAGTTTTTTTTAATTCTACTGCTGTTTACAACCGTCTTTACAAAAACTTAGGACTTTGTTAAAATTCACCTCTTCATTTCTTCATTAACCAATTTTAAGTAACCAGGAAATATAGACTTCCGAAATATGCACTATGTTAGCGTATTTTTCAGCATACGTTCAATAATACGTAGGAGCTATATTCTTCGTTATGACGAAAACAAAGTGCACTACGTAAATGAGTTCGAATAATTTGAAAGTATAGTGATTAGGAAATTCTACTATTAGACATTCTCTTCCTATATGTAGGCTGTGAAATTTGTTATCCCATCTTCATTCAAAAAACTCTAAAATATCTCCCTATTTCAGTAAAGAAATCCCTATAGTCGAAGATATTCAGCAGGAGGAGACAAAAATGACAATAAAATCGGAAAAAATTAGATGGGCTTTTTCTATAAGTACTGAATTTGTAATAGTCAGTGTACGGTAGGATAACTGCGACAGGTTTTGGTGAGCATGAAACTATCCTTAATTAGGACACGAATGTAAAAATTAAAAATTCAATGTGGAAACATATATTGGCAGCTGCTATAAATACACAGAAAATTAAATGTTATGATCGATCAAGTCTACTTGTGGAAGCCCCAAATTATTTCCAGCTGGTCGTATCGGAAAAGCTTCATCACGTGTAATAATTCCAAACATGACATTCGCTAAAATCTTGAGAACACATAAGCAATAACCAGAAACGTAGAATTTTCGACGTCTGTAAAAGATGAAATTTGGATTATACTGTCGTACAGACTGCAACAAAAACAATAATTAGTCCCCATTTTCGACGCCAGAAACTCGAATGGGATCAAAAAGTATGACTGGTATACATACTAAATGGACGACGAGAAAAGTGTAATTACAGACATAAAATATGCAAAAAGTTACGCAGGTATCATCTTTACGTCTTTATAAATGCTTTGATAATCATACATCGCCAGGCGCACTAATAAATATTTTGTACATACTTAACCTTAGTGGACAGTCACACAAATTAATGTTTCTAGATCAATTCCGCAATATCGCTCATATTCATTCTCGTGATTACTCTCTACCGTCTCCCGAGTGCAAAACTAGTAAAAGCACACAAAAGTATGTGAGAGTTTGCAAACAATACGCTTGACTTTTAGTAAAATTAGAAATGGCACCTGCTTATTCTTCTAAAAATTGGCCCCTCAGCCTTGAACTAGGCAATAATGAGATAGACAATTCTAAATACTTCTCTCACATCACTCTCAATGTTCGAATTTCCAATTCTAATTTCTTTCAGATTTTTGGGGAATAAAAACAATCATTGGACATTTTTTATGTATAAAAAATTTCTTTCACTTTTGATTTTCAATCCAAGGGACTATTTTTATTCCTCTGGAAAGGTTTAAATGGCAAAAACAAGCGGAAAATGTAAAACAATCACTATATCAAACCATTTTTGTTCTGATTTATATAATTAATTGTTTGTCTATGATAATTATTCGGTCATTGAATCACTATCAGCAATACGAAGGACAAATAAGTGTTCACGTTTTCGAAAATGGGGTTTTGTTTGTATAACCATAACCATACTTATTATTTTGCCTTTTAAAGTGAATTAGCTATTTATGTTTATAGAACTTATTTAATGGTAGCAGCAGAGTAGCCCAAACAGCCAACAAGTGTGAGAAATGTTTTCAGGTTGTTGTACGTCTGAGAAAGACGGGTTTGGATCTAATGTAAGCCAACTATGAGTTCCTAACCTAAAAGCTTTTGAAGTTATTTCAGTACGGTCGTTCATCGAATTGAATCCTAAATATTTCAACTGAGAATTACCTCACACTGAACCAAAACAAAGACATTTTTCGTTCATAATCATTAGAAAGTAAAACCGATATCCTCCTATAGAGATTTATAATATAGTATATTTGGTTCTATCAGTTATAACTATTAAAAATATTGTATATTTGGGCACTACAATGCATACTGTAAAATGCGTTATTAAAGTCAAAATTATGCTAATCAGACCAAACAGGAAGTCAATAATTATTAAATCATAAGATAAGTAGATATAATTTCGTATTTCTAAAAGCATTACTAGATGTTCAGATAAGCATACATTGAAGAAACTACACTATCAGAAGTTGTTCTCCCTTAGATTTCCGAAATACATTGATTGATGCTAGATATATTATAAGCAGCTCGTCAGTTCAGTCTTTACATGCTATACTTAGAAAATTTTGAAATATCTGGTAACTAAGCACTTTATCTTCAAGCTAATGTTTTATGGTAATGCAAGCACTAAGAAGTATTTACTTATGGTGGCACTTTTCGGTGTTATACATTTTTCAGATCTGATGTTAACTTGGAGGGCTCAGCTGTAATTGTTATTACACATTCTTTTGTTCTGAAACAAAATTTTGGAATAAATTGTTTATTCAGTAATTAAAGTTAGTACTCTATGGAAACAGATCACTACTCTTTAATGTGTTATGATGGCATACAACGTATTTTTAAATGTCAGCAAACCCAGACGCTTACAGAGGATACCGAAGTGCATTCTGAAGTTGATTTAGATAGTAAACGAACATCACTAAATGAAACTTGTGATTCATTTACTTAGTAGATAATGTTAATGTGGAAGCGACCGACAATTTGGAGATTTCAAATGGGGAATATATAGAAAGCCGAGAAGATAATGAAAGTTTGAATTCTGATAATATAAGTATGTTTGTTGGTAGCTAGTAATATTTTTCTGTTTAGGAAAATCTGTTGCATTCCGTAAAACCCTAACCGAATTCACTGCTCCGGCTAAATACGTTGATGATGAATATGGAATGGAAAGTGCACCAGAGTCATCTGATGAGGAAAAAGTGAGTCTATCAAATGGGTTGACAATAAGAAAATGATAAGTAGATAACTTAGTATCATAGGTTTCATATTAACTACTAAACTTAACAGTAAAGTGTAGCTTTTGGGAAGTTTTTAGCACAAGAAGAAAGATTTCAGCAAGGTGTTTATAGATTTTAATCCGTGTGGTACGACTGTGCAGACAATCAGATCAAGGCTAAATTCCCCGATTACAACAATCACCTTGCTCAACCAGTGGAGTAGAAGCGAATGATTTGATGGTATATACTTTTGTACGGCAGGTTAAACATATTTGCTAAAAATCATTCTTTAACAAATTAGCAGTTACGTGTCGTTTTTCTTACTTATTTAGTTAAGCCAAAAAATTCCTTTCTAACTGTCGATGGCTCAGTTTACTGCTTTGTTAAAAATGATTGCTTACTAAAACTTTGCAAAGTCTTAGTTTGCAAACATTAATTGGTATGCTGATATGATTAATAATGTTTGATAGTCATCACACATAGTTTTGCACTTAAAACTTGTTAGCTAGAAGTACTTTCATCTCAGTTTTAGTGCTCAGATTTAGTACTCGTCGCTTGTCTACTAGGGTATTTGGTTTGAATAACTTTCGATTTATTGCTTGATAATTAGACTAAAATTTGATCATGATTATAATGCTTAAACTGTTGTAACTATATCACTGATATGATTTTAGTGTCTCAGTTTTAATTTATATTAAACATTGGAATCTTTTTTCTTAACATATGAAGTTATAAAAAATAAGCCAACTAGGCTATTAATATCATCAGCTTATGCCTTCTAATAGATAGGTTAGTCTTCCATTTGTGTCGCTTTAACGTTTAGCAGTGGAGTATGAAGAACACATGGTTACATGTTAGTTATATGATATTCGGGGATATTAAAGTACAAATATCGACATACGGTGCTTGCACAATCAGTTGTGATTTGTTTGCTTCTCAGTCTTTTCGCTTTTTTAGAGGGTGGTCTTGGTCATTTATCAATGTTACCGGTTCACGCACTAAGTTGGACTCATAGGACAGAACACCACGATACTTGGTATTTCCAATTAATGTCTTGATAATTTTATACGTAATGGGATCATTTCTTTATTACGACTGGGCTGGAAACTCTACACTAACAATATACCCTATATGTTCTTTAGTTAAGGCTTTTGGGATGGCTGTTATGATTTGTTTAATTTTTGACTTTTACCCTATAATATTATATTAACATTGTAAATTCAAATTTTAATCGATTGAGTGACAATTACACTGAACCAATTTGTGTTAAACTTTAAAATATAGAAAATTTAATTCAAATATTACTAAAATATCTATTAAATATGTTGAAATGTATAAAAATAAATGTGAATAACTCTAAAAATACATATTTTTACTTAGCATTTACTAATACATTCGTTCATTACACAAGACGGTTACATACGACACTAATTTTTGCTAAGATTAATAGTAAAGATATACATATTTTGTTGATTCGAAGTTAGTAAAACGTTGAAGCGGCACAACAGTTTATGACAAAATATTGTGACAACTGGAAGAGTAAAGGTATGCAACAGAATAAATTCTCGAAATCCTGAAGTACCGTTCAACTTAAACTTAATACGACCTAACAAAAATCGGGGATAAAAACCCCAGAAATTTAAATTGTTGTGTTTTCGGAATTTGTAATGTTAACTGAACATCTATTTTACGATATTCTTATGTTTCCTAGATTATGATTTTTCCAATAACTAGCTCACTGAAACTGCACTTATTTTATTCCCAAGTAGTTTGACCTTTAAACCATGATCCTCGGTTTCTGTACACAAATTTCGTTGTTTTTTCTTCTTTGTACTTTATATTTTCCTTCTCACGCTCGATAAGCTTTGGTTGAGTGTTTTCTATATCAACCAATATTTGTCTGAATTATATTTATTAACTTCTTATGACGGTAAAGTTGCGTAGTTTTAACTGACACGGTCACCGTCACCTCTCTTACACAAGTAGGGTCATTTTATAACTGGTCATGTGAATGTATATAATTATATTTTAAAAATCTAAAATTGTTATTTCTACACAAAATATGCAATTTAAACAATGTGAGAGAGTCATAAATAGCAAAGGTTAGCCGATCGCTGAGTGAACACACCGTCTCGTACATTTTAGGTCCACCGGCTAACTTCTTTGTTTGTACCTTATAAACCATCAATTATTACAGATTCGAATGTTTATTAAAATTTCAAAAAAGAAACAAGAACTTAACATGTCACTTTGGATTCGTTAATTTGAGTGCCATTTAGTTCTTGTGTGTGTGGTTGTGCTAAAAAATGTTTTTATTTTAGTAAATGTTAGAATGTGTAAGTCATTCGGTGTTCTTTGCAAATACAAATAGTATATTTCTGATTTTAGGTTAATAATTTAATTATAATACTAAACTTTTATATAAATATTATCTACATACATAAGCATTCTTATTAATAAGCCATTAATAAGCACTGTATGTCTATCATGCACTTTGTTTTTATGTTAACAATAATGATGTGATAAACTACTATTGTCAGAACGACTTAAATTTTAAGTCTAAGGAATATACTTAAACTAGATAAGATTTATCTTTTGATAGAATTACTACCTACAATTATAAATAGACTTTTCGTTGCAACTAAAAGGAACAAAAATAACTGCCTAAACAAATGAATAACTATGAGACTAACCATATACATATGCACACTAGCGCGACATATAAACATATACGTGTTTAATACCTTAAGACTGTGTTATCTGTTAGTTGATAATTTAATAATTATTGTTAAATGTGTAGAGTTGTCAAAATAGGCATTCATTATTCACTTCAATTAATCATGATTTATAATTTATTGTTTTGTTAATTACTTTAAAGCTAAACAAATGATTATTAAACAGAGCTTTTCAATGGTCATTGAGTACTTTGTGTCTAGCGTTTTTTTAACTGTTTCTATTTACTTTGTGGATAAGTGTTAAATATTGAAGTGTAATTTTCATCACAGGTTTTATTTCAATCAACTGACGTTGTTCGCAACAAACATCTACGAACATTAGTGTAGCCGGCATGTTAAATGAAAAACATAAAAGTATTGAAAATTAAAGCTTGATACAGAATACTTAATAAAGATTGCATTTTAATATTAAAAACTCATCTACTAAATAAACGGAAAAAGTGATTGAAAATGTTGATAAACAACACACTTATTGAACATTTAAAACGTTTCTATCAATTTCAGCCTGCCTCGGTGGGCGATGTTGACTGGAATAATAGTAGGATAATAGGGAGTTAGTAGCAGTTAAACCAAAACATGACATCAATCCATAGAGTCTTTAACTGTTGGTCATAGCCATGTTGGTAAATAAAGATTACCTAGTTGGAGCCCACGTAATAATCGTGATCAGTGGCTAGAAGCGTTGGATGACATAACTCGAACTCTGTTACAATGGTGCAATTGTATTCACTCTTTATGTTCCAGATCTTTGTTCCTTTACTGTTTTTATACACACATCTGCTTCATTAATTGTTGTTAAATCATACTATCTTGTTAATCTTATAAATTTGATGTCATTGTGTTAGTGTTGTATGACAACTTGGACTTATGTGCTTATGCGTTAAGTCCTACGTTGTCTATGATCGAACTAAATTCAACCGATTACCGTATGGAGATAAATTCAATTACTTTATTTTTTTTTCACTTAGTATCCTACTCGTGAAGAATATGTTAATAGTGAATGGTTGAATAAACCAATCTCGAATTGGATTAATTATGCCTATGTCAACATTCCAAATATGTTGGATAAGGTTGATAATTTTAAAAACGTGAAATATGAGACAGATATATGCAATAATTTCGATTTCCCTTATGTATTACAAGTAAGTTGTATTGTTACTGTATTTCAGATAAATTGTATTGTTTATATTAACTCGTTTAGGCTTAATCGACGGATTGCAGACATTGTTTGACTGTCTAATCAGGAATTAGATATTAAATAACTAAAAGTGTTTTGACACTAAATACACATTGTGATGGAATCATTTATAATGCAAATTAATCAGTTACTTGTAGCGTATAAATTGTTTACAAGTATCAATGTTGTCAAAGTTAGACTTGATAGTTTCAAATTAATTGAGCTTTGGATAGGTTGTTTCAATATGAATAAATAAGTAGTATGTTCATAATTTTCCAATAAGTAAACATTGTAATTTTTGATGTTATGTGACTTTGTGTAAGCCACTTCACTAGAGAATAAATAAATGATCGAATTAAATTACCCCAAGCTTTAATCATTTCGGGAAATAAATCAAGATATTTAGTTGTTATGATGTGAGAAATTTGGTAGTTAGCGAGTGCCAATTACTTGTGCCTAGTCGATAATTGTTCGTCTGCCCTATGCCCACTGAGTCCCAAGCCGGAATAATAAGAAAACAAGACGATAGACCAACCAGACAGAATCCTATTATATTTTAAGCATTCCTTTATATATACATAAAATCAGATCGCACAGCAAACCAATTAGAAAATTAACATTAATATAGAACAAAGGAAGTAGTGGTAGTGAATAGGATCAACTTGTACACAACTAATTCACTGTAGTCCATATTAAGAGACAATATAATAACGGTAGATATGCTTAACGGGAGGATAGGGTAAGAGGAACGTAACAATAATGGAAATGTAATGTTTACACTACTCACGACCAGAATAAATGAATTAGTTCTCTAAAACACATTTCTGGTAGTTCCTCACTCTTCTTTAGTGGTCCCACATGACAATAGTACAATCAACATTTAAGTCCAATCGTGTTTAAGTTATTTTATCCTTTAGGTCAGTGTTGACTGAAAGTCAGACATATTTGTAAGAGTTTATGAACCCTGTGTGAGTACAAAAAGTGTGTTTTGGGCTATAAAGATATAAAGATGGTTTCTATGTGCATGTTAAACATGTGTGAGATTTGATTCACTTGAATTATAGATACTTGGAGAGACATTAAATGTTGAATGAATAGTATTACCTTGCATTCTGCTTAGCATAGTAGGGTTTAAGAGTATTTGAAAAGCTTAGATTACTTAACTTTTCATATAACTGGGGTAAACCTATTGAATAATTTGAATGTTTTTCTTGTTAATTTTATGGTTATTGGAAGTAACATGTACTGTTATTACTGATTGAATTTGTAATTTCAGTGCTACAGAATTACCTGAAAGCTGTTTTATGTAGTCTACATTTTCTTCAGGATGACTTCTTTACACATAAGGCATCATAATGAATGCGACCTTATATCGAGACATAGTTTTGTGTAGAGGTGAACTAAATTCTTCTTTTTATTCTAGCCAAAGCATCTCAAAGAGTGTTGATGGTTCTGTAAAATGCTTGAATTCCAAATTAGTTTAAAATCTTTCAGAATTCTTCTATCGTATCATGATGACAAAGTAGAAAGAAGACACCATCATTTGATATTTCATTAGATTTATTATTACTATTATTATTATTCAAAACAGCTGATTCATTCGAAAATTATTAAATTGTAATCTGTTATATTATATTCTTAAATTCATTTTGTTTATCTTCTTCTAATATGATAAGTTTGAAGACTCTATTGAAGAGATTGAAATCTTTGCACTGAATGAATTTATTGAATTGTGAAGTCAATACAACTATTCGAATATATCACTTCTCTATACGATGATTAGATTAAGAATCTTATTCAAGTTAATTTTGATTAAACAATCTGAGAATGTTAATTCATTTTATGTGTTTCCACTATCAAAAGTGAATTATACATAAAATAAAAAGTTGTTAATAAGTTTTAGAAATATTTTCAATAATTTTGTTTATAATAATGACAAAAGTATCATCTACAGATCTGATCCATATTCATAGTTTGATAATATTCGTAAACATATATGATTCCATTATGTACTATCAATAGGTTCGCTACAATTGTAAACACAGGAAGACTTAATTCTTACTCTGTTTGTTTGTTTGTATAGGATCCTTTTTAAAAGTAAATAGAGTTGATTTCAAAAACAGTTTAAAGAAATTTATGATTGAATTGATACTTAAAACATATCAGTTAGATAATGTATAATTATTCTTGTGATTGATTTATTGAACGCTAAATGGGTGTGCCTAGTCAATAACTGTGAGTTTACCCTATGCCCACTCAGCCTCAAGTCAGAGATAGAAGAACACAAGACGATAGACCTATTGGACAGAATCATATCATAATTTACACATTCCTATATATATATATACATAAAACTTGACCACACTGTCAACCAATTAGGAAACTAATATTAATAAAAAAATAGGAGCAATAGTGAATGTGAAATGGAGTACGTATACACAATGGAATAACCATAGTTCATCAATGAAAAATGATATAATAACAGTTAATGCGTCAAACGGGATGATAGGGCAAGGGGGCACTGAATAATAATAGGAATAAATTGTTCACCTTGAATACAACCAAAAATACTGAAATAGTCTACAGATAAATAACTCTCAAGGATAAGCATTCCTTTTTAGGTGGGTGGCATATAAAATTCTCTAATAAACCATTATTAAAGTTTGGATATATATCAATTGGGATATTAGTATATAAAGATAAAGCAATTATTACTTACTATATTATTGAGTAGATTCTGTTGCAATAGTTTGATTATGGTACTTAGATATTTAACTGAGCATAAGTTTTGTGTCCTGTACTCAAACCAATACAAATAACAGAATGATCATCTTTTCTAGAGCCAATCTAGTGAGTGACGAAATAAAACCCCTTTTCTATTCCGATATTACTAATAGTTTAAAGACGGATAGAAAGAATACTGGATAATTTAGTCAATCAGCTAAATACAACGTTTGTATTTTAGGCACATTTTTATAATCATCTAAGACCAGATCTCACATTCAACTAATTAGAAGAAATAGGATTAGGACTAGTGGCAGGAAATAGCATTCAACGCATGGATTAATATCATTAATAAGATTTAAAAACCCTAGTTAAAACTAATATTTACAATCAAATGCAAGGTATGGTAAGACGTAGTGTAATTAGCATTTAAGGGTATGAATTTATTATAAAGTAAGAATTCAAAGTTGAAATATGGGCAGTATTCCTAATCACATAGAAAATAGTGTTCATGAATAGTTGTATTGTTATTTAAGAATAGGTTACTTTATCGTTGATAAAATAAGGTATACTATGTAATGCTTTCTCTATAGAAACATTTGAGTAAAATGTGAATTAAAGTAACGACTACATATAGATATGGTTTATGGTTGGAACGACTGTAGTTTACATCCATCTATCGAAAAGTTTTGTATTTTAATAAAGATTTATATAACGAAGGCATATTATAATTGGTCAGAACTTCATATTCATTGAAAAATCACCTGACAGAATCTCTGTCAGATAAATAAATTTCTTTATAGTTATTTCTGTGACTTAATAGCGGGAACGCCACAACAAAACTATTATTTAATTCGTCACAGATTGATGTTGGTAGGGAAGCCAACGAAAACCACAGAGCACTGGGCAATTGTTTTGTACTAACATTAGACTTCTCAGCAGTGTGCACCTTAGACTCTGCCATATTGGCTTCAGGTTGGCGTACGCCTAACCGTCTTCACCACTGGACCGGCATCTAATGGTAGAATTCCCACTTCCATAAATTTTTGATACAGTGTGATGATAATTGATTGCGATTGAAGATAACTATTTTTCTTCTCGACAAGTCTGAACTCCACCAGTCACGACTTCGCACTAGACCTTCAGAAACATCCTGAAGTTGGTCACGTTAGTCAAATAAACTTACTACCAATCTCCACAAACCATCTTAACCCCAAATTATGATTCATTCATTAACTTCCAGCTCCCTCAGTAATGTAATTGCTTTCCTTCTCAATAAACTATTCAGTCACAAATACTGTTTTGTGACTGGCTTAAAGTTGGTAATTAATCAAAACAATGAATGACTCATTCAAAAACTGAGCGCCGGTATTTCAAGTAACACGTTTTTGACCGTTTATATAATGTTCTACAGCCTTGAAGGTCAATCGACCAGCCCAAGGTATGAAGGTCCTGGGTTCGACGCCCCAACAGAATGGGGGTCATGCACTTTTGAGGCAAACCATACTATGACAAAACATTGTCTAGTTCCACATGATTCCTAATGGTTGTCTGACAAAATATGAGTAAGCAAGCAATTTAGTACCCAACATTACTAAAAACGTCAAATGACAGACACATTAAATATCCTTGAAATAATAATCCAATCAGAACAAGCAATCTCAAGGCAATTCAGACTTTCTAAAATTTGTAGTGACCAATCAGTATTAAGTAAACTTTGCATGATACTCCATTTGAATTCATCACATCATTTTTCGTTCTGCTATATATTCTTTTTTCTTTTTTACGTTACTTCCTATTTCCTTCAACTTTACTATTGAAAATATACAATAAATGTAACTTCTTCTATGTAGGTTGTAAAAGATGTATGTTGTAGAAATAATCTAGAAAAATTGAAATTATCATCATTAGCACAGATCTATGCTAAACGTATTGCGATTGCAGACGGTACGAAAAATTGTAAATTTTGTGGTCGAATCTTACAGTCATCATCATTAACAAAATCATTTTATGTATCCAATGAAGAATATTGTTGTGATCAATATCATCGATTGTTTCGTCTTGCTGTTAATTATTCTGAATTATTGTATAAACGTTATCGTCAACAACAACAACGTAGTTATAATAAAGAGAAATTAACTGAATTAAAAAAACATTCATTAGAGAATCAATTCAATGAATCTAGTACAAATATACAAACGTTAAAATCGGAATTATTGAGTAAGTTGGTAAATCTGTTTTCATTTACTTGTATGATATTCGCTATTCTATTTGATATATTTTTAGTTGAAATGGTTTTATTAAAGATCAGTGTAATTTGAAAGTTGTATTTATTACAGACTGATCTTAAACATTTAAAGAATGTAACAGTTATCGTCAATTGGTAATGAATATTTTGTCATGCTATATGTCAAACTGATTGAGGTTGGGATAGTATAATTGGCCTCTAAATCAATGATTCTAAATGTCAAGCGTTTTCCGAGACGTTTGTTGGTCACGTGTGATAAGAACCTACACACTAAGATGAAACAGTTTCCGATTTAGTATGATATTTTACGCGCGTAAACATCCTAACGCTTTGATCCTATGAGTGTGGAATAAAAAGACTGATGAAATGAGTTAAAGTGTCCAATTGCCAGCCGAAACGTCCTTGTACATGTATTGTTATTTATATGTTAGTATTAACGGGTTATTTAAAAACCAATAGGCTAAGATCTTTAATAATTTATCTGCATCAAAAAGAATTCATCTTTGCGCTTCATTATATTCCTTAGCTTTGACATTGTACATAACTGCTAGGATGATCAGTCACTCGTCCCAAGTGAAATCAAGTTATGATAAATACATCCTACATGTTTTAAATTAAGTGAAATGAAAATGTTAAGTAAGAATTATAATACAGTAAAACATTTTCAACTATTTTATATATTAAGGACGGTTAACTAGGAAGCTGTTTCAAGTACCAATTACTTTATACAATTCAGATTGCTTCTTAATACATAGATAAATTTAATAAGTGAAAGATATTATGCAATTCCACTTCTCCAATATCTTTAGAAGATGGTAGAACATGTTTTCTTGTTGCATCAATTAGTTAATTAGTCTATTGATCCTAAATGAATAATCAAGTGATTTTATGGTTCAGATCACTGGATGACAGCAATTGAAAATCAGAAAGCTCTTGAAATCTGTTTTGTTCTGATATAGGCCGTCTCAGCAATGCACATCTACGACTTCACTAGGGATCAAGCCCAGAACCTCCAATCCTCTTGATGGGAGCTCTTTTAATGCAACGAAAGATTAAAAGAAAATCACTCATTCAGTGTATCAAGTCAACTTGTCTATTGTCTAAAACAGTAGTTCAATGATTACATCATTTCTCCATTTACAGTTTTAAACTATAATCTATTTAATTTGATTTAGGCAACCATATAATAGAATAGGCAGTATAGTTAATACTTACATATATATAGAAATCATGTAGATTAACGCGTCGTATCTGAATCCATATAAAGTATCCCGAATCCTATGTTGTAATAACTTAGTTTTCTGGATTAGATTAGCTGTCGGTAATTTCGTGGCTAATCTGATTGTATTATAAGTTTCTAAAGGGTGATGAATGAACTCCCTCTTTTTCTATGAACTACTCTCCTTCATGTATTCAGTTCACTATTTCATCTACCTTATTCACTATATGTAACTAAAATAAAAAAAGTGATGGTATGTAAGTCATTCATTCATAAGCGATGTGAAACCAGGCATATATCGTCAATGATTCAAGTAAGTATGTCATAATAGCACAACGAGATCAATCTATCAAAATGAATTAAAGCCATAGTAATATCAGTGTTATTGAATGGAGATTAGACATAGGTGATATCATTTATCAACAATGAATTGATTCATGTAATAAACGGTATAAATTCAGGATCATATATAAGGTAAGACATAAATGGATCTACCCTATTTCAGTCGATTCAGAGCCATATGACATAACGTCTCTAACAATCGATTACGGTTATTGTGCTTACTCTAAACAAGTAATTCGCTCCCAATAACATGAGTCAGATTAACTATCAATAACTTTATTGCGTTATAGTTTTGGGCCTCTAAACATTCTTTCAATCTATTCTTCTTTCAGCAAATGATATACCTCATGGTAAATAGTGGTTGGTAATATATGTTAATTTATACTACATAAAAGTTAGCGATTTGTATTTACATTTAATTGCTAAGTATATTCTTGATTATTCTTTTTACTTTTGTATATACTGATAAACCTGGGAGTGAAACATTAGAAGAAACAGTTGAGAATCACAACAGTGTAAATACAGAAATGGCAGATCATAAGGAGACTTCTGAGTAAGTTAAGTGAGAAAGTCAAGTTTGAGTGCATAATACAAATATTTTTGTATAAAGACTATTCAGTCGAAACAGAGTTAATATCAAAGACCGAATTCAATCAGATAATCATCAAAGGTTTATGAAGATTAGAGAGCTTTTTTGTTATAGCTTCAGAATCCCTCAACAGTGTATGCCGTTGACTCAACTCGTAATAGAACTTCATATCTTCAAGGTTTGAAGTGAGTTAACATTTAGTTAACAAGTGCGAATCTATCGGTCAACATACCTAACTTTAGTCAGGTTACGATATTGTGCAACTGTCGCTTAATGTCATCGTTGATATTTCTCACTACTTAGATTGACTGAATCATATCAGTCACTTGTCAGCTTATGACTATTTATTACGATAGGATAGGTTGAAATTAGAAATACATGTGGAAATATATCCAGATAGAATGATGTAAAAGTAATTTGTTTAACTTGATGATTGTAAATTTTGAGTACTAACACTGACAGAGTCATAAATTCACACTACTGATGTATTTTCTACAGTCTTTTAAAGATCAAAATAAGAAGTACATTCATCTTGTTTAACGTATTATGAATCTGTTTGCAAAAAGCTTGATTTCTTTTGAATAAAATTCTTTAAGTTTAGTTTAAATCTTGTATAGTTGATTTTTAAATTCGTTGTATTTAGTCCATAGTTCATCATCATCATCATTATCATCATCAAAAATTCAATCAGGTATGTTTTTATGTCGTCTCACTTAGTGATAACATCGGTAGCATATTTTTTAGTGTGTGAATTATGTCACTGATTCAGTGATGTATCATATATTCTTGATGTTGATTGTGTCTACTTTTATGTTGTGATCCAAGTTAAAAAATTTCACACATGTAATACATTGATCCACAATTCAATCGAATTAACTCATTGCCGTTGATGATAATTGTCTTACACCCGACATTTCTGAACTCCATCACTTACGATGTCTCATTACAACTTCATGATCATTTTGAAGAATGTAGGCTCGATTCTTTGATAGGATCGAAAATACGCACTACTAAGGAATCCCATAGTGGAACGAAATAAATGTCTAGTGTCTTTTGGTTTTCAGTGATACGCAACTGAGGTGACTGTGTGACTAACACCGACAACAAAATTAAATATCAATTTCCACAAAACACCTTCTACTCAACTGCTGACTAATTTCCAGATATTCCTAATGTTCTAAACAGAAGTTGTGACTGGTGGGGTTCAGATTACTGTGAAGTTATAAATTAGCAGGAGATAACTATACAATGTTTCTGTATTTCACTAAGTTTTGTCAATCCATGACGAAGTATATGATATCAAAATTTTCATTTAAAACCCTTTAAAAATCTTAGAAAATATCAAACAAAATTTTATTTCATATATACATTTTCATTTCTGATTCATTCTCTTCAATGTGATTTGCTACTGAAATTTTTACATAATCTACCAAATTAAACTGACTTATTAATTGTATGAGTATTATGATTTAATGAGCAATATACATTAGAATCAGTGGTTTACATATTAAAACTATGAATCTTTAATCAACAGATTACACATTTGAATCTTACTCATGTACACCGACAGTATCAATAACCTTCATACAGAAATAAATGACTCGGGGATCAAAATCGGGAATTAGTCTAGTTGATTAATGAATAACATTAAGATCTAAGTTATGTGTATATTTAGAGAAAAGTTTAAATTGTTTAAAACTCTAGAAATTGACATTTGACTAAATTTGATTCATTGTTAATTTAAACTGTTAGAAATTCTAATTCAGTCTTTCATGAAAATGTTATACTCTTGACTATAGACTCTGTTATTGTCGTACAGTCGATAGGACATACACCTATTTTCAAACTATACAAACACTGCGATTAACCTCCATAATGTTTCAAGTGAATATATTTCTATGCCAACTATTCTATGTATTCAGTCAACATTACAATGGGATATTTTTTTTCAACGAATTCATTATCTAGTTGTACAATTGAATATGTATATATAAGTGGTCAATTATAGGTCAATGTATAACTGTAAGAATTTGATTAATTGTCACGTGAAATATTTTAACTATTTAGTTGTTGCTTTTTTTTAAATAATCAACTAATAATTAAAGGGAGGGGGATTTGTGAAACATGAAAATTGTGTAATCAGTAGGGTGGAGAAATAGTTATTAGGATTATTGTAAGATTAGTTCCAAGACATGTGAATGAAAACTAAGAAAATAGGGGATGGCGACAACCTTTGTCATATTGATATACGTGAACAGAGGTAGGAATGAGCTGTAAAGATATAAATATGTAAGTAAATCAAACGAAATAGACTCTAAACTCAGTCCATGGTAAAGAAAACAATTTCACAAATTGCTTTTGTATGCGCAATTCAAGCTTAGATTTGTGAATAGGTAATGCTTCTGGAATGAAAAGTGAATTCATATGTCGGTTGCTTGACATACTGAACTGAATTTTGGGGATTATGTCAAACAATAAATGTGATACTGAAAGCCCTGGATCTACTGTGTTACATCGACCTGTAACTAATCAGATGTATATATGCATATAAACTATTGTACAGCGTGATAATGAATTCACTAATACTGAGATGATTTTCACTGAATACATTTGTTATAATTCTTTGTTACTTGTATTAAAGCTAACTAGACTGCGTAACTAGACTGTTGATCTAATAATCATAAACAGTCTGTCATAATCAGTGTAGAACACGGCACAAATTATCCTCAGCCTAAGTTGATACACTAAATTAGTAAACAGTAATAAAAATTGATAAATAAACTTTGAAATAATAGTAGCACTAATGATAGTATATGTTCATATATACACACAAAATTACCTGGTTTCTAACAGTATGTCAATGTTTTAGAATTTCAATGTGTCTACAATTTTCCAATTTAATGAAATTACTAAATCCTGATATATTATTAACAATGAAATACGGGATGTTTATTTATGTCTACTTGAGACTTATCAGTGTGATGTACTTACATTTTTGCATTGATCTTCATACTAAAACTCTAACTAAGTACCTATCACTTCAAAAAGCCTTAAACATATGACAGGAGGTGATATCAAAGCATTCTACTGAAGATATAAATATGCCTACCGAAACTGATTATTTTCAATCATAAATAGCAATAAAGTAAAGTTACAAACTCTTAGGAATACTGTGGTAATACAAGCCTACATTTATTTATGCTATATGTAGAACAGATTATTAACTGACTTATAATTGTTATATAATTCTATTGGTTATGATGTACATACGTATGTGACTAATTATCTTATCTTATCTGTAGATCACTTTACGTACTTCTCGTTATTTGTCCATCTGTATATCTACGTATGTTACTGAACTAATCCATGTGACTATATGTATTTGAAATATACATTCATTCCTTGTTGTTTTCCAGTGTTAAATAAATCGCTAGTCATTAAATTCCAGTTAATCCCTATCCCTGACTTCATTTCTTCCAGGCTCACTTGGTGATTATATTACGAACTGAGTACTATCATAATTCTTAATATCACTGATCTCTAACGTTTTAGATTACTATCAAAGAATGAGTGTAAATACTGATTAGGAATTATTATTACTGAAACATTACAAGTATCTTCATACTTATTGAGAAAGCTGGTTGGTATTTGAACATGGTAACTAAGTGAATAACACGTTATAGCGTTTGAAGCAACAGATACTGAGCTCGAAACCCATTGTAAATTGTTACAGTGGAATGAAAGTACTTTTAGTTCATAACTCACGAATAGAATGAAATTCACGTGTTATATTGCACTACTACTTACTTACTTACTTACTTACGCCTGTTACCCCTTTCGCAGGAGCATAGGCCGCTCACCAGTCTTCTCCATTCAACTCTGTCCTCAGCAATCCTTTCCAGCTGTCCACTTCCAGGGCAGAGTTTAAATGGTTAAGTTTGTTTATTCTGGTTAGCGTTTTTTTAGCAAACTTGTGTTTTACGGGATAGGGGTGCTAGCCCTATGCCCAACCCTCCTCCTTTACCCGGGCTTGGGACCGGCAACAACCCTAGAAGAGCTGCGGACGGAGTTATATTGCACTACTAGCCATACTCTAAATATCTTAAAACGATGAGGATACTATGTAGAAAGAATAAATAAATCGAACTTTTAGAACTTTGACGAAGAAATGGCTTGACGGATTCATCCAAGATACTATGACCAAATTTAAGCTATTTCACATAAAGTCGCCAATAATTTATCACAATTATCATGTTGCCATTAACAGATGTATCAATATAATAAATACAATAATAATAATAATAACTTTATTCAATAGCATGTTTAGTACAATAAGAATTTTCAGCATACAGTATCCCAATAAATTAATCTTTTTCTATGTATACATATCGGTTCATGTCCGCGAAAGTAGCAACACTGCCACCACCACCATACTATTCTTGATGATTGAACGATCTTGACGAAAAATAGGTCATGTAGCCAAGATTCTTAAACTGTGATTAAACTACAGTTACGTAATATATTTAGACTAAGGAGTAATTGCAGGTTGTTCACATTTTCAATTAGAAATCTTCAGTGAAGAATAAGGATTTCAGGAATAGACATCTGATGAATATTGATCCTTTTTAATACATGTTGCTAGCCACCGTGATATCGTCGCTTAAATTTTATTGTATTGCTCACGATAGGTTGTAGACATTTTATCTAGACGCATGAGTACACAACGTGATTTTGGGATATAATTGTGCAATTAAAATAAAACAGAAACAAAAAACGTAACTTGTTGAAATATTTGGAAAAATGGTAGCCCACAATCTCAAACAGGCCGTCATGTTATGAACAATGAAACCAATTTATATGTCAACAAATGCAATTCCCTCCTCAATTTACCATTGTATACATGTTTTTTTAACAAGTAAATCTAGTGGAATTTTATTTCTACTTTCAAGCTAATTAAGACAAAGATAATGACTTTTAGTTTGTTTGTATGGAGTTCAAAGTATAATCCCAGTTATAATTAACATTTTGAATATCTTTGTTGAGGATATCAATATCTTTTATGTAGAGCGGAAGTGATGTGAAGATAAAGAGAAATTTTTACAAAACACCGACTTCTTCGATTATCAGTTTCATCTAAAACATAATCTAACGAAAATTCATTTCTATTGTCGTTTGTTCCAAGCACCCAATCAAATCTAACGGTGAACGTCTAATCATTTGAACCACTGAGTAGGCGTCCAATGGTAGAATCTTCACTGCACTCATTTTGTACAAATATACATCTTTGATAAATGATATTGTTACAGGTGCTTGATGGTCGACTGTACTTTTGACATTATTTGTTTACTTGATTAAGTATGTTGACAGTTAATGCCAGTTTTGACTTTATTGTCCTACTTGTACGTATGATGATCCGAATGGACGATCATGAATCAAATGAATAAGACACGACATATATATATATATATATATATATATATATATATATATTATTCTGTTGACTGAATCACAAACAGTCCTATATAGAAAACCACAAAAACAAAATGGAACGAAAACTAAGCAGGTCACATTGCTCTATCCACCCACATGAGATCATCATCTATTTGTCTTCGTTCTCATTAGACCAATAAAGACTTCTTCTGCTGGATTATCAGATATTTTCACTTAATGATATTCATATTACATAATTCGTTAGACTTAAATGTCACTTCTTTTCGTATTATTAGAATACTTGGCACTAAATAAAGATTTAATTTTAGAAGACAATAAAATTCATTCACTTTTTAACTCATAAAAATATTTATTGTAGTATATAACACGGTACAATTTGTTAGGTCACGGGTTATTAATTACTTATCAATGAAGATTTATTGATTGCAAAATAAAAGTGTAACTGTTGTACAATTGATTTATGAAACTATTAAAAGAATGAGACAGGAACATAATGATACGTGAGTTAGATAGGTAAGTACTTCAAGATTTCTTCAAACACAGGGTAGAGGTCATTCGAAAATCATAGAGTATTTGACAACTGATATATTTTATGCTTAAAGTTGTATTGGGTCTTGTAAGTGGAATCCAGGATGTGCATTTTATTCTATTTGGGATTAGTTATCTGGATATAGCTGTATCCCAGTATTCATATTCATACTGCTTAGAATGCACACGTAGTAACAGTGCCCGATCAATTACAGAATAAAGCGATATCAATAGGAAGATATTAGCACTTTAAAATTATGTTCTATTTCAGCTATTAAACTTTGTAAAGGTTTTTAAATCACTCAGCACCGTTTCTACACTATCAAATTTAAAAACTTTCACATAATCTTGTAATCCTGACACTTCTAAAACTGTTTATCTTCAAAATTCAATGAATTGTATTCTTGATTTGATGGGATGCGTAGTTATTTATAACAATAATACCTTTGTTTATCCAGTGCTATAAGTCCTGTCACAGTTAAGAATTATCAACATTCATCATTCACTATTGCCCAAAAATGTCTGTTTAACATGTATTCAAGTTAAGATTATTTCATAATAGCGTATGTTATAAGTATCAGTATGTACCAGTTATTTTCATTTATGAAAGTTTCCTACCGGTTCAACTTCATCAGCTACATCTTCTGTCCATTCATAATTAAGGTAGATGAACTGTAATCTATTCATTATTTGTTTCTTCATAAGATAGACACTAGAGTAAAGTATGCCATAACATGTAATATTTTTCTTTAAGTTTTCTAATATTCAACATCCTAATAATTGACATGTAATGTTGTATGAATACATATAATAGCTAGCATTATTCAATTGAAATAGTTTTAAATTATGGAGTTCAGTTGCCGTGTTTTCACAATTATGAAGTAGGTAATTCAAAGCTTGAACAATTCATTTCCTGGAGGTCTATTCAACTAACTACTCATGTATTATGCATATATTTACGTTGATCTCATTTTTACTATTATTTGATAACAAGGTTTAATTTTTGTTTATTTTATATTAGTTCATTAGCTGATACTACTGGGAATATCAGTCTTGATAATGAAGAATCAGAATGTACAGGTGATTAGTTTGTAAATATTTTTATCAAGTATATTTTCCATGCTCTTATTCTTCGAGTTTTATTTTTTATGTATATACACTGATTCAGGTTACCCGTATGATAAGTAATCGTTTCATCATATTCTCTATCATTATCGTTGTTGCTTCATTACAGCAAACTGATTACATCATTGTTTAAACGGTCGCTAACATTAGAGAAGAGGCACTGGACTTTGATTTCGTACTACAATGTTTTGTGAACTGATACTACCTATGCGGTTCAAAACTGCATCATTCGACGTCGTAATGTAAGATGTTATCCTTAAGGCGTTGAGCAAAATTGTACTTTTTTTGTGAATGTATTGTCTTTTCTTCCTACTTCTATTTCTATGGCTAATAGTTATAAAAGAAGGATTTTAATTTGGATTCCGTCTGGAATCTGAAATCTTGTCACATTTTTCGATTCTTCAGCTAAATGTATCTTTTTCGTAATGTTGATATTCGTATCTCAACTCTAACTCAATCTATTCGTATCAAGCAAAACCGCGTTATCTAACTTGAAGCATGTGAATTATTGATCAATCAATACAACCCTTCACAGGATGCAAATATTATAAAAGAAGTGGGAATTCTACCACTGAAAGTCGCTACAGTGGTGTATTGGGTTAGGTGTTCAGCAACCTAGAGGCCCTGAGATTGATTCTTTTGGTGGAATCGAGAGTGCATACTGCTGTAGAGTTTCATACCAGAACGAGACAGTTATCCAGTGCTCCCTGAGACTAAGAGTAACTCTACTAGCATCAGTCTGTGTGGAATTCAGTCAATAAAACTTAATACCAATCTCCACGTAGCTACAGTATTTCAAATCAATTTTAACACTTAGCACACATTAAATGGAAGAAATGAATTTTTTCCAAAACTAATATATGAATAAGTATGCTAAATGTAGAAGTCAAAGTATACTGTTGAACTTGATTGGCTTCTATATGACCTTCAAGTAATAAAGCCATATTTTAGCCAATAATAATACAGATGTTTTAAATTAATGATTTAGGAAACCAAGTGAAAACTGTTATAGACGATGAACATTTTCGGTACTAATAAAAACTTAAAATAGTTCATTCTACAGGACTAAATGTTTTTTTTAAACAGAAATTGATTTCACTTAAACATACTACTTATTATTGTGTAATTAAAAGTCCTCTTATCTATTTATACAGATATCAGATAGTCAGTCATATACAATGTTGAATCTACTACATACTTACATCGGTTCAATTTATCAAGTTGCATTAATACAACATGGTGTATATCATAGTAGGAAAAGTCTTAGTAGCATCAATTGTACTTAAAATAGATCGAATATACTGAACATGTGAAAAAAGAATTATAACGTACAAAGTGAGGTATACAGAAAATATTTTAAGGTTCAAGATTTAAAGACCCATAAAAAAATGAGTCCACTTATACCAATCTGATTGTTTCTGATTCATGTCATTCAGAGTTAGGTTAAACAGTATTCTGGTAACAGTTTCATAGATACGGAGTGATAAAACTGTTCTAAATTTCTATTACATAGTGACATTTCTTAGATAAGATTGTCTAGAATAATTATGCTTCATTTGTTAAATTAGTTCCCTCATCAAGAATTTAACTAGAACAGGAATAATAATACTTACAGAGTACAACAGTTTGTCATAGTACTTATGACTTCATTATACTTTGTTTATTTTATTAGTAGAATACACGTTCACTTCTGTCTGTGAACATTAACACTAGGATGGGAGGTATACCAAACTGAAAAGTCTCAAATAAAATGAAATACACTTTCTTGTTTTCATTCCTAACTATACCGTTTTGGCATGGTGATACAATCACTCACTAGCACTATCCTCCATTCTAATCTAAGTAATTGTGTAGAAATGTTTACTACTAAGAAATTAAAAATGGTTTGCATGCAATTCGATTGAAAGTTTTGGAATATCGGACTAAAGATAGTTTCATTACACTCAATATAATCAAAAACGCTATTAATTGCCTCAGAAAGTGAAATTTTTTGCAATTTACTTCACCGAGTTTTAATTATAGTTAAAATAATAGTAATAATAATAACATTTCTGTAGTAGGACACTTATCATCAACGACAATCGATGATTATCGTTCTATATCATGAACTGATCAAAGTAGGAATCCTACAGTTAGGACCTGGTCTACTGAAGCGGCTGGTCAGACGCTTTTTGCGAAGTCTGGGTAAGTTCGGTTGGACTCCTTGATGCGATCGACAATGAATACTCTTAAGGAGTCCCATACTAGGGATCATGTTCGGATGAATGCAAACAACAAATTAAATACCAATCTTCACAATCATATTTCTTTGATGTATTTGCCTGTTATGTGTTTGTCTAGTATCACCGTTTTTATTCGCGCCTATGTCGAAGTAAACCTTGCAAAGTAGTTACTTCGATGTTTATTCACTTTTGGCTAAATTGCAGTTTCATTCGAAAAACGTTTATCCCTAGGTATACATTCAACTAACAGTTCACATTGGTTCCAACTCAGCACTATTTTATTTTGTTTCAGCTACTCAATAAATTCATATATCTGTTGATCACTATGATCTGGAGTGTTGTTTGACGTATTTAAGTAGTTTTCACCTCCAGCTTGCTTGAATAGTCAGAAGATACTTTTCGAAGTATCTGAATAGGAATTTGAAATATCAGTGGTCTTGTTGACCTATTGACATGACTACAAAACTCAAAGGATGACTGATTTTAGCAAATCATACATAGTCTTTCTTATGAGTAGTTTTAGATGTATTATCTCCTTACTTTAACAGCTTGATTGGTAAGACGTACCATTCTTTTCATTTCGTTAAGAGAAGTCAACTAATCTATTAAGTAAACTTATAAACATATATTTAGTTGATGATCTCCTTGAGGAATTACAGTAACAATCATCTGTTGATTATACTTGATACGGAGAGTGTAACACGATGATTAAAACATTTGACTCTCAACTGAAAGATCTCAGCTTCGAACTATACCCCATCACCTTCAGATTAAACAATCGAGTAATATTGCCTGATAACCCAGTTTCATTTCTCATTATATACTGAATATTAACATTATTTTCATTAGTCTCTTTATTATTGAAATAAAACACATTTTACTTTAATAGATAAAATTCTTTATCAGTTATCCAATCGTAAGTATATTGAACAAGGATGGACTACTGTTAATCATACTCAACATAACGATGTTAATGATGATTCATTAGTGCAAACTGAAGAAAGCAAATCAATGCATGTTAATGTGGATGAAGTAACTGAGCAATCAATTGGAATACAACTTGATTTTACACAACATCTTTATTCAAATGGTGAAGTATTTTTACGAAAATATAGCGATAATACAGGAGTCATTTTGTATCCTTTTCTACTTTGTTATTTTCAAAAATGTTGTATCTATGCAATGAAACTAAAGTCACAACCTATTGTGTATATTCTTTGTGCTATCCGGACCCTTACGGCTAAGCTACATCTGATTAACCATTCAGTACGTATGATATTTGTATTGATCAGATTGTAAGCTTTTCACAAATTGATTAATGATTGTCATGTGTTTTACTTCCCGAATTATTGTAACTTTATTATGATCTAGTAATCCCATCCATGCGGTCACTGGTACTGACCTTGTAGATGCTGGGGGGGGGGTAACGAGCTAATGGGACTTGTACTATGACTTCGACTCGCTAGGCTTGTAAACGATGACCGCATGGCACGATGCTTGAGTAACCACAGCCTTCCCCAAACGTATGGATGAAAAGAATAAACACTGGCAAATGAGAATTAATGTTAGGTCATTTATTGAGTTAAAACGATGGCTTTATATTTCATATACTGGACCAATAAGCAACAGGTAATACAAAATACAATTAAGGCTGAATTTGGGGGGATGCGGTTGTATACAGAAATCTGGATAATAAGATTATAATATGATTTCAACAATTCAGGAAAAAAACACGTAACAGTCGTTAGTCAGTCTGTGAAAAGCTTACAATTCGGGCAATACATACATTATATTTATTGAATGTTTAACCAGCTATATCCTAACCGTAAGGGTACCAATAGCACAAGGAATAGGCTCAGTAGATTACGATTTCCGGTTCTTTGCCTCGATTTAACAAAAACCGAAAACGAACTGTACAGATGTTTTATTCTCTTTTCGAAACTCTTAATTAGTAGAACAAACACAATATCTTCAAAACACTGAACTGAGAATGTATTTGTCGCCTTGCGATATCACTGAGAAATGTTAAATAGTTGTACAGTGCTTGTTGATTTTCAATGGTTATTTGGTATTCGAAGGACTGAAATGTCTACTCGAACTAATCAATGAGTACTAATACAAATATATTCTAGGTGTTAGAAGGTCGTCAACATAGAATTTAAGTTTCATACTTAATGGTATCTGGAAACAAGATGTTTCCCTATGAAATCCGAACTGGTATCGCGCAGCATCATATTCTGGAGCATTATCACTGAACTGCTTGGACGATAGTTGCTATCGTAATGACGTCTCAGTCAATGAAGAGATATGAGGCGGCTCGGAATTCTGCAGCAATACATCAGTGCCCTCAAAACTGAAAGTGTACCTAGTTGACATGTGCCAATCAGTAAGAAACCAACGTCGAGTAGGATTTTCTGCTGACTATCTCCAACCACCTAACATCAGAATAGTGATCACGATGTCCAGGTACTTTGACTGTTGGCTACACTGCAACTAGATCGACAAGATTTTAACAGCATTAAGGATTAAATAAACGTGATATTGTCCACTACTCAGTAGGTGGAGTGGGTTTCGGAATGGAAACCTATCTGTTAAAAACCAAGTGCTTTAACCAATAAATCACTATCCCGATTGAGGTAAAACAAAAGGAAGAAAATTGATTATGTTAGGTGCTAAAATAGTATTCATTGAAATGTTCTTATATAATGACGGCGACTAACATTGCCCCTTAGCTTTCTGATTCAACATTTCTCGTCACTTTGTTAAAAATTGGCCATATTGTGTAGTATATAATAATCTAGTGTAAGTTTGGTAATCGAAATTATTTTATCGTTTAATTAACACCTAAAACTATTGAAACTAAAATGATCCATGATATTATTGTCATTAAACTTATTCTCAATATACAGGCATTTGTATATATCTAACATAATTTTTCATGAATAATTGAATAAACACTCAGTTTTCCTCCTCATTGATATCTTAAGAGGAACCATATGATTTTATGTTGACTATTGACTTACTCAAAAATAAGTTTTAAAGACATGTGATCTATAGAATCGAGAAGTGAGACAAAGTCTTGATAACACTTAAAGATGATATCATTTAACTTGGATTGTGACTGGCAGGTGGAATCCACGACGAGCGTTTCGTCCTATTTGGGGCTCGTCTGCTGGATGTATCTGAATCCCAATGTTGATGTTCACAGTGGGATTTGAACTCAGTCCGTTTTGTGTTAAACACCACCGCGTTTACCACTAGACTACTGAGTCTAGACACTTAAAGATGATTGTGTTATATCCCAAATTCTTTTAAGTTATAAATGTAAACCAATGAATTTCTAACTCTGCGATCTAATGACTAAACAGTTATCACGTTACTTAAAAATCTTTTTGCTTGATCATTGGATGGTGTCGTTGATCTTCATTGTCTTTAGGCTTTTCCGATGAATTATCTTAATTAGCATTAATAGGCAATAGAAACATACATTTAAATTACAATTTTTTACTTAAATTTTACTTAAATGTCATTTCTATGAAATGATGGAAACAACAAATTCTATCTTCTGTATTGAAACCTTGATTGTCTGTAGCAATCTAAGAGTTAGCTAATGTATAATACACATTGGTTTCGATTTACATTAACTTCTCATAAACGTAACAAAAGAAGGCTATTAAAAGTTTACATTTAATGTAATAATCGTTATTCTTTCACTGTTATATCTGTTTGTAATTATCTTTATTAACACCATCTAATTGAAAGTGATATAATATGACAAGTACTTGTTTGATACTATCTCATTAGTAAGCCAATTTTTAAAGGATTATTTATAAAATACATTTTTATCTATTAGTTATAGATGACACAGAAATGCTGATATAAAACAGCACTAAAATTTGCTACATAGAGTGAATAGTGAATGCATAGTTATCAACAAATTATAGGCAGGCTGAAATACTTCTCGAAAGACCCTACCACAGAAGATGATTTCAAAATGAAGCTTGATCATGATCTTTTGTGATCTAGTCAATACAAGCGACGTTAATAAATATAGTCCAGTTCATTTGGTGACTAAAATGGATAAGCTCACCATTCCTTTCCTTAAGATTATATAGTCTAAGTACCCTATGAGTTTGAAATCAATGCTTTTTAACTCCCTAGGTGTACCTTCTTTATCATTCAATTCGATTTTGGCACCAGATTTAAGTGTTTTGGTTACTCACTCTTAAAAAGACATCCTTGATACATAAAATCAATGATTATGACTCCTTTGGCAGATGCTATAAACATCCTTTCATATATGAACACTCTAAGTGGTAGAATGCAATTTCTCTGCTCATAGTGATATCAGAGGACTTAAGTGGAATAACCCATTTAGATAATACTTAGCCTACAGTGTAAAGCAATTTTCAAACCATTTTGTTTGTACTTCATATACAATACTACGATAAAATAACCCTACCCAAAACCTCGGTTTAATTTATGTAACATTAATAACATTCTATTTCTAATAGGTTCCCAAGTTGAAAACTCAAAATAGTTTATTAAAAATCGTATACTTATGAATTCGTATTTATAACTGTTTACAAAAAGAAGGAAACAAAAATGACAATTTTATAACCCACACAATTAATTTGGTCACATAATAGTCAGATCGAACAGTTAACCGCAATCAAATATCACTTAACTTTCTACTACAGTATGTGTATTCAACAGTATGCAGTAATTCAAAGGAAACCATAAAAGAGGTAAAATATTACATTAATACTAAAGTTGGAAATATCAATCATCGGTTATCAACTCAATGGTCTAAATGATACTGTTTTACCGTGAAAGTTTTGTGTTCGATTTTTCGTACTACTGTTGATGTCTGTTGCTACAAAGTCTCACACTATAATGAAACAGATGTCTAATTCTATTTAGTTCATGGCAATTGTTTAACTAAGGTCAGTTCATGATCCGAGATTTCATTTTCAACGATACTTATATTATTCAGTTAAATATTTGTATACATATGGTATTGTTGGTGATATATTTTGAAGGGGAACTCAATTATATTTTGTATATACAATCGTAATGTGATTGGTATTTGTTTCATTTTTTCAATTCGTTATTTTAATTTGTATCTACTTTCGTGAAGTAATAGTAGCTTAGTAGTAACGTTTTTGTATTCTGACTGCTTGGAAAATCGGTCGTCTCAAGTTTACAATTAATGCAGTTGTTAACAAGTACCAACTAGCACAAAACTCTAATTAAACACAGCTCTATTTCAATCTTCTGCAACTATTCAATATTAAGGAAAATCATTTACATTAATTATAAACATGATCAACAGGATCTGATTAGCGCTAAATATTAGATCACGTATACAACTATGTTCAAGTAATTTGTTTAAAATATATTAGCCATTCAAATGATGAGTGTTAATTGACTTATCTTATTCTTTAATTCTTAAATTAATATTGATTGTTTTACTGTACATGAAGATGAAGAGGAAAAATTGTTGAGTAGTTAAACTTATGACTTAATATTGTTTAAAACTATGTTTAGTGCATGAATGACTTATTTCTTAATAGTTTCTCAGTATTTTTTTAGTTGTTCGCTGCCTCATAACCAACTTATATTACGGAAATAATCATTGAGATAGTATTGATAATGTTACCATAATGTGCATTCACAAGTACAACACCAGATATTAGTTGATCACTCTCTGATTAACATTCCCGTTTTCATTCAGATCGTGATAAAGTACAATCATAATTCAGTGTGTAAAGTGACTGAAGATGATTAATAGGGAACTCCGGTTGATATACATTTCACACTATTTATTAGTTGTAAATATGGCGTATATATAATCCTGAAGGGAATCATTTTCCCAGTGAAATTGAAATCTAGTTATCATAAGATTCCAGATATACTTTAGCGACGAGCAGTACCAACCACAAAATCTAAGTTTACCTTTCCCTATCTACTACCTCTTATCTTTAGCATCTAAATACCATACACAAAATAATAAATCACTTAGACTAATAATCACATTGAAATCAGGTCGACGAAATTTGTTCATCACTAAGAATTAAATTAACATAACATAAATTACTACTTAGCGATCAACCAGTGTCAGATGTGATATACGCTTTACTATTAACATGATTAAGTAGAAAAATTAAGGAAATTTTTCTGGATCTATCAACTAATCACTACATGTTTATGATTGATATGCGAATTTTGTTGAGACGGTCCATTAAGTTACGGCTGATTGTTTTAGAAACAGGAGGCTGTTTCATCACAGGCTGTGGTTTAGTTTTCTTTTTTCATATCAGCTGTCATAAACAGATATTTTAGTATCCATTTTGCATTTATATTGCTTATGAGTGTTCTCTGAACCCAAAAGATAACTGCCTAATACTGGCCATAAACCGTCCTTTTACGAATAATTCTGGATGTGTTAGCCCCATACTTTTAAATACTTACCTTCCAGTGAAGTGTGTTTCTGTTACGGACACTTCGTAACTTCTTTTACTGCGACGGGTGATATTGCTCCAGACTTTAGTAGTCTGAAAGATTCACTCCACTAACACCACACTTCTTTAAATTTAGAAGTACAACTTTGCTCTCAGACCTTAAGTTTCCTGCTTTTATACTTTTTCCTGCCTGGCCGAGGTACCTGATATGATATAACTTAAAGTAACAGCTTTTCCAGTCAACTTATATTAACTGAGTTATCACGATATGTAAGCATAACCATGACTTCCATGTAAGAGCCACAAGATCAATAGAACTGTCTAGAGTTCTTTCTGGCCCTCAATGAAAGTTAAACTGATAATAATCCATAATAGAACATACTTTCAGTCGAATGATCAACATAGACATTTTAAGTTTTAATATGTTTTAATACAAAATGTTCTGATGCAAAATCTTTAACAAAAGTTTCTCAACTAGTTATCCAACTGGTAATCCAGCAATCTTATTTCTACCTAATGAACCAATCGGTTTATTATTCATTGTACACGATATATTACACATGAATATAACAAATTTGAAAGGTGATTTAAAAGTTAATCGAAAACAAAAATGTATCGTCTCTAAAGTATTAAATAATAAATCAAAATTGATCAACAAGAATGTACAATCAACTGTTGGCCAATTAATTGGTGTATTCGATACAAATATTCATGGAGTGGTTTATGACAATAAAAATAACATAAAGTAAGTAATAACTATTTAACTATTAAAAAAAAAAGAAAAAACTAATTGAAGTACTTTATGAATATTTGTTTATTTCAAAGAGGTTATGTTCTTTTAACTGAATGATTTGATAATGAAACTTTTATCTTACTTTTATGCAACATCAATAGTATATACTTTGTCAGTCAGTCAGTAACAACGTAGAACTTGGTACATGCGTACATCAGTTCAAGTTGCCATGACTCAATAAGCTGATAGAGATTAAATTCTCGGACCGAATTCCAGAGTAGGGGAGGTAGTAACAGAGTAAGTACTAATGGAAAGGCATAGAGATCAGAGATAAGATTTGAAATAAAAAGTGATTCAGTAAAGAGAAAATTATAATAAGCTCAGAAATTAGAATTTGGAGGAAGACAAGAGTGGATGCACCTGAGCCATTGCAAACGATTTTGAGCCATATCACCTAAAGTCTCTAACCATTTGTTACGATCAACACGTGGGGCCCAACCAGGTAGTCTGCATCTATTAACATGGCTTAGCCCAATTGTCAATGACTTCATGGATTGGTGCCATGTTTTCGTTTGGCCACCCCTAGCTTTCTTCCAGCCTACTCCTACATACTTTCTAAAGAAGTGAGTTATTAGAATCTCACTGGAGTTAATTTGTTCTCATTACACTTGATCTTAACTTAAAGTCAACTATTCGATTGTGAGAAAAGACAATAGAAGATATTGAAAACTTTCATTATATAAGTTAAAATAGTAGATATGTAAGCGAATAATATTATCTCCAAATTAGATCTACATCAGGCTTTACTCAGATTTATATAAATATACAGTATGATAGTAAACTGAATAAATCAATTTGTAAGTTAATAATAATAGTGGAATTGATTGCATAAATAATCATTTTAAGTTAAAAGTGCACATTGACAAATGTACTAATAGACATAAAAATAATCAAAAGAGCTTGAATGAACAATCGAGAGTGGGGGGGGGGGAATGGATCAAGGCTTACTAGGATAGACTTATTAAAATAATACGTTACTCATTTTAAAACTCTCTAGCAGTTTAATTTGGATTGTGACTGGCAAGTGGAATCCAGGACGCACGTTTCGTCCTATTTGGGACTTACCAGTCACAATCCAAATTAAATGATACTTGTGAATATTCGCTATATCTAGGCAATCCGCTCAGGATGCACATATAGCAACAGTGAGTGATCAGCTTCAGTCTATAACAAATCAGTGGGAATATACAAATTTATATCTAGCAGTTGTTGTGCGAAATTATAACCAGTGGTTTCAAACAAACCAGGAGTAAGATAGCTAGTATAAATGGTATTAGATGTTCATCGTAACGTATCACAAATTCATTAAAATGAGAAATATACCACTAAAAGTTGACTAGTTGGTGCTGATGGTTAAGCATCTGCCAAGAGACCTGAAGGTCTTAAGATTGATCTATAGTAGAGTCACAGGTATGCGATACCGCCGACAAATTTCATACTAGGATGAAACAGCTGTCTAGTGTTCTTCAGATTTTAATAGTAAGCAAGTGGGATAAATTCGTCGAATACAAGCCAAAAATTAGTATAAATCTTTGCAAAGGTAATAATAATCACTAAAAACCTACGTATTAAGAGCCGTATAAATATAAGTAGTGAAGAAAAGATATGGAAGAAGTGTAAGTAAACAAGATAGAACAAAAAGTGCGGAGAAACAATTAAGTTGTTTATTTAAATTTATTCAATCAAACAAGAGATAGTGGAGTAGCTCTTTGTAATAAACTAATTCCCAACCCCTTCAGGAAATTGTAATGATGTGTGACCCTACACTCTTAATGATAAATTTCCTTAACTACGTGACTTCTGTTTATCAAGTGTGATAAAAACTTAAGTGCGTATCAACTCTTTCTAACCTTTACCAAACTATGTCGGGCGATATTCACTTATATGTTGGCTAAGTTGTCTGATAGTTTGCGTTACATAGCTTTCAATTCAGTAGCGGCTGAATTAGTATATACAAATCTAGTAGCTTATATTTAGCTTCAGTAAACTCTGCTGATTGGTTAGAAAATAACATAAGACGTTTACTCGGCTTCATTAGTTTACCACAAAATATATCCCCAGCGGTGTTTCCAGGGTATTACATTTATAAAAAGAAGGGCTTTATCTGATTAGTTCATGTTCGCTACATTCATCTACTTCTTCAAAAGATCTTCAAGTTAACCTATTCTGCTCACTGTACTCTCCTACTTCATGGTCCTATGTGAACAAATCATTTTCAGTCAGTTTGTAAGATTTCTTCTGTAGTGAATAAGTTTGAAGCTAAAGATGCATATTGATATACGAAGGAACTCTGTTTATAAACATGTCCATTTCTTGTATGTTTGAAAAGATACAATTTATCATCACATTCGTTGTCATAAATAAAAACGATTGTAGAGTGTACATAGTTAGTATGAATTAGAAGTTATTTGTAATAAAAGTTAATTTTATTAATAATCTCATTGATGGGTCTGTTTTCTAGTTTCGCAAGGAGAAAATTTAAAGTAGACTGTAAAGGTAAAACCATTGATATTTGTATCAATTTGTTTATAATTTGTACTATTGAAGACAACATGAGCATTCATTGCTTGAAGTAAAAGTAATTTTTTGACGCAAACCTCTGGAATTTCAATATTGACTTTCTTCTCAACTAGTTGTTATTGTTGTTATACAAAGCCAACTTATTCGATTACTAGTATATTTGTGGATAAAGAAATAACATTTATAGAGATATCATACATTTAGGGCCTAAATTTATATCCTTCATTTTAGTAATGACATCGAGAATGTCTTTGACGCTTTGATTAGTAGCTTAAAAGAGTTTCGATTACATTTTCACAATGACGAATACATGACATCTCCAGATGCTTTGTTATTGTTCACAAGTGTTCTTTTAATCTAAACATCCGTCATTTTACTGGCGATTCCACTGTTATCACTAACTAACAAATTATATTGATTAGTTTAAAATTCTATGCATTTGTATATAAATATTACTGTATAGTTCAAACTAGAGGCTGGTGAGGATCTAATTGCAAATAATATTGTACCATTTACAATGAAAACGGACATTCTTGCAATATCAGCGTAATAATCCACAACAACCAATCGAGTTCCAATTCGAGAATAAGCTAACAGTTGTAAAGAGAACTTCGAAAGGTCATTCATTTTTGTAGGGCATGTTGACAACGTTGTCTAGATGATTTCATCATTATATCATTTAACTCATTGAATGCAACGCTACAACCCCCCCCCCTCAAGATAAAAAAAAACCCCTCGTTGTTTGTTCAATAAAAATTATCGGTTAGGGTCGTATACAACATTCCAATCTAAACTAAGTGTAACATAAGCCCTTATCACTTTTCCGTCGATTTGATGGGTGTATCGCGTATCAAAATATAATATCTAGTATGTACTTCATTTTTAGCTGTTAAATCACTTATATTTGTGTTTTTTATCAGGCATGTTTGACTGCTCTATAATGGATACATCAATAAAAGACTATAGTACTAGTATATTTGAGACAAACCTTATATGCTTATAATAAATTTATATCATTTCCATGAGGTTTCTAGTGTATACTTTGTTGATTTAACATGATACGAACCATAAATGTATACAATAATGACTTTTATAATCATGAACTTTGCAGTCTAACCTGTTTCTAGGATGATCTTAAGAATTCTAAATTACATTTACAAATAATTCATCTTTAATTACCTCACGGGCCATTTGCTTATTATTATTAATGATGTCTGATTAAATCATTCATGTGTTATTCTCTTCAATAAATGATAATATCAGACCAAATTAGAACGGGATTCAATTCCCATTGTTCGTTCACAAATTAAATCAGAATTCAGCGTTAGAATCATAATTGAAGCACAGTGAGGAGATAACATCTAAGCAACTATTAGCAATGATGGGAATTAGACAGTAGTAATGTGAAAATAATGTAAGTCTACAAGAGCGGAACTTCTTCTGTTATAGTTTGTCCTACTTAGATTTAATAATTTGCAACATGTTACCAATAAACAAATGACAGAAATCTGTACTGATGAGATTTATATTCTAGTCAATGATTAGTATACAAGCACGTTATTCTGCTAGATAGAATAAATTATTATTCTGACTGATGGTTTTATCTTTGATATAAGTTTATTTAAGAGGCTGTGAAAAACATACCGAGTAATCAGCAAAGAATTACTTAGCTACATTGTATCATCGCCAATTGTAACACCCCTCCTCTGTAAAATGTTCCAAGACGATAATGGGTACTAAATATAGTGGTAGTAACACATTGGTTAGGGCGTTCAACTTCAAACCATGAAGTTGGGACCTTGCTTCGTCTACTTATGTTTGAGTAACCAAGTAGTATCGCATACTCTCAACTCTAACACTTAAAATGTGGCTGGAAGTTACTGGTAAATGAACCTGTATTTGGTAAATTAGTTTATAGCAAATAATAATATCATGAAGGTTAGTGATACTATGCGGTTGACCAAACTGGAATAAGTGAGGAGAATTTAGAATCTACTATCCACTGGTTGATGTACAAATCCTTTAATCACTAATCCACAACTCCTATTGGTAATAACTAAAATAAAATTTACTTTCAGACTACAATATAATCCAGATGAAGGCATACATTTCAAAGAACCAATGAACAAGTATACAAAAATATGTAAATGGAAATGGTCTGGAGAGAAACATGTACATGCACCACCTTTTCAATCATTATTAATTAAATTAAATGATATAATAACATTGAAACTTTACCAACGAAATAAAATGTATTTGCATTTTCAAACAATGAAAATTAATTGTAAATTGGATCTTACAAGTAAACAATTGAAATTACGATGGATAGATACAGAGCAGTATAAATAAACCAAAGAAATACAAATATTCAGTCTGTGTTGAAAATACACTTTAATAAATCCAACAAGAAGTATTCCCAGACTAATTGGTATAAATGATATGAATAACTTCTTGAGCACCACAAAACTGATTTTCCTGTGATGCACATAAACTACTTATTGTATTTTTCTATTATAATACAAGCTTTTATTGAACTTCAAACTTCAAATTATGAATTGAGATAGTGCTATCAAATCTGAGTGATGTCTACAGATTACTGTCAAGTTTTAAAGGAAATTAACTAAGACTATCCACAGAATGGTTTCTTGACATCCTGGTTAAACACTCTCTTGTCAAATGTTAAAAAAAGCATTGGATTTTATCACACTAACGAATAGAGCAGTATACGTAGTTAGGTCACACAAATGAAGTTGACAAGTGTCTAATCACTTATCTTTACAGCAGGGTCATTAGGAACCAATATGACACTATTGAAATGCTGTTGGGATATAGAAATGTGGTATATCAGTCAACCTACTACGGGAACTTGAGTGATCAGCGTACCAACACACTAAGATGTGCAGTCGAACTTGTTGGGTGCTCTGATGTTCTTGACCTTCGAATTGCGTTATCGACAGGATAATGCATGATTTTGTTGTTGTGTGCAAGGTTTTAGCTATAGCTGTGTGATATATGTAAGGACTCCACCCCATCATTGTTCTGTGGTTCGCTGGGTTTCTCGGTACGTGTGTGGTTTTACCACACGATTGATCTATGGTATTCTACTGAAAACCAATGTGAAATCACTCTCTTAAAGGGTATATTTGTAATCGTGCAAGCAGTTTTGAATAAGTGGTTACGGTGTTTGACTTTAAACCACCTCGCGTCTTTAAGCCTCAACACTACTTCGGTTTTGGTAGCAGAGTAGTATTATTAGGTTTCGGTGTACATGGTAAGTCATGATTGATGGACAAAAAAGGGTGAATCGGCCGCACACCTTCTAAGCCATAACAAGAGATTGTTCTATAAACATACTAATTTACTTTAGGTTACCCATTAGCATCTACAGTGATATAACATAGAGGAAAATGACTTACACCGCACAGGCGCAAAACTCCAAGTCGCTGAATTTGCCTATCATATTAAATTGTGTTTGACCCTAACACAAAGTAACAGTCAGTTACTTATCTTCACAACAAAAACAAGACTGCTTATAAGATTATTGCAGATGTTGTGGTCTCATCTAAGTTACCTATACTAATAGCATTAACACTATTGTGTAATTCTTTAAAATACATGGTCGAATTTATTAACAGAATTGACACCATATCTTGAAGAATTACTTTAACTATTTATATACGTTTTATTCAGCACAGCTAGAGAAGCTGTAGTGTAAATCAATCCCATGAGAATGCTAGTATAATAATTCAAAAAATTCAACATCTACATGCTCACTGAAACAAAAGTCGATGTAGTCGCAACAGTGCAAAAATGACTTAACAATGGAAAGATCAGGCGTAGAACAGACATGTTTACTGATTCGGGTGAATTTTCGAAGAACTATTTTCGAAAAGTATCAAAGTAGTAATGGTCAATAACTATAGGATAAAGCAACTGAGGCTGAGATAGATTTTCTTTAAACAGTGCTGAATATTTTAATAACGAGTCTGGGTAATTTATTGTTGTTAAAGGTCTAATAATAATCGCAGCCCAAATTGTACATGTGTTGATATTACCAACACAGCTAACCAATCTGGTCAAAAAGAACATCATAATCATGTTAGTAAATAAGGGTACCATACGTAATAAATGTCCAGTAAACAAATGAAAGCTGATGTAACAAATTTGAAGCAGCATGTTTGTGACACTTAAGTAAAAACGCTTTATTCAACTAAATATTTGTAAATCTACTTGAGGAAACGATAGAGCGTTCCAGGACATAATAAACATAAATTACATCTGAAAAGATACTCTGTATACGTAACTTCCGGGTTATTCAATTGTGTTTAACTGTTTTGACATTTATTCATAACAGTTATCACATCAAAATTACAGAGTTGGGTTTTGTATCTTTGTTATGATTGTAAGATACAAATTATGATAGCTTTTCGGTGAATGGGATAAAGCATTTAACGGAATAGCAAGTATGACAACCTTTATTACATAAAACAGAATGTAACGACCGACATTTAAATCCACAATGCGTAAATTCTGCTTTATCGCCTAATTAAGCACCCTAATGAACAAAGTGAAGAATCAGGAGCAGTAATGCTCAAAGATGTAAAAGAGTGGAGTGAATTGGTTGAAAAAACAAAAATTAGTGACCAAATATCCACCAAGAAAAATTGAAATTGATTCAGCTAGGAACAAATATCAAATGTATAAGTGGGCTCAGAGTTTGGGATCAGTTACAGAAAGTCAACAATATCATCAGGCATTTCAAGAATTTCTGTGTTGTAATATGTCTGCAAATCGCGTAAAGCTTCTTTTTCTGTATCAGTGATAAAGTTGATTGCTGTTCCTTTCCTACCGAAACGACCTCCTCTACCAATTCTGTATAAATGGAAATTATATTATTTAATGGGAACACACCTGTGAATATAAGTCTCACGATCACCAGGTAAATCATAGTTAACGACTAGGGAAACCTGCTGTACATCAATACCACGCGCCAGAACATCAGTGGACAGTAAAATTCGTGATCTTCCACTTCGATATTCTTCCATAACTCTGTCACGTTTTTCTTGTTCCATGTCGCTATTCTAAAGTATAGAGCAATTAGAGATTTAATATAGTAAATTACAATGCAGGAAACTTGAAAATTTCTGTTGGCGAGCTCCTCAGAAAGGTATGAAGCCTTTCGTACAGAGTTAACGAAAATAACGACTTGACTTAAATTCATCACTTTATATAAGTCCATTAAAGTTTCCAACTTGTATTCTTCTTTGGATACATTAATATAAAACTGTTTGATCCCATCCAATGTTAATTCTTCTTTCTTAATCAATATTTGAACAGGATCTTGCATTATACCGCGTGCAATAGTAAGCATTTGCTTCGGCATAGTAGCAGATAGTAACATGATCTAATGTTTAATGTAAATATGTAGAAAAGTGATTACTTGGGCGGATTCAGGTAAATATTTATATATTTCTTTGATTTGTGGCTCAAAACCCCGACCTAACATTTGGTCAGCTTCGTCCAGCACAAAGATTTTGATATTAGAAGTTGCCAGAATACTGCGATTCATCATATCGATGACACGGCCAGGAGTACCTACAACAACATGTTGACCCTGCTGAAGGCACGCCACGTCTTCAGACATCCTTGTCCCACCAATACACGTATGACACCTGACATTTAGATAAGAACCGATGCGTTGCACAACCTGGAATTTTCTTAAATTATGGATAAACTAATTACCGTTTGAATTTGTCTCGCAAGTTCACGGGTTGGCACAAGGACAAGGGCTTGACATGTGTTTGACGAAACATCTATTCTTTGTAAAATGCTGATGGCAAATGTTGCCGTCTTTCCTGTACCTGATTGTGCTTGAGCGATAACATCACGACCCTCGACGGATGGTTTAATAGCTCGCTGTTGAATAGCAGACGGTTTTTCATATCCGTAACTGTATATACCGCGAAGAAGTTCAGATTTTAGTCCTAACTTCTCGAAGCCATCGACAACCTCATAATAATTCGTTTCGATCTCAGAATCTTCTGTGGAATTGCTGAAATGTTAACAAAAGTGTGGTTAAATTTAAGTAATCAAATTTCACGCTATTAAATACTTCTTTAAATACTAATTACTCTGTAAATCACCATGCAATCCGTGAAACGACATGGGTTGTATTAATTGCTAATAATTGTCAATTATTAAAATGCAGTCTATGGTTTTGCTTTTATGTTTGCTGGCTGTGCCATTGATCTACGTAGTTCTAAATAGAAAATAACCTTATTTACTGAACAATTTACTTTAACAGATATTTTTATTATTGCTAAAAAGACTATTCAATTAGCATATGCTGAACTTTATTTTGGTAACTGAATATACATCTGGCAAAAATGTTTATTATATCCTTAGTTTATTTAATTTTAGCAATAAAAACAACCAGTGTGTCTAATCTATTTAAATAAGAAAATCTTAAAAAAAGTTTTCTGGTTTAAATTTAGACACCTGCAAGGAGATATTTGGTAAATAATCGAGGGAAGAAATTACATATTTTAGGGTAGTTGTTCTATTAGAAAATTAACACAAAGAGAAACATCAAAACTTAAAGAAACATAAAATGGCTAAATAAGTTGAAGGACCTCAGATCTTCAGCACTGTCAAAATACTTTAAGAAACTGATCAAGTGCGGTTAGCGTACGAAGTGATTGGTTACACCTATTACATGGAAAACCCCTCTACAACCGATTTCCGCTACCTAAATTTAGTAGAGCTGGATAGTAGTGTCTTAATTAGTGCCGTATATATTTACGTAATCAACTTTATCATGAAAGCAGTTCCATAGGTGAGGAACAGCTTTACTACCGGTCCTAAAATATTATACTACGAAATGACACACGGAAAACAAAATATCTGCTCTAAATTCTTTGCATTAATAAATTCAACAGGCTACTTGCGTTTAACAGGAATGTTGGTCTTTGTCACTATTACATTAGTTTCGCTAAATATGTAATTAACTAGATGGCTTAAGGTTAAAATGTTATAGAATGAAATGCTACATATTTTGCAAGATGAATACAAATACGTTCACCACTAATGTTCGATGTTTCAAAGTTAATTACATTGGCGCTTAACAATTATGTAAGTCGCTTGTACATAACCGTCAAATAAAATGTATTCTTAGCATCAGCGTATTGATTTACTTTAAAGTAGGCTTTGTTTTAATTCGAGGGTCAATTACACATATCTGCAGTGTATGTAGCAATCGCCTTACGAATTACACTAAAAGTGAGAAATAACCAAATTATCATTACTGCTTTACATGACTAAGGAAACACAAAGTTGCCACTGTTTAGTTTTAAGTCAGTAAGATATCCATGTTCGAATTTTCTGAGATGTGTATCTAAAACAGAAGACAAAACTTCATTGATGGAGCGATTGTTACAACTACTTACACCGCATGATATTTTCGAAATGAAGATAGTCTCTAAAACATGTGTCCTATCGTGAACAAAATTAGTCTAAACTAATCCAGTTACCGCTGACTTCTAACGTATGTACAATAATTATTTGCTTGACACTCAATAAGGCCCTACATAATTAAAACGATTATTAAAATGAGGTGATTTTGTAAAGAAACTTTAAAGTCTGGTTAGTTGAAATCACCACAGCTTGGTGGTGTTTGCATAACATTAAAGACCGAGGAGTAATGTAATGAATGAACAGAAGCAACTACACTTAAAATTATTGTCATTATTCTAGTTGCTAAGTTATAATGAGCACAACAATACTTACAAGTAAGCGTTTTTTTTTAACTAAATGACACTTAATCCTACAAGACAGATAATGCAGATATAACGATCACATTGCTGCTAAACTAGGTTATCATTAGAATACTACGCGACCTAATTTTTAAGTTGACATGTTTTCTGTAACCCTCCTTATCAAACAATGATCTTTATAAGAAAAACTTTATTTGGTGTAAAGTAAGAGCATGTCAGCAAAAGCCTAATAACATTTTAAGAAAATTGATAATTATGATCTGAGGAGCTAACGAAAACCCTAATAAAGAACTAACTGATACATAGGAGCATTACGAGTAAATACAAACGAATTGTTTGGTCTCGTCATGTTAAAAAAGAGATGTAACATTACCTATAGTAAATAGCATATGTCACACCAAGCTTCCACGAACTACAGTAACATGATTTCAGATGTCAGTAAAAATGTGAGATACACTTTATGACCACCAATGGTAATACGTCTTAAATTCATGCAATCAATATAGTGACTACGAAACTACCTAACTGATAATTTGGATTGCATAGTAGGTAGAATAATTGCATTTGGACAATATACCTAATCATACAGACTTATAAAACATTTTGACATAATTTAATAACTAGGGAAGCAGAGGATGATAGCCACATATAGTGGACTGGCTGTAGGTGCAGTATTAATTATTTGAAGGCATTTAATAAACTCTCATTTCCTACGTGAAAGCATTCGTGTTAAGCGATAACTGGGCGAATTCAAGTGGGCGGGGCCCATGATGTGTAAGTAAAGATAAAGGGTATAGGTCAATGAAATCTTATGCAAATGAAAGCCTGTAGAATTAAGGTTCTGAAAAGTACTAACTTAGAGCCACTTATTCCTGCTCTTAGTTAAGAAACTCCTGCAACTGCCGAGGCCATCAACATTTATTTCCTGATAAAGAAACGTTTTAAAGAACGAAAACTGATAAATGGATTGGCCTTAAATTTGACGTGGGCGAATAATATTATTCAGAATAGCAGATCACCATAATATGTACCAGAGCATAGTAGCTGGAGTAATAGTCAATGATAAACAATCCATAACATACTGCTTTAGAAATTTAAGGGAACCTGATGCGACCTCAAGTCCTGGTTTGGAAACCATTGACATTGCAACACAGTAAATGCGAAAGTTTTCGAATGTCAGTTACCTTTTAAGGCATTTAATTTTTCAACATGTTCAAATCTTTATATTCTACAGACGTTAGATCACATATTAATGCAACGGAACAGAAAATCCACACTTTTTAGAGGTCGATACCCGAACAGGAATTCAGGATTGGTATTAAGATAGTAACTCTCTTTAAAACCCTCTTATGATGAGATCAAAATGACTAGCCTTTTCACTTTACAGTATAGTGAAGCAAGAGACAACTCTAAAGTAGTAATCTATATTCGAAATGGTGATTTGAGTGCTAAAACGTATAATGTTTTTGATAACCCAAGAACAGATAACCTTAAAGGTCCAAAGCCGCGATCAAGGAAAATTAGGGTATGATACTGTCTCTACCTGTAAATGATCGACTATACGAACAAGCGACTAGAACAAGCAGTATGAACTCCATCCGTAAACCTTTTGTAGAAGCTTGATCCTCAGAGGAACAAAGTACTGCAAAGATAATCAATGCTACCAAACCCCCTATCCTTACTACAGAAGGCCTAAAACATCCAACCAAAACAATAGTAAGTCAACAAAAAAGTAAAACACTAGCTAAGGGATGGATAAACCTTAAAACAAAACTGAACAACTACCGGACCTCATAATAAGCGTGACAGGAATCCAAAGTGCGCTCTTTCAGATGTGAGAATTTTTGGTTACACAATGTGACTAAACAAAGTTTTGAAAGACCAGCCAACAAAAAAGAGTCTTCACAATATAAGTACAATCAATTTTCTTATAATACTGTGGTACATTACAATATGTTTTAACTCGGTTAATGAATGATACATGAACCTCCTGTATTTATATTAACATGGATCTATAAATGTCCATTTGTTTACTACGATATACACAATTGTCTAGATAGTCATCTCCGTTTTTGATTTCTGTGACAAGACATAGGCCACTCCCATTCTTCTTGTATTAGCTTTAAAGTGAAATCTGACGATACATTAAATTGTACCTGGAAGAATCGATTCACAGTTTCGTGTAGACGGTTTTTAAAACGAAAGATCTAGAGCATCAATACTGTGAAAAATAAATTACCAACAGAGTGGATAAATGATAGACCATGTAAAATTTTTAGGGACTTTCCAGCTTGAACTAAGAAAAATTAATAAATAACTGCAATGTCCCACAGTCAGTGTGTAACAGACTAGTTTCCTGCACTTTAGAACAACTTACAAACCCCCTAACCGTTACCAAATCATGTAATCCACTTGTTTCAACATATGTTGCAATATACTCTTTCCTTATATTTCCATGAACAGTTAACTGTTTATTTTGACAAAAAAAAGTAATTTATCAGGAGTAATATTACGGTCACTTGATATCACTGCCAATTCGATTTATCATAACGTATAATGAAATTGTGTATTAATAATACGTATACGAATAAGTTTCTGAAATTCAGTGTTCTTTGATTTCTTGGCATTTCGATCATTGTTTTTGGGGGTACTCCGGATGTCTTTATTACAATAAAGATGTCTGTCTTACTAACCAACTGTGTTAGTTCGGAAAAAATAAATGTTTTGAATTATCATTAATTCCTTCCTTATTGCCATTGTTACTTTTTTTTTAATTTCGTAACTTATTTTGTCATTGTATTTAATATAAATACGTTTCGTAACAATAAAAGTTTCTTCCAAATTGATGTTTTCTCGGGATTTTTAACAGTAGAGTTTGTAGGAAAGGTGGCAATCACCTTAATAATTAATAAGATGGCTGTGCAGTGTTGAAAAGGATTTACAGGACAAGTTGAAAACCACAAGGCTTGTGAACTACTTTGAATGTTGTGTAAAAGAGGATGCTGCATAAAATGATGAGATGTGGCATTACGCAGTTATTCGGACTAAGTATGTATTTCTCAGATACGACATCAAAACATTTCTTGATAGTTTACAGTTAAAGCCGACACAAAGTTCCTTCTTATGGTGGAGTCATACAGATGTTGAAAGTGTACTCTACCGCTTACCCTGAGGTATATCGTATCTTCCCCCAAATATTTCATGCATAATTATTGATTTATTAAGCTTAAGTGATTTTATGGAGTTTATCGTAAAGCTCATTGTGGATCATAACGGAAGAATTCTTAAAACCCGACTTAATGAAGGCGTGAAATCAGAACCATACGGCTGAGGAAGATAACTCTGAAACAACCATCAAAGTATCCTTAGGCTTCTACGGATTCCTACCCATGGTTTATTTACCAAGAAACACGTCCCGATACTTAGAAATTTTGCAGATGTACAAGTAGAAAGAGTAACAGTGAGCTTACTAACTGCGCAAGTAGGAAACATATCATCGTTATTCAGTGTTAACAATATATTTATCGGTAATAAAAGGAAGTAAGTTTATAAAGGTATCCCTCCTGCCTCATGTATCCTATTTAAGTACTCTTAAAGAACCATGATGTCGAAGAGGCCCTAAATCTCCTCCCTAATCTTGAGATTACCCTCATGTAGAGGGGTTTGTGATCTTAAGTTGTAAGAAATACCATTCATAAACAATAATAGAAGTAGTTCAAGGATGGAGCACCTGGCATTCTGCTGGACCTTAGAAGCCAGTAAAGCAAAACAGAACGAACTCCATTCTTAATATCTATTGAATTTATGAAATTACTCCAGAACATTCCGTGAATCTACATCAATTATTTCCCTACTGACTGTAATTTTTTTACTGATTATCCAAGCTCCGTTTGTCGTATAACCAGGGCGGCTTCTAACGATTTAACTCACAAGTACAAATGAAGTCAAATCAGAAAGTAGTGAGAGATAGGAAAGAAGATCTTTTTTATCGCCAGTAGGGCGTTAAGTGGACATAAGCGTCAAGGTTGGTTAACTAGGGAACGAGTTGCTTCCCACGTCGTATCACAATGTGTTCTGGTAGTGATGCTTGACTTAACACCTTTAACTAGCCAGGCCCGTAAAATATACATGGACATCATTAATGACGACTCTCCATCTAAACACGTAGTTGCAGCTCCTTCTGCCCACATATTCAAGAAATATTAGACCACATGAGAAACTTATTGCCAAGACCGCTGTTTTCAAATCGAACTTTTATCGTGGTAAAACTAAAATTAAAACGCCGAAATGTGTTGTTAAACGTTCGGCCTTCAGTATATGCGGTCTGTTACTGTAACGTGCTACAATAGGATTGTCTGTTAAGCAATATGCTTTATTCTTCGGAATGCCTTTTTTCTGGAATTATTAATACAATTTCTAAGAAGGTTCATTCGAATTGCATGTTAGTTGTTTCACATCCAAATTTATTAATCAAAATAGTGCTAGTGGACACTTCAGTCATTCTGCGAATAACACATGCACTCCCCATTATTTGAATGAATCATGATTCCAGACTCTACTTATGTTCGGAGGAGAATCATTTTGCACTATTGCTTTTCTGGTAATAAGGTGTAGGAAGAAAAGGCGGGCTATACTACATGGTTATGGCGCTAGCTTCTTGGAATCACGAGGTCGAAGCCTAGTTAACATGCCGTGAGTTAGTCATGTAATTACCGTTATTATATAGTATCTTCAACTGGATTTTTATATTACCTACTTGCTGTGGTCGATTTGGTTCAACATTGGCAGGTGTGCACTTTTTTATTACGAGCTTACTGTTATGAATCGGCCTTCTATATATCGATGAATTTATTTTGCAAATGCTGCGTGGGTCACTTTTTGTATTTGCTGGGATTTTTTCCGTATGTTCTATTGTTATAATTAATATGTCATCAAATTAAGGTTCAACAATTTTCTGTGTGTTAATGTCAGGATTCTGGTACATTTATATAACAGTTGAAGAATAATCATAATCCACGTTTTTAAATTTGCTATCCCATTAGTATCACTGGTTTTCCGCAATGTTCCTTCTTGTGTTATCAATTAATTGATCCTAACCAATCTCTTGTCGCGTGAAAATTTGAGATACCAAGGTTGGTTTCTAGAAGTACTATTTTAGCCACTGAGCCACATTCAAACCCTTCTCCATCTACGTTGATTTAGCCAACTGGGTAATACCACTAGCTCTCACACACAGCATATGGTCCGAACTAATCTGTATCTAGCCAGTCAGTTAGTTGTGATAAAATGAGTGATGCAAGCTAAATGTTAAGTATTTACATAATGGTGTTTCTGTTTTTTCTCGTCATATTACTATATTTAAGCATAACTACTAAGTACGGATAAGACGCATGGTTTACGGATATCTGATGATAGTTGTCTTCTAAAGACTGCCTTTTCTGCTAAATTATAAGACATATCTGTTGTATTTCAGACAACGAAATAATGTTTTTTTAAGAGATTAATCTAAGTGTATGGGGTAGACAATATTTATTTTTTAATATTTTTATTTGTGCTAACCTTAATCAGAACGCTTACCCTGCCAAGATGTGTTTTGTATGACTCGTATCATTTATCAGTTACTACCATTCTTACTAGAAATTACTTCATTTATGTTTTGTGTACATATATTCTGTAATAGTTAGATCCATATGTTATTTCCTCTTTAAATCGCAGACCCAGAATGCATTTTCTGTGATTAACATTTAAATAATCGGTGGGTATTTCGATGTGAACTCAAGAACTTATTAAAAACGATAGAAAACTTACCCTATGTAAAATCATCGATCTCAGTATTGATAAAAGATTGGTGGTAACCAGCTGATTAGCGTTTACATCAGGTGAAGTTAACCTCAATCTGTATACATTCTAACATCCTGAGATCAAGTATTACACAACTAGTAATTGTGACGCAAAATACGGTGAACCCTTGCCACCATCGGATATTTAGTGTATTTAAAAATTAGTATTATACATGAGCAATGGTGTACGTTGTAATAATAGGATTACTTTTAGTTTTTCTTTAACTAAAACTTATGCAGGAGCAATAGGTTTCAAACTTACGATTTAGTGGTTAAAAGTTGCACTTCTCAATCACCCATTTAAATAAGGAAATGATCATCAGGCTTCCTCATTTACAAACATCACACTCGCGCGAGTGTATCCCATTAAGGTTCGTTACGAACTTAAATTTACTTAGGTGCAGTAGTTATTACTCGTCCGAGAGTTAAAGCATTCCTAATCAGTCCAGCTCCAGAGAGGTTATTGACTGAAGCACTTTGCTTTCGACAAGTACTTGTACTTTGATTTGATTAGCAAGGTAGTACTATTACCTCTTACACATAAATCATTGCTTACTAGATGAGTTGTTAAAATCAAGGGCATATTATTATCCTTGACCGTCAATCAGAACCGAGTACTTATATATGTCAGTGTAGGTTGCCACATTGTATCAAACAGGGTCAGTACCAAATTACTGTAACTATGAATTACCTCAGTGGCAGTAAGATGGAAGTTTAGATATAAAGTGATATTTGTATTCGTAATTAACCTGACCAATGTCATCTATTTAAACACCCACCACTTGTACTCTGTCTGATTGTATAGATTATTTTTGTTTGACAACCAATCATAGAACTGTGTTATCTTTATAAACATGACTAGTAATCACAACTGTTCATTTTGACGCATTTCCCATCACTGTTCGGTATGTGTATTTTTATTCCATTTTTGACTGGCTGTATTGATTATGTGATTGTACTAAATGTGCTAATTTATGTTTTAGAAACAGATATAAGTTAATGCCTGGTTCTTCCTGTTTTGACTGTAGTTAAGCCCAGACTATGAATCGACAATCTTGCAGAAATCGCTTGAAAGGTTATCTGTAGGCTTAAACATATCCTACGAGGTTTCGAACAGTGCTGCTCTCATCGGAAAGTTAAATTGTAAGATGACGTCTAGAACGTCTTGTGACCCGATAAGATTCCAGTATTGTCTGCACATGAATCAGAGATTCATAGTGATGATCACATAGAAGGAAACGAGCATAAAATTAATATTATGTTAGAGCTAGCCAGACTAAGTTTCGTTCAGTTGGATAGGGAAATTGAGTTGGAAAACTTATGCCAGAGGACAAAAGTCAGTCTTATTCAAAATACACCTGAGAATCCGACGAATCATAATGCAGAGTCAACTCCATATGAAGCTGGAATCAACTTGAGTATTCACTTACCGAACGCAATATCAAGTATCTTAGACTTATCTAAAAGAGAAATAATAAGATTCGACGGTGATCCTGTACATTATTGGAGCGGTATCAGGAATTTCGAAGAATGTGTCGTTAGTGAAAATATAGGGTATAAGGCTAAGCTGAATTATTTAATTCAATATTGTGACGGAGAAGCCAAGTCTATTATACGCCACTGTACTTTACTGAAACCTGAAGCTGGTTACCACAAAGCGTTAGAGCTCTTGAAAGAAATGTTTGGGCAGAAGCACGTAGTGGCCCATAAATTTATTGATAAGATGCTAGCAATTCCTAGTATTCGAGGAAACTATCTGAAGAAATTAGGAAAGTTATCGACAGAGATGCCAGTTTTTGACATGATGCTTAAGCAACTAAATTATATTTCTGATTTAAATTCCGTGTGAACCATTGAGAGTATGGTCTTGAAGTCACCTACTCATATTCAGCACGAATGGTTAGAGATTGTGTGTAAAATTATCAAGGGCGGACGGGAACCCCTGTTTTGTGATTTGACAAACTTTGTTAAGGAACAAGCTGATACAGATAACAACAGATACGGGCTGGTCGTCAACGAAACTGCGATGAGACGGGATAAATAGGACCTCGTAAAGCTGAGGGCGAACGTTAGCACAGACCGTAGTAAGATTAGCATATCGTACGCCAATACTAGTAAACGCGACATTGTGTTACCACAAGAATGCATGTATCTCGGCCTGTCAGGTTTGTTGTGCCATGAAAGTCATTTTTTGGATCAATGTTCAGAGCTTAAGAATAAAGATGTTGATGAAAAAAAACAGAGTTTATTCGAAAGAATAAGTTATGTAACTTGTGTTTAAAGACTAATCATATCGCTGAGGATTATCGATCGATGAGATAGTGTACAGTTAAAGGATGCGGCAGACGACATCATACTTCATTACATGCAAAACAGAAAGAACAGTCTAATAGTGTTAATGATGTCCATGTTAATACCCAGATTTATGGAGGGATAGAAAGAAAAGACGAGCAGGGAGATACACCCAGTGGGGTTGCACTAGCCGTAGTGCCCGTATTACTAAAGCATAATGGGAGGAGGGTAAAGACTTGTGCCTTCCTGGCTAGTGGTTCGAATGCTTCACTAATTTCTCACGATCTGGTCGATAAACCGGAATTGGAAGGTGAGCCTAGAACTGTTTTTAGAAAATATTAGATAGTCAGTTCTTTACTGCTAAGAAGTTAGTAATGGAGTTTATGCATTGGATTATTTGTCTTGTATTAAAATCACAAAGATATTGGTGGTAGAAAAACTACCGTCGCTGCGTAGAATAGTCCTAACGGCAATACAGGTGTCCTATTGGTCCCACTTGCAGGGTGGGAGATTTCTGAAGGTTAAGGATGAAAACGTTAAGTTGTTAATTAGATGTAATGTACCAGAAGTGTACTAAGCTAACGAGAGGAGAGTCGGTAAGATCAATGAACCGCATGCCATAAGAACGCTACTTGGATGGACGCTGTTCGGTTTTTATAATGAAAATTTTAGATGCCTTATAAACTATGTTTCATCCCAAAACGAGTTAAAGGCTGATTAGAATAGTTATACCAAAGTGAATTTAAAGAAGAATGAAATCACTATATACGGATGTCAGTTGAAGACCGTACTGCACTTCATATAATCTCGAAATCGATTACGCTGTTAAATGAGCATTATCAAATAGTATTGCCAAACATCCTCAGGAGAGTATAAGTATTTATCAACAACTGTCTACGCAGAATATTGAATGTCTCTTTGCCGGAAACCATCAGCAGCAGCCTACTTTGGAAGAGAACCAACCAACTTCCAGCTGAAGAGGAAATCAGGAAACGACGTTGGAAATGGATAGGACATACATTGCGCAAATCATCAGACTGTATCACGAGACAAGCACTAACTTGGAATCCTGTTGGACAACGGAAAAAAGAAAGGCCAAAGAACACCCTGCGTCGAGAGCTGGAAGCAGACATAAAAAGGATGAACAGTAACTGGAGACAGCTGAAAAGGATTGCTCAGGACAGTTGAATGGAGAATACTGTTGAGCGGCCTATGCTCCTCCGAGAGGGGTAACAGGCATAAGTAAGTATTGCCATGGCGTAACGAACAAAATTTACCTGATAATATGACATTAGCCTTCTGTAGACTATATTTTTTAAGAGAGTGGCTTACTAGAGATCAGTCAGTCAGCTACAACGTAGAACTTTGTACATGCGTACATCAGTTCAAGTTCCCATGCCTTAATTACCAGATAAAGATTAAATTGTCGGACCAAATCCTAGAGTAGGGGAAGGTTGTCACAGAGTAAGTACTTATGGAAAGGCATAGAGATCAGAGATGAGATTTGATATAAAGTGATTCAGTAAAGAGAAAATTATAATAAGCTCAGAAATTAGAATTTGGAGGAAGACAAGGAGCGGATGCACCTGCGCGATTGCAAACAATTTCGAGCCATATCACCTAAAGTCTCTAACCATTTGTTACGATCATCGCGTGGGCCCCAACCAGGTAGTCTACATCTATTAACATGGCTCAGTCCAATTGTCAATGACTTCATGGATTGGTGCCATGTTTTCGTTTGGCCGCCCCTAGCTTTCTTCCAGCCTACTCCCACAACAGACAACATTGCTCGTCGAGGTAGACGGTGGTCAGGCATACGCAACACATGTCCTAACCACTTCAGCCAGTGAAGATTCACTACTTCATCAATAGACTTACAGTATTTACCTAGAACTCTTTTCCTAACCCATGCATTGCCTACTCGGTGGTCCCAGCAAACACCAGCAATGTTTCGGAGACATCTATGATCGAATACTAGGATCCTACGAATATCCTCTATCCTTAAAGGCCATGTTTCACATCCATGAAGTAAAATTGATCGAACTGCCGCGCAGGAAACGCGTCCTTTCGTCATTAAACGAATGTCTCGCCTACGCCACAAGTAACGAGAATTGGCAAAAGCCAATCAGGTCTTATGTATATGAGCCGAGATTTCAACAGACACAAGACCGTTAGGACTGATGAGGCTTCCGAAATAAGTAAAACGGTTAACACATTCAATTGCTTCGCTCCCTATCACTTACTTCGATGCTGAATTAAGCCAATCCTGAAGCAGCATTTTACATTTGGATGGGGAGAATCGCATCCCAAACATGCTTACGTTCAAGTTTAAGGTAGTCAAAAGATTCTGCATTTTATCAGCATCTTCACTCAGTAGAACTATATCATCGGCGTATTCTAAGTCAGTAAGTTTATCTCCTGGAAGGAGGTCAACCCCGGAGAAATCAGACGATGACAATGTTAACTCTAGAAGTATGTCCATAATAAAATTAAATAAAAATGGAGATAGCGGACAACCTTGACGAACACCACTAGAAGTGGTCAATTCCGAAGACAATCTGCCATAAGCTCTAACACGACATGTGGTGTTCGGGTAGAGAGCTTGTATAAGGTTAATGTACTTCTCCGGTACGCCTTTCAATGACAGACATTGCCACATAACCTTACAATCGATAGTCATACGCCGCCTTAAGGTCAAGGAATACAGCTATTGTTGGGCGTCTGAAAGTGTGCCTATGTTCCAGAACCTGCTTAAGTGTGAATATTTGGTCTATACAACCACGTCCGGGTCTGAAGCCACCTTGGTTTTCTCGAGTTTGCTCTTCACGAGCTTTAGTTAGACGTCGAAGTATTATTGAAGCTAGTATTTTAGACACTATATTCGTTAAATTGATACCTCGGTAATTGTCACACGAGGACTTTTGTCCTTTCTTATAGACCGGAATGGTTAGTGTTCGAGACCAGTCAGATGGGATTACGTCTAGTTCCCAAATTCTAGCCGAGATCTCAGTTAATCTGGCTGCTAAGACTGGACCACCTTCCTTAAATATCTCAGGCGTCAATCCATCTAGTCCTGCCGCTCTCCCTCGCTTCAAGTTTCCAATAGCCTTCACAACCTCACTGAGACTTGGAGGACCAATGTTAATTTGCCATTCAGATTGTTTGCAGATGGTGGGCAACAGGGATGACTCCGTGGGCCAGTTGAACTGTTCCCTAAATGTTCTGCCCATCGGTCTAATCTTCTGGATTGACAGTGAATAATAGTCCCATCTTTTTCGCAGATGGTTTCACTTACATTCGGGTTCCTGATACCCGTTTCCTCGATAAATCTGAACAGTTGCCTACTGTTACCTATTGCCGCTGCCTTTTCCATCTTTTTAGCTTTCGTCACCCACCACTGCTCACGATCATTGAGTAAGCTTTTGATTAGTTTGTGTTTAAGTTGCCTTCGTTCTTCATCATATTCAGAACCAGACGGGATGTGTTGCCGAGTATCTATCAGTTCAGTAGATACAGCTGAAATCCACTGAGTTCTCCTAACCTTTAGGTCTAGTTTATCAGTAGATATTACTGCTCTTTCAACAGCTTTTTGGATATCATTCCAGGCTAGCTCGGGTTGAGAACAGTTTACGCAGTTGAATAATTGGTCTTTTAGTTGTTCCTGAAATGTATTCTTGACTTTTTCATCATTAAGTTGAACTCTGGGGGGATCCTTGTAGTGGATCTTTTACGTCCAGTGAGTCGCAGACTAATACGCGCTCGCACTAAGGCATGATCTGAGTCTAAACATGTGCTCTAAAACGAGCGGCAGTCTTCTATCGAGCCTCTCCAACGATGGCTAATAGCAATGTGGTCTATTTGAGTCCAGAGTTGGATTGATTTCGGAAGCCGCCATGTCAACCGATATCTTTCCTTATGCTTAAAATTGGTGTTTGCAAAACGTAAACGGTTAACTGAACAAAGTTGTAGTAACCGGTCTGTTCGTTGAGCCTCAACACCATATGATCCACCTAGGTGCCTTTCGGTTTCATCTAATCTACCTACTTTGGCATTAAAATCACCAGCCACTATTACTACATCAGTGCGCTTAGCTTTACATAGAAGGTCAGAAAGCTTTCTGTAAAATTCATCTTTCATTTCATCTGAGCTGCAGTCAGTGGGAGCATAGGCAGAGACAAAAAAGAGATAACGGCGTGTCTCCCTTTCTGTACGAGTCCTTACCGTTCCATTTAGACGGACTGCGCACAGGCGACTGTCTATTGGAATCCAGTCGAGGAGAGCCTGTTCAGCTTTTAAACTTAGTGCAATACCTACACTAGCAAGGCCTCGAGTGGTAGCAGTGGGGTCCCCGGAAACACGAAGAGTGAACCGAGCAGATTCCTTATTTTCACAAGGTGAGGTCAAGCGAATGACTGTGCTTGGATCCTATATACGCGTTTCAGAGATGCAGCAGATATCGATGGAGCGGGATTCTAGAGTCATGGCTAAGGATGCCTGTTGTCCTATTTGACATAACGTTCGAACGTTGAGAGCTCGAATATACAACTAAGTGCGCGGTCTTAGGAGACCAGGGATAACGTTTCGTGAACTCAAATCACTAGCATTAGAGACGCAAGGCGATAAACTTATGTTAGAAGGATTAGGCATGGTGATGAGAGAGTTATTAAGAGTTGAAGGTGGGATTCGGCTTCGAACAAGATGATCTCGTGTGCTGTTAGAGGTATGAGGGCGGTTTTCACTTCCTGGCTGCCCACACCATGGAAGGGTGTTTCTTGAGAAACCTGAAAAAGAAGGTAGATTAGTGTCGGTATTAGAGACCTGAGAGCGTGACCGCAGAGCCCAAGGGACAACTGCTTGAGGCCTGTCACACACGGCCTTTTTATGAAAAGTTTTTTGAGTATTAGCTCCGCACTTAAAAGCCCTTAGTGGGCACCCATACCGCTGTAGACGGAAATCCGTGAGGTAGGGTGAGGTGTGACATTTTTAGGGTCGACCTTTTCTAACCCCTCCTTCCTTGTGAGAAGGCAGCATCGCTGCAGATGCTGGGTGTCCGAGGGAAACACCTTACTGCTGTCACACCCCTCTGCAGTCAGCAGTATGACTTCGCCCTCAGACCATGAGTAGCTGCTTTTAGTCTCATCGTTCTCCAATCGACCTGCCTGGCATGGTAGAACCTACAGGAACATATGTTCCAGCCAGTATAGCTCGGTTGGATCATCACGATAGGCAAGCCCGACCACCACGTCAAGGTAGCAGCTACGGTTGGAACTGGAGATCCGAAGTTGCACAATGGTTATGTTCGTGTTATGACACAGTACATTGAAAGGGGTTACGCTGAAAGGGTTGAGGATGATCATACAGAAGGTCGAGTTTGGTATCCCCCACACCACTCAGTCTTCCACCCAAAAAAACCAGGTAAATTAAAGGTTGTGTTCGACTGCGCAGCGCAGTACGCGGGGACATCTCTGAACAAAAATTTTTACTCTGAACCCAATTTAGTCAACAACCTAGTAGGCGTTTTCACTAAATTATGGCGAAAACTAAGTGGTCTCACAGCATATATTGAAGCCATGTTCCATCAAGTATTTATTCGATCACAAGATCGCAATGCCCTTCGTTATTTATGATGGCCGGAAGGAAATATGGTAAGTGATCTCGAATCGTACCGAATGAAAGTGCATTTGTTTGGAGCAACTTCATCACCATGTTGTGCTTCTTTAGCCTTGCGAAAAACTTCTTCAGATAATGAAGAAAATTTTCCTAAACGTATTATACAAACAGCTGAAGAAAAATTCTACGTTGACGATTTATTAACAAGCGTTGATACTATAGAAGAAGCCAGATTTACATGTCTTCTATTTAAGAAAATTTTAAGTCTTGGGGGATTTAATTTAACTAAGTAGATTGGCAACTATGTCGAATTAACGAAGTTCATCCCAGATGAAGATAGCTCTGAAAAGAGTATTGACATTTATTCTTCGACTGAATCAAGCATAAGGACCTCGGAAATCGAATGGAATGTTCATACCGACTATCTGTATCTTAGTATACGCGTGTTCGATCCAAAGCCTACTAGACGAAACATTTTATCGTATGCTGCGTCCATCTTTGACTCGGTTGGGTTTATAGCCTCTGTCGTTTTTCCGGCCAAACTTATATTACAAGATACTTGTCGAAGAGGACTAGAATGAGATACAGAATTACCTATGGAATGTCTTATGAAGTGGAATCATTGGAACAAAAGTGCTAGAAATTTAAGTAAATTGCGAATACCAAGATGCCTTACATCAAGAATGTTTAAACAGTAGATTATCCAGATTCATTGTTTTACTGATGCTTCCGTATTGGCGTATGGTGTTGTAGCTTATATTTATTATAAGGATACTTATAATTGTGCCCACTGCTCTCTACTACTTGCTAAGTCTAGAGTCGCTCCTTTGAAGCCTCTAACCATACCTAGGATGGAATTAACGGCTTCTGTGTTATACGCTAAGATAGGGAAACATGTTGAGCAACAATTAAATGTACCTATTGCATCTGTTACATATTGGACAGATTTGCTAATCGTACTTCACTGTACAAGAAACAACTACAAGATTCGAAAGGTTTATAGGCAACAAGCTAGCGACCATACACGATTTGACCACACCGTACCAGTGGAGAAATATCAGCAGTAAACAAAGTCCTGCAGATTATGCTTTCCGTGGAGTATTACCGGATAACTAAACAAAAATAAGAGAATTGCCACGAGGACTAGCATTCTTATGGGAGAATAAAACACGTGGCCTAGTCTGAAAGAGAACAGTAATGTCTTCACTAATTTACTATCAGAACAAAATCACGAGTCTACAAACTGTAATGATTCGTTTCTGAATTGATTCACTATGTGTAAACCGTGGTCTAGAATGCTAAGAGTATTTGCCCTATGTAAACGATTCGTCGACAATCTGACAAAAAAACGGAAAGGGAAAACGTTGACTACAGGTATGTTAAAGTTGAAAAATATTAATTATGCAAAACGTAATATAATCAAGCTAGAACATGACAATGCATTTACAATAGAACAGAATATTTTGAAAACGCACGGCAAAAGTTCAAAGATCTTACTACTAAGCTACGTAATATACGCGAAGAGGAAATCGATGATACAATTGACAGTAAGGAATTCTCACGCTATTTGGTTTACTCGAGCAATGTCATGAGAAGGGACTTAAATTTCCGATGCCCAATAAAAAAATCTTAACTCGTTTATGGCAGACAATATTATTCGCGTTGATGGACGATTGCAGTTATCGTGCCTGTCATTCAAAAGTAAACATCCGATTATACTCTCCAGCAAACATTTTGTTACCAAATTAATCGTGATGCATTATCATCTACAGAATGCGCACACTGGAATTTCACATACACTCAATAGTATTCGCGTGAAATTCTGGATTATCAGAGGTTATTCCACAGTTAGGAAGATACTAAAGGGATGTTATTTATGCAGAAGACTTTGCTACGCCTCATTCTCAGGTCATAGTGCCACTTCCAAAACACCGTTCGGAGGCACACGTGCCACCATTTACCACAGTTGGCGTAGATTATTTCGGACCGTTCTATACTAAGAGAGGAAGAACCACCGGAAAACGTTACGGTTGTTTATTCCCTCACCTTTCTATTCGAGCAGTTCATATAGAAATGGTGTACGCCTTAGATACCGATTCCTTCTTTTGTACACTTTCAAGATTCATCGCGAGGACAGAAAGTCCAAAGCGTATATTTAGTGATAACGGCTCGAATTTTAGAGGTGCAGATTTCAGTTTCAGACAGATTATTAGGACCTGGGATCAGACGATCTCGAACGCTCTTATCGAGATTGAATGTGAATGGCACTTTAATCCTCTGAGAATAAGTCACCGAGGGGGTGTGTGGGAACGTATTGTAAGGTCTTTAAAGAGGATTCTAAGATCTCTCTTGTTTCAAAGGGTATTCACCGACGAATCGTTACAGATGTTATTAACTAAAGCCGAAAATATCTTGAACAACAGACTCCTCGTGAAGATAATATATGACAGTGAGTGCTTAGAAGCTTTTACGCCAGCAAACTATTACTAATTTATAAAGAAATATCCTTCGAAGAAGCTGCTATGAGTAAAATATTATTGTACAACAAAAGGTGGATGGAAGCTCAACGGTTAGCTACGATGTTTTGGAATAAATGGTTGCGAGGATACATACCGACCCTTCAAATTAGATCTGAATGGATGAACATACGAAAATATTTACAACTAAGGGAACTTAGTCCTAGTGAATGATGTCAATGTACCAAGAATTCTGTGGCCGAAAGCTATAGTCAAACAGGTGAACTATGGTCCCGATGGACGTGTTAGAACGATAAATTTGAAGACGGCAACTGATGAAATTACTTGGAATGTGAGAAACTTGTACCTACTCAAAGAGACCGATTATCTAACGGGAGAAGTTGAGGATGATAGACGTGGTGGTCGTTTCGTGGGGAGGGGGAGTGTTAATTGTGTTCATAATTGACCTGACCAATGTCATCTATTTAAACACCCACCACTTGTACTCTGTCTGATTGTATAGATTATTTTTGTTTGACAACCAATCATAGAACTGTGTTATCTTTATAAACATGACTAGTAATCACAACTGTTCATTTTGACGCATTTCCCATCACTGTTCGGTATGTGTATTTTTATTCCATTTTTGACTGGCTGTATTGATTATGTGATTGTACTAAATGTGCTAATTTATGTTTTAGAAACAGATATAAGTTAATGCCTGGTTCTTCCTGTTTTGACTGTAGTTAAGCCCAGACTATGAATCGACAATCTTGCGGAAATCGCTTGAAAGGTTATCTGTAGGCTTAAACATATCCTTCAGTAAGAATAATGAAATGGGTAGCTATTTTTTTTATAAGAAAGGTCATAATAGTTGTCAGTGTAGTACTGAATGTTACATTTAAAAAAGTGAATAATAACGTTTATACCGAATAAGATTGATTGTATCCGTAGCCTAGTGTTGAACGCGGTAGCACTTGACATGAAGCGAACTAAGTTCGAGTCCCGATGTGAGCATCAACATTGGGATGCGAGTACATTCATCTGAGGGGTCTCAGATAGGATGAAACGCGTTGTCCTGGATTTAGCCTACTGATCACGATATAAATCAAACAATAATTGTGAATAATCGCTATATCAAGGCAATTTACTCATGATGCACATATGGCTACAGAGACTGTTTAAACTCAGTCCATAATAAATCATCGGGAAGATCCAAATTCATTCTAAGATAGTTATAACGCGACAAAAAATCACAATCTGTATAGTCTATTCACTGTGGTGCTAGGATCGTTTACTGCTAAGGTGCATCTGTTGGACATTAAGCTACTATGATATTTGTTTTGCTTAATTTGTAAACGTTTCATGGACTCATTACTAAGTGTTAAAACTGTTTTCTATCGCGTGTTATTGTAGTTCTACTAGAGACCTACTATTGTGATTTTTTGAACACAACTCCCTTAGTTCAGTCTTTAATGTATTTTGTATTTTCCATTACTGATCGGTCCAGTATTCGATGTATGAAAGCGTTTGTTACTACTCAATAATCAGCTTAGCATTCTTTCCTACTCGCTGATAATTTCTTGCTCGCTATCTTTGGTCACTTTGGCACTGTGCCAATCAGTGAGCGTTCATGTAGTCAAGTTATAGTCATATTACAAATTCAAATTGATTCACTTATCTTGGTCATCTCGTATCTTCCCTTCACATCAATATACCGTAGGTTATTTCAAAGATCAGTTCATGAAATAGTAACTTCAAATGCATCAGTTTCCGCGATATTAGGAAATGAACTTACTTCCTTTTGATGACATTTAACATGAGTTACATTATGAAATTTAAAATACTTTAGTGTCACACAAGTGTAACGTAACAATTCTAGTAGTTACAAAGCAATAATAAGGTTAAATCATATATTCATGAAAGATAATTTTTCACTTGATAGATTTGAAAGAGCCAAAGAACAAATCAAAAACATCAAGCAAAGGGTTAGATGTTTACTAATCTGTAGGCTCTGGGTGGAGTCGACAGTGCGCACCGCTGATAAGCCTCATACTAGGACAAAACATCTGTCCAGTGCTCCCTGGTTTCTATTGCTACCCAATCAACACTAATCTGTGACCCATACAAACAACAAATTAAACATTGATCTCCAAAAACCACCTTAAATAAATAAAACACTATTTTAGAGAATGTTAATAACAATACTTCACCAGTTTTGAAGAACCTTTTATAGAATAAGTATATGTTCGTGCTACATTTGTATATGGTGTTCAAATCAGTGAGTCACTAAGTAGTTTACATATATGAAGTAAACAATTGATTGATTTGGCCTTCATTTAAGTTCAGTCATTTGACCGTGTAGATGATTATGATGGATATTTCTAAGAGCGTAACTATTAACAACGAGATGCTCCAATATTCGTGTTTTGAAAGCTATTTAGTGATGTGTGTAACCTGTTTGAATCAGCTAAGTGCACTTGTAAAAATATAGTGGTATGGATAAAAGTAGAAATTCATATTTAACTCGTTCATGAATAAGGAAGAATTTGAAGAAAATAATCCAAAGCTAAGATCAATCAATACTTGTCACTTTTCGTGGAGTATAGGCCGTTGACCAGCATTCTCTAACCGAATCCGTCCTGAGCTCTCCTTTCCAGTTCTTTGCAAGTGTTATTCTTTGTATCATGTATACCTACAATTTCCGGGGTAATGTATCACTTGGGTTTCCTCTTTTCCTTTTGTATTAAGGATTTTATGTTACTCCTTCCTCAGTGTATATCCTATCCACCTCTGGCGATTTCTCTTGATTTCTTCCTCAACTGGAAGTTGGTTTTTTTCCTGCTGCATTAGATTGTTACTAATTATATCAGGGCAATGGGTCCGGAGTATCTTGAGCAAACAACTGTTTATTAATGCCTGTATCTTCTAAATGGTGCTTTTCGTAGTCCTCTAGGTTTCGACCCCATACAACAGAACTGTCTTAAAGTTTGTACTGAAAATTCTGACTTTTATGACGGCTGACAGCTGACATGAGTTCCAGATGTTTTCCAAATATAAAAATGCTGCCGTTGTCTCCCCAATCCATGCCTTCACATCTATAATAGAACCTCTTTCTTTATCAATGATGTTGCCCAGGTATGCAAAGTTTCGAAAGCTTCACCGTCAAGTGTAATTCGGTTAGTGTTCCTTGTTTTGTATCTAAGGATCTTTTATTTTCCCTTGTGTATGTTGCGGCCTACTGCTGCTACACTGTCCGTCTTCACTCGCATTAATTGCTGTGTGTGAAAGAGAAAGGCTAGGTTATCTACAAAGTCAAAATCGTCTAGCCACATCTAAGTTGTCTACTGTATCTCGTGCTTCCCGAGATTTTTATAATTCGGTCAATCACCAGAAGAAATAGTAAGGGTGAGAGTAAGCTGCCTTTATACCTGTCGTCACTTAAAATGAATCTGTGGTCTGTACTCCTTGCATTATTTTACAGTGTGATGCGTCAAAAGAATTTTTAATGATATCGACTATCATCTCAGGCACACTATGGTGCAAAAGAAGGCTCCACAATGTTTGCCTGTCCACGTTTTCAAATGTTTTATCATAGCGAAGGAAGTTGATGTAAAGTGGTGAGTTCCATTCAATTGATTTTTCAACAATCATCTGTAGTGTCGCGACTCTTGTTGGCGCATGATTGACCCTTATGGAATCCGGCCCGTTAATCTCGAGGTTTGGAATCGACTGGGTCTTTTATTCGGTTCAATAACATTTTATTAAAAACGTTTCCTGGCACTGAAAGTAAAATGGTGACTCTGTAGTTCTCACACTTGCTAAGATCACCTTTCTTTGGTGTCCTAATGAGGTACTCTTCTTTCCAGTCTGTCAGTACTTGTTCTCCCTAACGAATGTTTCCTAAGAGAATGTGGATTATTTTCACAGTTACTTCTATATTTGAATTCAGTATGTTGTCTAACCCTACTAATTCGCCTCTCTTTATTTGTCGGATGGTCATGTTCATTACTTCGATTATTGGTGGGTCGTCTTTTATAGGAAGGTCTATAGAAACTGCTTTAACGACTGTTGGGTTCAGTAGGGCTGGTATATTTCAGATTTCTTTGAAAAGCTCTACCTACCTGGTTAGCTATTCCTGGGTCCCAACGATTGGTTTGCCATCCTTGTTCTTGATTGGTCGTTCTGGTTTGCATTATTTTGCAGCTATGTCTTCGTTGTATCACATGTGTGTTTCACGCTTCCCTCTATCGCAGCCTTTCCTACTGTTATTGCTAGGTCTTTCACATATTTCCATTTGTCACTTCTAATGCTCCACTTCACTTGTTTTTGTTGGTCGCTGTATATTAGGCTTGTGTCTTGGCTATTTTTGTTCTTTTCAGACGACATTAAGTGCTGTCTTCCAGTCCTTACCTTCCTGGATCTCATCCAGAGTACTAACAGAAATCCATTCTTTTTGGTGGTGCTCCTTGCAAAGAATTATAAGACAACATGGAATCCAAGAATTCTACAAAACAACCAGCACGTTTTGAGGTGATTCGGTAAAAGCAAAAAAATAGATCACCTTAATCTCCACACAAAACTGTGTCTACAGATTAAGTTATGTCAATTGTGATGCCTTTTACATTGATGAGTCTTTCCGAGAAATCATGATTTATGCCAAAATTACATGGCAGCTACACAAAACTACCTCCCAATAATCACGTGGAACTCGAAAGCCGGTAAATCAAATCAGCAATAGCATTACAACCACAAAATTGACATAAATAATATTAAAATCATTAAGAAAAGTTTTTCAAAATATAAATAAAGGGATGTGATTGAATTATTTCATATTTTGCTAAATCCCATTGTACTTAATAAAAATGAGGGCTTTTTCATTCACCTAGCATGGCTTATCCAGTCTAAAAACGACAACTAAATGGGTTAACTTTCGCATAGGTTAAAAGACACAGATTATCACCGAAATTCTTGCCACCTCACACAGTACATTTTTCATACATAAAAACAATTAAACAAACAAACTTTGAAAAGTACACACAAACATGATTCACCATAAAACACCTCGATCCAGATTAAGATGACTTCAAGACATTCACTCGGATAAGTTAATTGCACTAACCTTCTTGATTTTGATTCGTTTCATTGTATTACATAAGTTTAGGTCAATATAATTCGATTATTCTCTGAAGAAGCGATTTACACTAAGTAGTGAAACATTAGAAATCTCAATCTCTACTCACTGAATCATTGTGCATATATACTACTTAATTTTACAAATAAGTAAATACACTTTTTTTTTTAAAAACAAAAGCATTTCAGTATGATGCTTATTTCAAAATCATTTTTAATTCTCTTAAATTTGGTCTTTCACATTCTAATATCAATAATCGTGTAAATAATTCAGGTAAACTTGAATAACATTGAAGAATTTGTTGTTTATTTGGTCCATCAATAACGAATAAACGAATTAGATTACCTTTATACATGAATAAATATTTACTTAAATGAATTCTACAACCAGTTTTCCTTTCTAAACTATACAGAAAATATTTCATTCTATTAAATATTGACAAAAATTTCATTGTATCTAATTTTGTCTGATAAATAAACATTGTATAACGTAACCAATCAATTGATAAAGTCTGCTTCTCATTAATAGATGAATTTGTTGCATGTTTATGTTTATCAAAAGTTACATTTGAATAGGTTACATTGTCATTATGTAACCATTCAATACAATCGATTTGATCAGATTTTATTATAGTAAATCCAAGTATAGATGAATTTATTAATGGTAAATGATTTGCTTTTAATAACGTTGAAGTACTACTTGTTTGAGTAATATTAGTAGTAGTTGTTGTTGTTAATGTATATGAATTTTTTGTAGTATTTTGGCTAAATCTATCAGTCGTAATAAGATTTGAATGAATTAACTTTTTATCTTTCATATATTTAATATGCATAAATGAATCATTCTTATTGAAAACAACTGAATTCCATTTTAATGAAGATAACGCTCTACAATCTAAATCTATAATACAATCTTTATTCAATATTGGATAAGAATTGTTATAATTTAAAGAATTCTTATATTCATATTCTTGCATAGTATTCATTTTATGGCAATTAGTTAAAGTGCATTGATCATTGAATTCCTTTAGAACACCTTGATTGAATATTGAATTAGTACAGTCTCCATTATGGTTACATAATACTAATTTTGTATTATTTAATGAATCATTACTATTCAACTGGTTATATTCTTTATGTATTGAATGATCTAAATGTTTTCTATTTGAAATTTGTAAGCAATTTCCCATTTTTTTTAAAGTGAAATAATATTGAATCAAATGAGGGTGACAATTCTTAATTATACTGATGGCGGTAATTCGAAATGATTACGCACGTATATGTATAAAATGTATTAAACGTGTCTGTTAATGGATAACTCTAATAATTCATTGAATAACTCCTTGTCTTCTATCTATGGATGGTTGATGTATATATTTTTAAAAAACCTCAATTTATTGATTATTTATCGGTTTGTATTCATATTGAACAAATCACGTGGTAACTGACATTCAGATATTTTGCTATGATGACATAAATAGAATACAGTAGTAACTAGTTAAGTTGATTATTGTTCATGTACATTTCAAGCAATTCCATTCATTATTTAGTGGAATAATACCGATAGGATTTAAGAGTACTCAATCTTTATTAAGGAGTAATTGTGTAGTGGCGAAGATTATCCTCTGAACATGTCAATTTTTGGTTAAGTTAGGAGATTACAGAAGAGCAATTAACTGTCAGAACGATATTTTAAAAGACTATTTCAGTTGCTTTAGTATAGTAGACACTTTATTTCTACTACCATTATATCCTCGTGTCTTATTCTCTAGTTTACCATATTCCTGTTAGTATACCATTTCTCACTTATTAACTACGGTTAATTGACTGCGTACATGTCACCTCAGTTCACTTCCGCTGTTTCCCTTTTTACCATTGATGTTAAATATCTAATTAGCTGGTTGTGCGGTCTGGTGTATGTACATATAAAGAAATGCTTGAAATATAATAGGATTTATCCGGTTAATTTATATGCTTGGGTTCTTCTAATTCCAGCTTGGGATTAAGCGGACATCGGGTAGACGTGCAAGGACTAGCTAGGAACTTATTGGTGTTGTTATTGTAATCTCATACCCACAAGGACATATCAACTAACTGATTGCACATCACCATCAAAACAGTCTTTTACGACGTCATAACACTTTTACATTTCTTCGCGTGCGCGTGTTCAACGTATGATTGAGCTTCCTCTCTATCTCTGCAAGAATGATTGAACTTGTTTCACTTGTCTGTTATACGTGAATCTGATCACTGGTATTTGTGCATAAAGTCAAAGTGATATATACGAGATTAAGTACCCTAAGGATATTTATGAATCGGAACTTAAGTAACTCCAATCTAATATTACTAGTTCTTATAACATAAGTCATACGTGGTTTTCCTGTGGTCTTACAATATCATTTCCCACATATGCATCGTTTATTAATATGAAAACTAACGATTGTAAATTTGAAAGTTAACTGGTTATAAGTCAGTAAATGTGTTCAATATGTATATAAACCCGACAATTAAACATTATTTAATGTTTTAACAATAATGTAATGCTTACGTGGAGGGGGCAGTGTAGGAAACTTAAGATAACGCACGCTGATTAACAGTCGCAAATCAGATGTAAGTATTATATTAACTAATAATATAAGTTCATTAAATATATTCAACTTCATATGAATATATTTTACTTCTACTAACAATCTGACTCTAATCAATTAGATTGTCTTCCCAGTTTGATCACCACACACAGTACACATTAACTTCAGTATCCAATATAAGCATTAGATTGAAGCGAAGAACAACATCGTGAAAAGTTCTACACAATAACAATACCAAAAACGTCGATGAAACTATAACAGGAATTTATTTATTTGTACACCGTATCAACGAATGAGGACTAATACAGAGACATTTATTTGCGTAATATCAAGGAAGAGCATGTACAGAGCTTCAGAACAAGGTACACTAGATACAACAAACAATATTACTGATACGCTAAAATAATGCAAGCATATAAATCAAAAATCTATTGCATGGGTGACCATAATAAGCTTTTACAAAAAAGTGACATCCCGTAATCAGTCTGTACACTTACACATAGAAAACAGTTGATTTAATAGTTATGAATGTTTCATGTAAATAAAATATGCAATCGTTGATGCCGAAAAGAAGTGTTATAAATGCTAATGACGGATGACAGGAAAACTACGTATGACGTCTGTTACATGAACTGGTGATGTTGGATTGTAGTTACTTAGTTCCTTAGGGTACTTAATATCGTTTATATCACTTTGATTTCATGAACATACCAGTGGTCAAATACACGTAAAAAGACAACTCGATACATTGGATATATGATGCTATATTTTCGAACAAGTGAAATTCAACGAGTGAAACAAGTTCGATGATTCTTGCAAGGAGATAGAGAGGAAGCCCAACTATACACTGAACATGCAAACACAAAGAAATGTACAATTTAAAAGTTGGTATGTTCAGGGGATAATCTGGTGCTTCGATAAATCTGTTAACATTAATAACCAATAGGTTAAATCAAGAAAATTATTTGCAAAATTCTGTCTATTAGTCTCTACGTTAATATTTGTTTAACTTAAAAGATGTACGTATCTCATTATGTATACTGAGTAAAATATAACAAGACGTAATAAAACTTTCGTGTTATTACGGACGTTATCTGTAACGTTTTCAATGTTAAATAAGTACCATGTACCAGTAGTATGTTAATTTGACATCACGAATTTTTCTGAATCGAATATGCATTGATCACCAGAAACCACTGGAGAGCTGCATCGTTCAAGCATGGGACTCTTCAACAGTGTGGACAAATGACCACATTAGGGACCGAACCCACAACCTCTTGTCTGCGCGGCGAACGCCTCACTATTAGACCACTGAGTTGGCTCCCAATCGTTGATTTTCTTATTCCAGTCAATTCCCAATAAGTTTACGCGTTCCCATTCATCGCTATAGGTAGGTAACTGCATCACACCCATCACGTAATCCAGACAAATCCATGATATCAAATTGAGATTCAACAATCTCCACAACAATCAGTAATATTTAGTAGTGTTAGATCTGTATGTTAAAGTGTTACGTTTACTTTATATCCATTCTGAGTATTGTAATAAGACTGAATGCCGTTGGATTAATCAGTCAGTTAGTCAGTAACAACAGAGAACTTGGTACATGTGAATATCAGTTCAAGTTGCCATGCCTCAATGAGCAGATAGATTAAATTGTCAGACCAAATCCTAGAGTAGGGGAAGTAGTAACAGAGTAAGTACTAATGGAAAGGTCGGATTAACCACTACGTTTAATTGCTGACTCAAAACACATTTGACAATAATAGTGAAGTGCACTCTGGTATATGATCGAGTTACGTTTGTCGTACAACCAGAGCAACTTCTACTGATTGGACCCTCTTACGACTGAGAAGAAATCAAAAGGCAATAAAGGATCGAAGAGAAGCTATACTTGATCGTGAATAAAGCGTCAACGAGATAGTAACGACCAGGCTTGCAAACTAGAGAGAGATGCTTTCCACAGTGCGCCGTGTCGTGATCTGGTGGTGACGTGTGATCACGCACCTTCAACTAGTCGTGTCCGTTAAAACAAACATGGTCGGCATTAATGTCGAGAGCCTATGCAACTATTAATTTTGGGGATTATTTACCTCTACAATACCATACGTTTTAAATGAAAAGTCGTTGACGATGATTCTGGTGGGAATGCATTGAAACTGACATTAATCCAACAAGCTAGCCCAAAGATCAAAAGTTTGTATATCACATTGCTGAAGTTCGATCACACCTTGAACAAACATACGAACATCAAGATATGCAATGAGCAAATTACTATACCCAGGAGTAAATGTGACCTCTACAGTATGTCCAGTGTAGAACAGTTCAATATAATACAAGTAAAGGCATGTAGTGAAATTACTAATAAATAATACAAATATAATATGCAGTTTCTTATTGGGGTGGACTTTTGATTACTGTTTCTACTGAACCCGATGATTATTTAAATGTTTGTTATCCATTTGACTATTTAAATGAAATATACCCGTACAGCTCAATAACCATATGTAATCACCGTTTAGGTGCTCAACTATGTTCCAAGAGTAATATAAAAGGCTAAAGATAAGTTGATACGTAATAATGTAACTCAGTGAGTCAAGAAGCGAAATCCAAAAGCACGGGTAAAAACAGTTCCACTACTCAGTTATACTGTGACATCCATACCAAAATAAGGATATACATTTAGTAACATATTATTCTCCGAGTTATCAGTGGGTGCTACAACCTATGTATTCAATGAATAAATAAATAACTGACTAAAACTCTTGGATCCCATACAATTATTAAATATTGTTAACATTTCAGGTAGTCTCAGATGTTATATTTTACTTATCGTTACTTTAAGTGACTAGAGCATAGCATAGAAACGGGGGTGAGCGTTCCTTAAAATATCTTCGATGATTAATCATTATAACTAATCAACATACACTTGAAATTTGGGTTTGCAGACAAGTATACCAGACTAACTGATTTATAGCCAGTCTTATCCTATCAGAAGAAAGTAATTTTTGATATGTTATCCGAAGAAAGGATAATATTCGCGAGTGTATTCAGACTTTACATAATTCATGCAGGTATCCAAGCTTTTCCTGAGTGTTAGAAAACACCTCTACTCACTCATGCAGCTACATTACACCTGTATCCTGAAACCTTTCACAGAAACGTAAACGGCCATTTAATCATACCTAAACTGATTCTGGTTAGGATCAATGGTTATAGCCATTCTAGAAATAAATTGAGGGATTTAGTTGATTTAGGTTTAGTAATAGTACAGGTTAAGCATTTTGGATTAGGTGGCGCCTATTTGTGTAATTCATAGTTAATTTATCAAAAAATAAGAATATGATACGTTCAGTGTCACAAATTATCTTGCTACATTAAAAATGAGTTTTTCTTAGTAATTTTATATCTTTTGTAAGTCAAGTATAGGTATTACTATAGGTGATTGCTGACTGGTTTCGCAATTTTTAAGTCTATGATGATTGGTTAGTGGTTACTTTTTGTAAACAACATAATAATCACTTAAGCTTGTTCCTACACTATACTATAAAACAGTCACTGAGTTCCAACGTGGGATTCATCAGTAGGGTGTATTTGCAATCCAACAGCTAGCACTTAGTCTTTAAGTAATTCAGCGAACATCTAATGGTTAACATTCATAACTTTAGTCGATTCGCATGATATTGAGCTACATTATCTAATAAAATCGGGTGGGTGACTGTTAATGGAATTTGATGATATCATCTTCCATATCATGAACTGATTAAAAATGTAAATCACTGGATGTTGCCTTCTTGGTCCTCAATGGACACCTAAGTGGAGTCAACTCAACGTACACTTCAATTTATATTTGTTTATTATGAAGGATGTACTGCATTTATCACGATATACCCATTGATCGTATACGTCGGTCTAAGTACAAAGTTCATAAAGTCTTTATGACACTCATAGAATTCTTTCTGTCACTAGTCGACATATCCGTAGTCAAATTATTATTCGTATATTTCTTTGTACACTGATATAAGTAACGACGTGTATTGTCGTGTGCTTACCTACTTGGGTATATACACGATATGACCAAGCATATTCACCATGATAATCGGAACGGATTTAAACTGATAATAGGCGAATTGACGGTAGATATATTTAATGCCAATTCAGTACTATGTTTCAATGAGATACGTGGTATCAGAAGACAATATCTCACCGATGACTAAAAATTTAGAAAAATACCATTCTTCATATACATGTTCACGTAATATGAATCTACACTGTTGGTGATCAAATGATATGTGCTGATTAATTGTTCAGCGAAAGGAAATACTGCCGAATATCAGTTTTGAAATTCTAATCACATTACTTAACATTATAAATCAAAATATAGAGTAAAAAACACTTAACTACACTGTTCGTCAATCTAAAATAGTGCTTTTAATTCCAGACGACTTCTTGCCTCTTGAAGTCTACTCTATTCTTTGCAATGTTACCTCAGTCAGTCAGTTACAAAGTAGAACTTGGTACATGCGTACATCAGCTCAAGTTCCCATGCCTCAATTAGCAGATAAAGATTAAATTGTCGGACCAAATAACAGAGTAGGGAAGGTAGTAACAGAGTAAGTATTAATGAAACGTATAGAGATCGGAGATAATATTTGAGAAAATATGATTCAGTACAGAGGAAATTACGATAAGCTCAAAAATTTAGAAGGAAGACAAGGAGTGGATGCACCTGCGCAATTGCCAACGATTTTGAGCCATATCACCTAAAGTCTCTATGACACGTATGACACGAACCGGACTGAGTTCGAATCCCACTGTGAACATCAACATTGGGATGCAGGTACATCCAGCCGATGAGTCCCAAATGGGACGAAACGCGCGTCCTGGATTCCACTTGCCAGTCACAATACAAATTAAATGATCTCTAACCATTTGTTACGATCATCGTGTGGGCCCCAACCAGGTAGTCTACATCTATTAACATGGCTCAGCCCAATTGTCAATGACTTCATGGATTGGTGCCATGTTTTCGTTTGGCCACCCCTAGCTTTCTTCCAGTCTACTCCCACACCAGACAACATTGCTCGTCGAGGTAGACGGTGGTCAGGCATACGTAACACATGTCCTAACCACCTTAGTCACTATTTCATCAATAGACTTACCGTATTTACCTAGTACTCTATTCCTAACCCACATATTGCTTACTTGGTGGTCCCAGCGAATACGAGCAATGTTTCGGAGACATCTATGATCAAATACTAGAAGCCTACGAATATTCCCTATCCTTAATAACCATGTTTACATCCATAAAGTAAAACGGATCTGACTGCTGCACAGTAAACGCGTCCTTTCGTCATTAAACGAATGTCTCGCCTACGCCACAAGTGACGCGAATTGGCAAAAGCCAATCAGGTCTTATGTATACGAGCCGAGATTTCAACAGACACAAGACCGTTAGGACTGATGAGGCTTCCGAAATAAGTAAAACGGTTAACACATTCAATTGCTTCGCTCCCTATCACTAACTTCGATGCTGAATTAAGCCAGTCCTGAAGCAGCATTTTACATTTGGATGGGGAAAATCTCATCCCAAACATGCTTACATACATGTTTAAGGTAGTCAAAAGATTCTGTATTTTATCAGCATCTTCACTCAATAAAACTATATCATCTGCATATTCTGAGTCAGTAAGTTTATCTCCTGGAAGGAGATCAACCCCGGAGAAATCAGACGATGACAATGTTAACTCTAAAAGTACGCCAATGATGAAATTTAATAAAAATGAGGAAGGCGGACAACCTTTACAAACGCCACTTGAGGTGACCGATTCCGATGATAATCCGCCATAAGCTTTGATTCGACATGTAGTGTTCGAGTAGAGAGCTTGTATAAGGTTAATGTACTTTTTCGCTACGCCTTTCAACGATAGGCATTGCCACATAACCTTACAATCGATAGTCATACGCCGCCTTAAGGTCAAGGAATACAGCTATTGTTGGGCGTCTGAAAGTGTGCCTATGTTCCAGAACCTGCCTAAGTGTGAATATTTGGTCTATACAAGCACGTCCAAGTCTGAAGCCACCTTGGTTTTCTCGAGTTTGCTCTTCACGAGCTTTAGTTAGACGCCGAAGTATTATTGAAGCCAATATTTTACTTTATTTTCGTTAAGTTGATTCCTCGGTAATTGTTACACGATGACTTTTATCTTTTTATATAAATTGGGACGATTAGTGTTCGAGACCAGTCAGATAGGATTACATCTAGTTCCTAAATTCTAGCCGAAATCTCAGTTAATCTCGCTGCTAAGACTGAACCACCATCCTCAAGTATCTCAGGGGTTAATCCATCAGGTCCTGCTGTTCTCCCTCGCTTTAAGTTTCCTATAGCCTTCACAACCTCACTGAGACTTGGCGGACCAATGTTAATTTGCCATTCAGATTGTTTGCAGGTGGTGGGCAACTGGGATGAGGCCAAAGGCCAGTTAAACTGTTCCCTAAAGTGTTTTGCCCATCGGTCTAATCTTCTGGATTGACAGTGAATAATAGTCCCATCTTTTTCTAAAATAGTTTTACTTACAGTCGGATTTCTGATACTTGTTTCCTTGATAAGTCCGAACGATTGCTTACTGTTACTTATTGCCGTTGCCTTTTCCATCTCTTCAGCTTTCACCACCCACTACTGCTCACGACCATTGCGTAAGCTTTTAACAAGCTTGTGTTTAAGTTGCTGTCGCTCTTCATCGTGTTCAGAATCAAACGGGATGTGTTGGCGAGCATCTATCAGTTCAGTAGAGGCAGTTCAGTTTCACTTAGTTTTCTAAACATTTTTGGTTTAGTTTACTAGATATTACTGGTTTCTACAGCTTTTTGCACACCATTCCAGGCTGACTCTGGGTGTATACAGCTTACGTAGTTGACTAATCGGTTTTCTAGTTGTTCCTGAAATGTATTCTTGACTTTTGATCATCATGTTGAACTCTGAGGGGAATCTATGTCGTAGATCTTTTACGTCCAGTGAGACACAGACTAATACGCACTAGTACTAAAGCATAATGCAAGTCTAGACATGTGCTCTAGAATGAGCGGCAGCCTTTTATCGAGCCTCTCCAATGGTAGCTGATAGCAATGTGGTCTATTTGAGTCAAGCGTTGAATTGATTGTGGAGGTCGCCATATCAACTGATGTCTTTGCTTATGCTTAAAGTCACTGCTTGCTAGAAATAAACGCTTATCTGAACAAAGTTGTAGTAAACGGTCACCATTATCTGTTCGTTGAGCCTCAACACCGTGAGGTCCACCTAGGTGCCTTCCTGTTTCGTTTAGTCTACCTACTTGGGCATAAAACTCAGTAGCAACTATCACTACATCAGTGCGCTTAGCTTTGCAAAGGAGGTCGAAAGGCTTTCCGTAAAATTAATCTATTACTTCATCTGGGCTACAATCAGTGGGAGTGTAGGCGAAAACAACAAAGAGGCAATGGTTGTGTCCTTATATTTACGAGTTCTAACCATTCCATTTAGATGGACAGCACACAAGCGACTGTCTACTGGAATTCAGTCGAGGAGAGCTTGTTTAGCTTTTGAACTTGGTGCTATACCTACACCAGAAAGGCTTCGAGTGGGAGCGGTGGGGTCTCCAGAAACATGAAGGGTGAACCGGGTCAGTCCTTTATTTTTAAAAGGTTAGGTCAAGCGAATGACTGTGCTTGGATCCTATATACGCGTTTCAGAGATGCAGCAGACATCGATGAAGCGGGATTCTAGAGTTATAGCTAAGGAAGCTTGTTGTCCTAATTGGCATAAGGTTCAAACGTTAAAAGCTCCGATACATAGTTTAGTGCGATGTTCCACGAGACCAGGAATAACGTTTCGTGAACTTTAACTATTAGCATTAAAGGCGCGAAGTGATAAGGTTATGCTAGAAGGATTAGGCATGGGAATAAGAGTTATTAAGAGTTGATGGTGGGATTTGACCTCAAACAAGATGATCTCGTGTGCTGTTAAAGGTATGAGGGCGATTGTCCCTTCCTGGCTGCCCACACCATGGAAGAATATTACTTCTTCAGGTACCTAAAAGGAAAACTGGGTTAATACTGGTCATAGTGACCTGGCAGCGCGATCGCAGAGCCCAAGGGACAACTGTTTGAGGCCGATCAAGCACAACCTTGTTATTGGGAAGTTTTTGAAGTGTTAGCTCCGTTTTTTTAGAAAACCCTATTGCCAGAGACGGAAATCCGTGAAGTAAGGTGAGGTGTGACATTATTAGGGTCGACGTTTTCTAACCCCTTCCTTCCGTTAAGAAGATAGCATCGCTGTAGATGCTGGTTATTCGAGGGAAACACCTTACTGCTATCATACCCCGCTGCAGTTAGCAGTACGACTTCGCATCAGATCTCAGGTTGCTGCCTTTGGTCTTATCGCTCTCCAACAGACCTGCTTGGCATGGTTGGACCCAGAGAAACATGCATTCCGGCCAACATAGCTCGGTTGGGTTATCACGATAGGCAAGCCCAACCATCACGTCAAGGTAGCAGCTACGGTCGCGGTAATACTGACCAGATGGCCAAATAAATTTAGATGGATTGAATCCTCTAGAAAAACAATCAATTAGGAGATGAATGCTCATAAAAACTGACGGATTTATAAGATGAAGTTTTTAGTGGTGATAGATCAACTTTCAGTATTCTGTTATAGCATGGTCGGGTATACATTATTTTCGGATAATGTCTTTAGACGAGTTTTTTTTATTAAATAACGTATTTTATAACTAGCTACAGTTCAATTCAGCTCTTGTGCATACTGCTAACGTTGGACTAACGTAAGACACTGCGCAGAGGAAAAAGACAGAAAGTTTGAAGAAAATTACATTGTTATGACATCAATGGTTGAGCGATTACTGAGACGTCCTTGTACAAACCAATACAACGATGTGTGATAATAATAGGACCGCCTAATCGATTTCTGTACGTTTGCACTGGTGCTTGCTAGTCCCAGGGCCGGAATGAGAACACAAAGTTGATAAGCAGATCAGTTAAGTCAAGTACATATGTTACAAACATTCGTTTTTGTGCAGACAGATCATGCAACAGATTAATTTAAAGAAAATGTCGACATAAAACAAAAGCAAAAACCATATGAAACTGACAAAACACGTACACATTTGATTGGTTACAGTTCCTGGACAGAAAACGAGATTAGAATGAATTCATTTAATTACAAAGTCGTTCCTAGTCGCTACTAACAGCTTTACTAAATTGCCCCCAATATTTTGAATGATTACACAATGTACTTTATCGCATTGAAAAAGTCATTATAGTGACCAAGATTCTAAGATGTTAGAAAGGTGACAAATAAGGAACAAAATCGAAAAATGGTATTCCAGTAGATCATATATAACATTATCATGAAAACTCTGATTTTCAAACTTTCACACGATCCTTATCATATTGCGAAGTATTAACTACCATTTCTGCTTTCGTCATTTCCTAAGGCCAGTAAATTGCTATTTTATTTACACAGAAGTCAGGAAGATTAACTGTTTTCTGAATAGAGTGAACACATTTGTAACTAGTTGAAATTCGATTCTGTTTGTCTCATAATTTCCAACTGTGGTTAGAATATGTTTGAGTTTAAAATCGCCAGGCTATAACGTAATAATTCGGAATCGATTAGTAAAAAAACTAGTATTTGCTAAATTAACTTGGTCTAAAGTTCTGGGCACACCACACCCCAGTTTGAATGGTGGATGTTTGCCTTCCTAGGGTGCAATAATAGTCCCAAAGAAACTCAACATCCGTATGTTATTTCCCGGACTCAGTCCAAAGATCACATAAGTCACACGAGTAAGTCTGGTTTCTTGGCGGCTAACGAAAATCATGCCTTTCGTATACGAGATAATTGGCAGATCCAGACCAGTCAGGTAATTGCCATTTCGCAAAACGAATTTCACGCGATTATTGTGATGGTCCGAAACGAACTGTCTCCTTTGTTGTCGTTCATCGTAATATTTAGTTCTACTGAAACTTTATATACGTAATACAAACCACCGAGTTATAAGAAACACCTTGATTAAGAACCTCTTAACGTCCATTCATGTTTCCATAATAATGCAAGTGATACACAACAAAACGAGTACACTCCTACAGATGAATACTTGAAAAAAACAGTAGGTTGCATATGACCATACGAAAAATACTGAACATGCCATGAATGTATTATATTAAAGAATAAAGTCGGTTGGCAGAACCATCGTCGTTACTAATAACAAGAGACACGCGTAACACACGTTTATCCTACAAAATTACTGGGGTTCGCAGGAAGGTTCCAAGTTAAGAAACTGTCACATGCGATCATATCGTTATTATTGATCTCTGTGATAACTATTCCTTATGATATATATACCATTAACCAATTAGTGCACTTAGTCTATTGTGGTGAATAAAAGCTTACTTAAAAATTAATATCACTTTACATTGAGTGTGGATTAATTGATGCTGTGGACTAGCTCCATAGATAAGAGTATCCCAACCATCTATAATGTTTGGAACCAATCCTATCGTTCAAATCACAAATGATATCAAACAATATCACTAATCCCCGCTTACCAGTTGTAATCTTGAAAAGAACCGTTATTTCTTCATCTATACTAACCGGACATTTTGAGGCCATTGCTATGAAGATATAAGTAATTAGAACACGAACTATTTATTAACGAATCTATGATGCTATAATTTCTGACTTCAAGTTACCTCTGAAATTCATCAACCTCAAACTCTGTAAGAAGGAGGTACACTTTAAAAGAATGCCTGAAGTATAATTAGTAGTGGTTGATAAGTGGAAAGCGATTACTGCACATGGTGAAGGAATGATGAAGGCAAACAAGTGTTAAACGAGCTAACTTAGAATACCCTGAAAAGGACATTACGAAAGAATAAAGCGACAACTTCATAAGCTGGAAAAATGGCAAATTACTAATCTTGCCTAAAGTTGAGGCTATATATTATACACAATACATCACAAAACTACTGACTAATACCTACATCGTTTTAGATACCTTTTAGACATTCAACACGTTACCATTATTGACATCACTATCTGACAATCTGCGAACTCCACACACCGTTAGATACCTGTATAAGCAACAAAAAGCCCACAAACATGGCGGCCAACAAAAATATAAGATCACTTATCCAACTAAGCAGAAGCCTTTATTTCTCATTTAAATATTTTGCCTTGATTGAATGGTTTATCATGGAATTTTCGCGTAAAGTAGTCATGTACAAGGCTTTTGGTTTCCTCTGAATTGGGATCAAGTTTCCTCCAGCTGTAAGACTCATAATCTATTCGTAGGTCTTCATCCAAATCGAATATAAGACCGGTGCCTCGCCAAATCCAAAGACCACTAACTGTGTTTTTCTTATCCTCTCCAAAGATGCACATGCTACCAAATGCATACTTTAACATCCTAAAAGAAAAAAGCAATATTTACGATGAATACTAAGTTCACGTGGAAAGATCTAAAACATTGAGAATAACATGATGTCACACTATAACTACATGCGCTTTTTCATAAATACGACTGACTATGATCATCGATAAGCGAGAAATATTTACATAAGCATGGAGACCTACTTTTCGGCTCTCTGGAAAAAGCCGTTAATTAGGTTGCACGTCATGAAGACTAGAGAGAGCTCTTCGGGATACAAATATTCACAGAACCAGATAGAGTAAGCTTCTGGGTCAAAATTGCTCCAAAAATACGGTATTGCCTCTTTTTCGATATCCATATTGCTGTATACCCTTTTGAAGGCGTCCATATCAAACTTTCCAGCAGGAAGGTTCGCAAGAGGATTTTTACTTGGTTTTGGACGTTCGTCGTCCTCATCGTCATCATCTTTGGGCTTTTCTTTTTTGGAGGGAACTTCGGGCTTGGGTTTTTCTTTCTTTGTTTCTTTCGGTTGCTTAGTCTCAGTAACCTTAAATCGATTATTAAGTAGCTTATGACCTACCTTTTTGTGTAACTCAGCATACTTTTTGGCATCAAACTGAGCGGCTTTGATACAGAATGAGGATGGTCCTACAACTTTTAAAACCTCCGGTTGGTTGGCGATAGTTGTATACCAACGCACAACATGAGGATAAGGTTTACGGTCCTTTTCTTCATAGACATGAGTAAATAGAAGATGTAACGCCGTGAAGACAGTTATATCGGCTTGAGACAACCGATCGCCAACAAGGAAGGTTCTAGTATATTGAGAGTATATTATATGTACCTACATCTTACTAAGCTGCTCATTTAGGAACTTAAGCACAGACGCAATACATGTTTTAGCCTTTTCTGTGTTTTGTTTATTGAACTGAGTAATGCCAAGACAAGGATAAACCCAAGTAGCAACAGAAGGAAGGATGCTATTATCTGCGTAATTGACCCATTGAGTGACTAGGTGTGTGTTCTTCCAGCCTATGATATCAATGACTTTTGATATTTCACTTACCTCGAAGTTGATCGGTTCCCAAAAAGTATGCTATTGCATTTACATCGAAGAGGCATGTACCATCATTAGCTTCAAAAACAGGAACGGTTGCGGGAGGAAATTTATCTAAGAATGATTTGTCACTGTCAGTTACACCGGGAACGAAATTCACAATATTTAACGTAGCACCGCTAAACTGAGCTGCAATCTGGGCTCTCCAAGACCTATGGTATCCTTCGGGAGTGTATAGAGTGCCAGAAACCATCGTGTGAAGAAATAACCAACTAAGCGTGCAAATTAACCAAAAGAGCCGCCGTCTAAGTGTCTGTTTCCGAACAGTATAAACAAACAAAAACGTTTCTGTTTTTGACATTCAATGGAATAAATGTAAGCTCGTCATCTAGTTGAACAGTACACATGAATTAATTTGTTTTACTTGATGTCAGAATAAATATTGCCAAGTTACTCAGCATGCATTCTAATGTTCAGCCTTAGCATTAGAAATTCTTCTTTACGCTGACAACCTCAAGATTGCAAAGGAGACACGTTGATTGTTTAAGAGTAAGTAAACAAAGTATGCTGGTCGGATACCAGTATTTAATTATGACAAATATCATTTTTGCTAAAGTTGACTACAAAACGATGAACGAACAATAAGTTCGCTATTTTATGATCTTAAAGAACAAATTCGTTGGCATTGACGGGGTACAAATTGATGACGATAAAGTGATATTCGACGTATTAACGAATAGGCGAAGACTGTATGCCGAAATGTATGACTTCTAGCATTTTCTAAGTTTCAAATAATTTATCCCACCCAAGAGTTAATCACAATAATTTTACTCAGCAAACGCTTCATTTATCTCAAAAAAATCGAAACTGAACGAGAATATTAAATGCGTATCAAACAATAAAATTTGACGACACGCTAGCTTTGCATTAGATCCGTTTCATCTCCCAGACTCTAGGTTTGACTACATCTTATTCATTATCATCTGTTCGTTATCTTAATCCAACAGACTATTGTATATCCACATGCATAGACAGACTTATTCGTTGCCATATGGGTGCTTCAATGACATATATATTTGCGGGAATGACTGCCAAGATTTTAGTGGGATACTAGACTGGGGTTATATCTAACTGCTATTTGATTCCCGTCTAATCACCATGGCAACTAATCAGAAGATTATGTCAATGCAGGGCTTTATAAGATCCGTCACATTGTAAATCATTTTAAGGTACATTTTTTGTTCACCTAATATTTTTTTTTGTTCTTCAGTGTTGTTGCAATGTTTCAGTGGGCGAAAATATTATTCGTTCGCCTTACTATCCACGTGCTAATAGTATTTTCTGAAGCTAAACAAAGTGTATTCCATAATGCGAAGCTTAGATCACTGTGAACGCTTTGGTATTTTAACGAGTTCTCATTATAAAGTTTAAAAAGGTCACAGTTCGGAACGCTAACTTTGTAGTTAATAATAATGTCATTAGTAACAGCAACTGTAAATGTGGAGTTTCAAAGTGTCTATATTTACTTTGCTCTGAGGAAATATTTAAGCTTTTCTGTAAATTTTGTAAATTTTAGGGAAATACGTATACTTTGTTGTTGTCTTTTGCATCATGGAGGATCCATCATCGTCCACAAGTTCTCGAAGACCATTAATAGTCAAGGTTCGGAACGTTTTGGAATAAAATGTAGAATCGACATGAGAATAAACTGGAAGTCGTTAACGTGTCTAACTGAATTCACAAAACGTCTCATTCTATTTGAGTAAGTATCTGAGGGACAATAATGTGAGATTTCGGTGTAACAAGAATAATTCTCTTTCGGTAGGAACCGTCTCCATAAAAAGCCACTTGAGGAATATAGGCATTATTTGTAGCTCTTGTACAGCCTGCCTCTCATGCTATGAAAGAATCCCTGAGTGACAATATTATTTTTACTAAAGTGTAAGTTGAAATCAGAAAGCTTCGTATATCTAGAATAAACATCTAAAAGCAATTACGCAGCGCAATACACGCTACAACTATTTAATAGAACTCATAGATAATGACTTGTAGACAAGCTAAACAAAATAATGTCCAACCAAAGATTCGAGCTATCTAGAAGATTAATATGCACAATTAAATGTCAACAGATATTCGTAGTGTCGCTACTGCCATGACACTAAAGTGCCTATATTTGGTACATTTCTGATGCTATTTAGTTGACCGAACACGCACAAAATACTGTCCACGTTTCCCATATTAGTGTTACCTTATTTTATTATACTAATTAATATGATGAAGAAGGGTTGTGCTAACGAAGTTGAACATGAGCACCGGCCAGTGCTATCCAGTGTTATCAGTTATTGCCATCAGAATGCTATGACGAGGCTCGACGTATACTTTAGGAGAGATTTAGTCGATCATCTGTTATAGCGCGCAATTCCTTTGGTGGGGTGAGAGGTAATGATCAACAATTAAAGGATAGTTCACAAGAGATTGCATCATTCTCAGATAGCTTGTTGGTATATAAAAATACTATAGTTTTGCTTGGTAAGGCTCATGAGTAGGACTCGAGCCCTGTGATTGAGATGATAGCTGAACGTCTTCCTACTAGGCTGTAAGAGAAATGAGTGGATTTAAATGCCTTAATGGAGGAAGAATGAATCAGGCTGAATTTTTCTAATGTTCTAAGACTGGTGGAAAGTAGTGTGAGTTAGATGATAAGTAGATTGGGGGATTAGTACAACTTAAGTTTAAGTCCTATGCGTCTGTTTTATCGTCGGTTGTTTGCGACTAAAGGCAGTGATGTAGTAAGGGAAGATACGTGTAAACTGTGCTCGAAAATAAACAAGTTAGGCTAATGCCATCAGTTCGTTTCATTACGTATACCGTAGCCGATTGAGTTTGTAAGGAGGTCAGGTTTGTGCTCCACACGTATGAGCAAAAGACACATTGGTAGATATTGTCGTTCAGGTCTGTCCAAAGACCCATGTAGCAGTTAATATAACTTATTATTGCAAGGACTACCTAATAGAATGTACTGACGATGGTTCATGTAATGTAAGGCATCATATGGACGCTTCTTCAGTTAGTCGAGGAATGTGTGCCACAATAAGATCTAGCTAAAATATAGACGCATCGAGTGAAGTTGGAGGAAATTCTGTAAATGTAAATTCTTATCTTCATTTTATTCACCGAATGATTCTAAATCTCTAAATGTCCCTGTCTTAGAAAACACTTAGAAATCGGATGCATTTTCTCAAGTAGAATTTCTCAAAGTGGCACTGGTATCAACAACCAGATAGAGTTTTCGCTCAGGTTACGTTAATGAAAGTGCTGCGATTGGTTTTAAAGCCATTACAACGTAAAGACCGTGTCAAAAAAAGCTTTAGAAATACATTAAATGGAGCCGACCAGATGAGAATCATTTTTGAAATCAAGACTTATAACTTTTCTATTGAGCTACTCTTACCAAGATTCTACACCAATCTTAGCTTATACATGATGTCCACTATAAGTTAAAGTTACTTTATGATTAATGACAGCTGTACGAACCGTATTTATGGGCACCACAGTTTTGCGTACGATGCTGACAGCACGTCCTTAGCATGGCAAACATGCGACAATGGTATAGCCTTAGCAGCTGATGTTTTTCTGAAAATTCCATTTGTTATTGCGTCTTCTAAACATTCAGGTATAAATAATGCTCCTGTATATGTCCCGTTAAAGGGTACTGATGCAATTAGCGTTTGAAACAAAGAGATTCGAACTAGAACGTTACCTGCAAAGAAATTAATGGCTTTTCACAACGGCACTTCACCCTTAGAGCTTGTTGATAATGGATGTCCTAAATCTTCGCGATACATGTATTTAGTTGATTATGATATACTTAAACTTATTAGTAGTGATGTGGATCGCATTTACCTTAGCCAATGTCGTCGAGGTTTATTAAACAGAATACCCAAAACTACGACATAAACTTTGTGTTGTCTAGTGTTGTCGAGATATGGACTTAGCAATTCGATGTTCCAACGCATTATTAAACCAGTCGTGTTTTCACCTGAATGTCCGTTTGACCTAGTGATTCAAGAGTGTTTAGAACCCTGTGTGTCAAACGAGTGAACTAATTTTGGTATGATTGAATGTAACTTGGTCATAACTGTCCACAAGCCATCGATATATCTGATTATCATACTCATTGCTGCCGACCTTCACTTCAATACCTGCCATGATATATATGGATGTTTGGAAATCGTGAAATGGTTTTCAAGTCTTATACTGATGCAATTCCTGTATTTGATGACATGGACACTAAGAATAATGAAAGGTGGTTTCTGTACAGCGTCATGACAAAAGAATAGATTATTTTCCTACTTGATGGAATTTATAGTAAGTTTAGGTTAAGCACACACATATGGCATGTAAGGTTTAAGTGCTTTATCTATGGTGTAGCTAGTGTGTATTACAAGTGTATTTCGGACTTACTGCTGTGAGTTCTGGAAAATAACTGTCTGCACAACTTCGAGTAGTAGGTGTTGAATGCGTAAGTTTATTCGTATATACGCATCCTTCTGTATTGTTTAACCAATGTTTTTGAGCATAACTCACTTCAAGTTACTCAGGTTAAGCTACCTTATGTGGCACAACTCAAATTTCGATTGATCGATTTTGATGTTCACTTTATATACATAATCATCTATTGGTCTATTACGTGTTATTTCTGCTATTATACTCATCCCATGAGTAACCCGTTTGTCTTCATTCCTGCTGATACATCTTTGGAGCTAGGTGTCTTAACAGTTAGTTTTAGTTATACGAAGACTAACAACTTATACGCCGATGAGATTGAAATTTTATGTAATTAGGCTATGTGTGATAATATATCTCAGTAAAGAACACGCAACTGGATGCTTTAGGGTGACTAAAGAGACAGGTGAGCAAACACCTGATAGCCGGATAGAACATGGGAAAATCGTACCTCAGTAACATGGTGTTGGGTAGCCCGCTCGTGGTACTTCCTCAGATATTCTTGCTTCATTTTCTTACTCTCTGTTATTTTCCAAGCTCTGGTCACCGTTAAGAGGCTAAGTTCACCTAGTATTCAACCATCATTTGTGGGAGAATGTAAACGCTTTAAGATTAGATAACAAGTTCTAAAAGTAAATGTCATATGTATAGTATCGTCAAATACTAACAGACTGTCTATAATTGATCGAATGTCAGGTGCTGGACGAACTAGTAATTCTCTATACAGCCACAGGAATACAACTGAGATAATTTTGTTTGATATGTTGATCGAACCGACGTTCCTATGGATTTTGATTCTAGGAGGAAGCTAACGTAGCCACTAAAGTTGACTAGTTAAGAGTTGACTTCGAACCTTAAGCATACTCTAAAACAATAAATCTCAAGTATTCATTTACTTATTCTTAATAGGGATTATATATCCTTTTATCTTATATTTAATGTTGAAAAGCATTGTGTGTTTGAATGACTAGGATCCCACTCCACTGTCTTCTGCCCACGATAATAAAATAAAGACCTGTTCCCTAATAATCTGGTTTCTTCTGTCAAATAGAATAAAACGTACCAAGGCGTAAAAAATCTTCACTGAATATACGTTTTCCAGCATGCTTTGACTTCTGTAGTTCAATTTTCTGACATATGAGATTATTTTATTCCTAAACTTCACTGTAACTTTCGACCATCTGTAGCCTTCTCCGACTTCTACTGGCTATTCGCAAGGAATCTCAGAATAAAAATGAGAAACATTCGAAGTATTATACTCTATATATATACGGTGATTTCTAATAGTCCGTTCATGTAAGTCTAGACAATTATGTCTTTGGAGTGTGCTCCTATTATTAATGCTTTTGTAAACATTGTGCTGTGCGTTATAATTAACATATCCGCTAACAACCATTTGACTGTGTTTGCTTGCTCATTTCTTGTTGGGGATGTTAGATCCCCAAAACTCACTTGGCAAACTTGTTATTTTGTGATTTTATTGTGTAAATTTGAATTTTCTGTTTTCGCGCCAAATATTCCCCTTCTCACCTTCAGTTCGTGTTTCCCACTTGGTAAGACGCTAAATCTTATTGGTTCGTTGTTTATTTTAGTACGCTATCTGTAACATTCCAAGGACGCTCTCTATTTTTGTATATATACGCATGAGTTGTGTGTGATGATGTCGTCTGACAGGCTGCCTGTGGAATAAACGCTTCTTGCCGTCTTTGGACTTCTTACTCTAGTTAGCTGGGCTGGGGCGCTGCGCAATAGCTTAGCTTCCTGTTACTGTGTCGCTGGTCTTACGTTCGTTAGCGGTTATCTCGGTGTCACCATAAACTCGCGAAACCTTAGCAGTGGCGACAAGCCTGGTGCTAACATGGATCCGTCAAAAATGGAATTATTAATGGAGCAGCAGTTTAAATTGATTCAAATGCTTGCAGAAACGAAAATTGCATCTACCTGCTCGCCTAGCACAAACACCACTACTATTGCACCATCTATTGACGGCGTTGCAAATAGTATTGCTGAGTTCTACTACGATCCTGATTCTAATATCACTTTTGATATGTGGTTCCGTCGTTATGAAGATCTATTTAAATTTGATTTCGCAACGCAAGATGATGCTTGGAAGGTTCGCCTGCTACTTCGAAAATTGGGTCCAAGTGAGTTAGATAAATATTGCAATTTGATCCTGCCACAGAACCCACGTGACCGATCATTTGCTGACACTGTTCAGTCATTAAGCCAACAGTTTGGTGATAACTCCTCTCTATTCAATATACGATACCGATGTCTTAAACTAGTTATGAATGAAGACAGTGATTTTCTCACTCACGTTGGTATTGTCAACCGTGAATGCGAACGTTTCCGTCTCAAGTCTCTCACAGAAGACCAGTTTAAAGCACTCATTCTCATCTGCAGTTTGCAATCGCAGAAGTTTAGCGACATCAGAACGCGGCTTCTATGTAGACTTGACCAAGATCCGAAGCTAACGCTGAATGATATTGCTAACGAATATCAGCGCCTGATCAACATCCAACGTGACACAACTATGATCCACTCTGGCTGTAAAGACAACTCTGAAGTCCATGCAGTACGTCAGTCATCAGGCGATGCCACATCTATGGCTGCATCTAGCTCATCTCATTGCAGCTCAGCTCTTTCTTCAAAAACTAGACCTCCTTCAGCATGCTGGCATTGTGGCGCATGGCATTTTATAAGATTCTGCCCATACAAGCACCATCGTTGCAGAAACTGTAAATCTGTCGGCCAAAAAGACGGGTTTTGTAAACGCCAGAAGCTACAGCAACCTCTACGTCAGTCCAGAAACAACAGAAAACCTGTTTCACAACCAAGCACAAATTCTCTGAGTTTGCTAGCGTGCTGTCAAGGCCCCACTCCAGGTGAGAGAAAGTTTCTTACTCTTAACATTAATGCGTATCCATTTAGATTACAAGTAGATACTGCGTCAGACATTACGATTATTTCCAAGAAAGCCTGGATTAGTATGGGTAGACCACGCATTGAGCCTACTACGCAGAAGGCACGCACAGCATGCGGCAACTATTTATGCATGTTGGGACAGTTGACGTGTGTTGTATCGTTTCGGGACATGTCGTTGACTGGGGTATGTTATGTTACAACAACTGATCTGAATTTGCTTGGATTAGATTGGTTTGACCAGCTGCAGTTAGCTGATGTTCCGTTAAACACTGTGTGTCGGCTGGTACGACAAACCCCAGAGCCAGAGAACTATACGGCGAAAATCTTAGCAGAGTTCCCGACTATTTTCCAACCGGGATTGGGTTGTTGCACCTCAATGAAGGCGACCCTCCGTATACAGAAAGGTGCTAAGCCTGTTTTTTGTCCTAAGCGACCAGTGCCTTATGCAGCATTACCCAAAGTCGATGAAGAGCTCAACCGTCTACAGCAACAAGGAGTCATTACGCCTGTTTCTTATTCTGTTTGGGCAGCTCCGATCGTGGTTATCAAGAAACCGAACGGCTCAATACGCATATGTGCAGACTTTTCCACAGGCCTTAACGCGGCCCTTGAACAACATCATTATCCACTACCAGTTCCGGCAGACTTATTTACTATGCTAAACGGCGGCAAATTTTTCGCGAAACTGGATCTCGCTGACGCTTACTTACAAGTAGAAGTTGCTGAGGAATCCAGAGAGCTACTGACAATTAATACTCATCGTGGTATGTTTCAATACAACCGCTTGCCATTTGGGGTCAAGACAGCCCCCTCCATTTTTCAGCAACTAATGGATACTATCTTAGCAGTCATTGCGGGCGTTGCTACTTATCTCGACGACATCTTAATTGTTGCTACTTCACCAGAAGAGCTGCGTGAGCGTACAACTAATGTTCTACAGCGTATTAGTGAGAATGGATTCCGATTACGTCCAGAAAAATGCCAATTTTTCTTAGAGTCAGTGAAGTATTTGGGATTTATTTTCGACGCTAAAGGTCGCCGACCGGATCCTGAGAATATTCGAGCTATTCAGCTAATGCCAGCTCCCACCAATGTTTCTGCGCTACGATCCTTTCTGGGACTAGTAAGCTATTATTCAGCCTTCGTGCCATCAATGCACGTCATCCGGTCTCCTCTTAACCACCTGTTACATAAGGATGTCATCTGGAATTGGACGCCAGATCGCGAAGCAGCTTTTAACAAACTCAAGTCAATTATTAGCTCTAGACTGTTATTGACTCACTATGATCCGTCCCTGCCAATCATTGTGGCTGCAGATGCTTCAGCTTCTGGTCTTGGTGCCGTTATCTCACATCAATTTCCAGACTCTTCAGAAAAAGCTATCATGCATGCGTCTCGTACACTGACACCGGCAGAGAGAAAATATAGCCAGATAGAGAAAGAAGCGCTTGCTCTCGTCTTTGCCGTACGTCGTTTCCATAAATTTTTATATGGGCGAAGATTCACGCTGCTGACAGACCACAAGCCCTTACTTACAATTTTTGGTTCAAAGTCCGGTATCCCAGCCCATTCAGCAAATCGCCTACAACGATGGGCTCTTATCTTGTTGGGTTATGATTTTGATATCCAGTACCGGCACACTCAAGAGTTTGGTCAAGCAGACGCCTTATCAAGATTAATCAGCGAGCACGCTACGGTGGACGACGACACAATTATTGCCTCACTATCAAAGGAAGACTACGCAGCATCCTACCTGACGAATGCTGTCCGCGCTTTGCCAGTATCGGTGTCAGATATTCAAATAGCCTCCAGAAACGATGCAGTGATCAGAAGGGCTATGAAATATGTCACGCAAGGGTGGCCACGCATCGCTTTCGAGGGTGACACGAAGCAACTTTACCAACGTCGCGATTCCTTATGCGTCGTGGATGATTGCCTTATGTTCGGAGAGAGTAGTCGTGCCAAAGTCACTACAACCAAGGATGCTTCAACAGTTTCATTCTGGTCATCCTGGGACACGGCGAATGAAGTCTATAGCCCGCAGTTATGCATACTGGCCACTGATGGACCAGCACATTATCGACTTGGTACGCAGATGCACGCAGTGTCAGCAGGCAGCGAAATTCAACGCCAGAGCGCCACCGATCGCCTGGCCACAGCCTGAATACCCATGGTTGCGAATACATATAGACTTTGCTGGCCCAGTCAACGGAGCTACCTACTTGGTCGTCGTAGATGCTTTCTCGAAATGGCCGGAGATTTTCCCGGTGGTGCCACCGTCCACCACAAAGACACTGCAGATCCTTTCAGAGATTTTCTCCAGAAATGGCCTGCCGGATATGATCGTTTCAGACAACGGGTCGCAGTTTACTTCAAGTCAATTTCAAGAATTCTGCCGACGGCTTGGCATCATCCACTACCGCTCTCCACCTTATCATCCGCAGTCAAATGGCCAGGCGGAGAGATTTGTAGATACTTTCAAGAGGGCACTACTCAAGTCAAAAGGGGAGGAGACATCTATGGAGTCATTACAAAACTTCTTATTCGTTTATCGAACGACTCCGAACGATGCACTACCAGAGCAAAAGTTTCCAGCAGAAGCCCTCATGGGTAGAAAACTGAAGACAATACACAAGTTGATGTTGCCAAGCCGAACCACGCGCGAAGTAATCGAAAAGTTGCCAGCATATGAGGTAGGGTGTCCAGTGTATGCTCGCGATTACAGACCCAACCACAGTCCCTGGATGGAGGCTCGTGTAGTTGAGAGACGTGGCCAAGTCATGTACGAAGTAGATGTAAAAGGGGAGAGATGGACTAGACATCGCAATCAACTTCGCAAGCGAGCAGCAGCAGATTGTTCCACATCGACCCGAAATCTTCCACTTGAAGTCCTTTTAGATACTTTCAACCTACCCCCATCGCAAGTGGAGAAAACAGAACAGAAGCCGGTCAACATACGTTCCAGGAGACGGTCACTCCGACAACGACGCCAGACAGTCGAACTGCAAGTGAACCCAAGGAACGTCCGTATTAAAAAGGGGAGGTGTTGGGGATGTTAGATCCCCAAAACTCACTTGGCAAACTTGTTATTTTGTGATTTTATTGTGTAAATTTGAATTTTCTGTTTTCGCGCCAAATATTCCCCTTCTCACCTTCAGTTCGTGTTTCCCACTTGGTAAGACGCTAAATCTTATTGGTTCGTTGTTTATTTTAGTACGCTATCTGTAACATTCCAAGGACGCTCTCTATTTTTGTATATATACGCATGAGTTGTGTGTGATGATGTCGTCTGACAGGCTGCCTGTGGAATAAACGCTTCTTGCCGTCTTTGGACTTCTTACTCTAGTTAGCTGGGCTGGGGCGCTGCGCAATAGCTTAGCTTCCTGTTACTGTGTCGCTGGTCTTACGTTCGTTAGCGGTTATCTCGGTGTCACCATAAACTCGCGAAACCTTAGCAGTGGCGACAAGCCTGGTGCTAACATGGATCCGTCAAAAATGGAATTATTAATGGAGCAGCAGTTTAAATTGATTCAAATGCTTGCAGAAACGAAAATTGCATCTACCTGCTCGCCTAGCACAAACACCACTACTATTGCACCATCTATTGACGGCGTTGCAAATAGTATTGCTGAGTTCTACTACGATCCTGATTCTAATATCACTTTTGATATGTGGTTCCGTCGTTATGAAGATCTATTTAAATTTGATTTCGCAACGCAAGATGATGCTTGGAAGGTTCGCCTGCTACTTCGAAAATTGGGTCCAAGTGAGTTAGATAAATATTGCAATTTGATCCTGCCACAGAACCCACGTGACCGATCATTTGCTGACACTGTTCAGTCATTAAGCCAACAGTTTGGTGATAACTCCTCTCTATTCAATATACGATACCGATGTCTTAAACTAGTTATGAATGAAGACAGTGATTTTCTCACTCACGTTGGTATTGTCAACCGTGAATGCGAACGTTTCCGTCTCAAGTCTCTCACAGAAGACCAGTTTAAAGCACTCATTCTCATCTGCAGTTTGCAATCGCAGAAGTTTAGCGACATCAGAACGCGGCTTCTATGTAGACTTGACCAAGATCCGAAGCTAACGCTGAATGATATTGCTAACGAATATCAGCGCCTGATCAACATCCAACGTGACACAACTATGATCCACTCTGGCTGTAAAGACAACTCTGAAGTCCATGCAGTACGTCAGTCATCAGGCGATGCCACATCTATGGCTGCATCTAGCTCATCTCATTGCAGCTCAGCTCTTTCTTCAAAAACTAGACCTCCTTCAGCATGCTGGCATTGTGGCGCATGGCATTTTATAAGATTCTGCCCATACAAGCACCATCGTTGCAGAAACTGTAAATCTGTCGGCCAAAAAGACGGGTTTTGTAAACGCCAGAAGCTACAGCAACCTCTACGTCAGTCCAGAAACAACAGAAAACCTGTTTCACAACCAAGCACAAATTCTCTGAGTTTGCTAGCGTGCTGTCAAGGCCCCACTCCAGGTGAGAGAAAGTTTCTTACTCTTAACATTAATGCGTATCCATTTAGATTACAAGTAGATACTGCGTCAGACATTACGATTATTTCCAAGAAAGCCTGGATTAGTATGGGTAGACCACGCATTGAGCCTACTACGCAGAAGGCACGCACAGCATGCGGCAACTATTTATGCATGTTGGGACAGTTGACGTGTGTTGTATCGTTTCGGGACATGTCGTTGACTGGGGTATGTTATGTTACAACAACTGATCTGAATTTGCTTGGATTAGATTGGTTTGACCAGCTGCAGTTAGCTGATGTTCCGTTAAACACTGTGTGTCGGCTGGTACGACAAACCCCAGAGCCAGAGAACTATACGGCGAAAATCTTAGCAGAGTTCCCGACTATTTTCCAACCGGGATTGGGTTGTTGCACCTCAATGAAGGCGACCCTCCGTATACAGAAAGGTGCTAAGCCTGTTTTTTGTCCTAAGCGACCAGTGCCTTATGCAGCATTACCCAAAGTCGATGAAGAGCTCAACCGTCTACAGCAACAAGGAGTCATTACGCCTGTTTCTTATTCTGTTTGGGCAGCTCCGATCGTGGTTATCAAGAAACCGAACGGCTCAATACGCATATGTGCAGACTTTTCCACAGGCCTTAACGCGGCCCTTGAACAACATCATTATCCACTACCAGTTCCGGCAGACTTATTTACTATGCTAAACGGCGGCAAATTTTTCGCGAAACTGGATCTCGCTGACGCTTACTTACAAGTAGAAGTTGCTGAGGAATCCAGAGAGCTACTGACAATTAATACTCATCGTGGTATGTTTCAATACAACCGCTTGCCATTTGGGGTCAAGACAGCCCCCTCCATTTTTCAGCAACTAATGGATACTATCTTAGCAGTCATTGCGGGCGTTGCTACTTATCTCGACGACATCTTAATTGTTGCTACTTCACCAGAAGAGCTGCGTGAGCGTACAACTAATGTTCTACAGCGTATTAGTGAGAATGGATTCCGATTACGTCCAGAAAAATGCCAATTTTTCTTAGAGTCAGTGAAGTATTTGGGATTTATTTTCGACGCTAAAGGTCGCCGACCGGATCCTGAGAATATTCGAGCTATTCAGCTAATGCCAGCTCCCACCAATGTTTCTGCGCTACGATCCTTTCTGGGACTAGTAAGCTATTATTCAGCCTTCGTGCCATCAATGCACGTCATCCGGTCTCCTCTTAACCACCTGTTACATAAGGATGTCATCTGGAATTGGACGCCAGATCGCGAAGCAGCTTTTAACAAACTCAAGTCAATTATTAGCTCTAGACTGTTATTGACTCACTATGATCCGTCCCTGCCAATCATTGTGGCTGCAGATGCTTCAGCTTCTGGTCTTGGTGCCGTTATCTCACATCAATTTCCAGACTCTTCAGAAAAAGCTATCATGCATGCGTCTCGTACACTGACACCGGCAGAGAGAAAATATAGCCAGATAGAGAAAGAAGCGCTTGCTCTCGTCTTTGCCGTACGTCGTTTCCATAAATTTTTATATGGGCGAAGATTCACGCTGCTGACAGACCACAAGCCCTTACTTACAATTTTTGGTTCAAAGTCCGGTATCCCAGCCCATTCAGCAAATCGCCTACAACGATGGGCTCTTATCTTGTTGGGTTATGATTTTGATATCCAGTACCGGCACACTCAAGAGTTTGGTCAAGCAGACGCCTTATCAAGATTAATCAGCGAGCACGCTACGGTGGACGACGACACAATTATTGCCTCACTATCAAAGGAAGACTACGCAGCATCCTACCTGACGAATGCTGTCCGCGCTTTGCCAGTATCGGTGTCAGATATTCAAATAGCCTCCAGAAACGATGCAGTGATCAGAAGGGCTATGAAATATGTCACGCAAGGGTGGCCACGCATCGCTTTCGAGGGTGACACGAAGCAACTTTACCAACGTCGCGATTCCTTATGCGTCGTGGATGATTGCCTTATGTTCGGAGAGAGTAGTCGTGCCAAAGTCACTACAACCAAGGATGCTTCAACAGTTTCATTCTGGTCATCCTGGGACACGGCGAATGAAGTCTATAGCCCGCAGTTATGCATACTGGCCACTGATGGACCAGCACATTATCGACTTGGTACGCAGATGCACGCAGTGTCAGCAGGCAGCGAAATTCAACGCCAGAGCGCCACCGATCGCCTGGCCACAGCCTGAATACCCATGGTTGCGAATACATATAGACTTTGCTGGCCCAGTCAACGGAGCTACCTACTTGGTCGTCGTAGATGCTTTCTCGAAATGGCCGGAGATTTTCCCGGTGGTGCCACCGTCCACCACAAAGACACTGCAGATCCTTTCAGAGATTTTCTCCAGAAATGGCCTGCCGGATATGATCGTTTCAGACAACGGGTCGCAGTTTACTTCAAGTCAATTTCAAGAATTCTGCCGACGGCTTGGCATCATCCACTACCGCTCTCCACCTTATCATCCGCAGTCAAATGGCCAGGCGGAGAGATTTGTAGATACTTTCAAGAGGGCACTACTCAAGTCAAAAGGGGAGGAGACATCTATGGAGTCATTACAAAACTTCTTATTCGTTTATCGAACGACTCCGAACGATGCACTACCAGAGCAAAAGTTTCCAGCAGAAGCCCTCATGGGTAGAAAACTGAAGACAATACACAAGTTGATGTTGCCAAGCCGAACCACGCGCGAAGTAATCGAAAAGTTGCCAGCATATGAGGTAGGGTGTCCAGTGTATGCTCGCGATTACAGACCCAACCACAGTCCCTGGATGGAGGCTCGTGTAGTTGAGAGACGTGGCCAAGTCATGTACGAAGTAGATGTAAAAGGGGAGAGATGGACTAGACATCGCAATCAACTTCGCAAGCGAGCAGCAGCAGATTGTTCCACATCGACCCGAAATCTTCCACTTGAAGTCCTTTTAGATACTTTCAACCTACCCCCATCGCAAGTGGAGAAAACAGAACAGAAGCCGGTCAACATACGTTCCAGGAGACGGTCACTCCGACAACGACGCCAGACAGTCGAACTGCAAGTGAACCCAAGGAACGTCCGTATTAAAAAGGGGAGGTGTTGGGGATGTTAGATCCCCAAAACTCACTTGGCAAACTTGTTATTTTGTGATTTTATTGTGTAAATTTGAATTTTCTGTTTTCGCGCCAAATATTCCCCTTCTCACCTTCAGTTCGTGTTTCCCACTTGGTAAGACGCTAAATCTTATTGGTTCGTTGTTTATTTTAGTACGCTATCTGTAACATTCCAAGGACGCTCTCTATTTTTGTATATATACGCATGAGTTGTGTGTGATGATGTCGTCTGACAGGCTGCCTGTGGAATAAACGCTTCTTGCCGTCTTTGGACTTCTTACTCTAGTTAGCTGGGCTGGGGCGCTGCGCAATAGCTTAGCTTCCTGTTACTGTGTCGCTGGTCTTACGTTCGTTAGCGGTTATCTCGGTGTCACCATAAACTCGCGAAACCTTAGCATTTCTTTTACTACATTCCCATGATTTACTACGTGAAGTTGTTCACCATATTTTCCTTTTACAGGCACACTTCGATCTTACTTGGTAAAACTGTGTATATTTATGAAAATGTTATTCGGCATAACTACACATTTTCCTAATGTGCCAGTTTAGCCGTTTGTACTTCTAATGTCAATTTATTTGACACAATCTGTGTGTTACTGATGGTGTTTTGACTACGTTAGTTCATGACTGTAATTTGAATCATCTACTGTTAAGAATGCCTCAGTATTTATACAGTCAAGAAGATAAGACGTCGGTAGGGGGTCTCTGTTTCGAAGAAGAGGCAGATATATGTGAACGGGTTCAGCACAGAGGAATTAAAGTTGTACAAGGTCATTCTGATTTATCCCATGAAGGCAGAATGCAACGCCCAAATTTAATTTTGCCGTATTACTGTGCGTTACTATGAGGTTTAACACTATCTCGTCGTATTTTGAATGAAGGTTTTAGCAGCAACATGATTTTTCTTATCGCTTCTTCCAGTACTAATCCTTTGATATGACATTACAAGTATGAATTGCACCTGGTATATGACCAAGTTACTTTCGTCATATAACCAGAAAAACTTCAAGGGATTGAGCCCACTCATATGAATAAGAATAAATCAAAAGGGCAATAAAAGATGGGGGGGGAGAATTGTAGGAGCGATAATGGGATAATAACAACTAGGCTGACTAACTAGAGAGCGAGCTATTACCCACTCCGGGTCGTATTGTGACCTAGTGATGATGCCTGACCGAGCGCCTTAAACTATTCGTGAAAGCTAAAACAAACATGGTCAGTGTCAATAACGACAGCCTATGTAACTATTTATTTTGGGGATTATTTACTACTATGGAAAAAACCATCTACACCTGGATTCTCATACACCGCAACGAATTGTAAATTACCGCTATTCCCTAAAAAAAACACACTAATCATATCCTCTGTGAATACATCCGATGCAAACTTGATTCTCACAGCAATACAATTCGTGAAGATTAACCTCATTCTCGAAGACTACAACTGTTTCAAACAAATTTCTACTTAAAATGCAAAAGGTAAATAACGAGAGTTATGCCTCTCTATACACAGGAACGTCATCCTAATTCTAAGATGCAGATATTCAAGAATACCCAAACATTATATCCCTCTACAGTCTCAACATTCACTATTGAAGCGCGTATTTAATCCAGCCGGTCCAGCGGGTGTGGTTGGTTCACTTATTATGCTGTTTAACAATCTATATGATTCATATTATCAGCTACAAAAGCCATCATTTGTAGTTAGCCACTGTTGTGCATGTGTCATTACATTTTGCTTTATTGTACTACCAAACAACCTAACATTATCATAAAACGATAGTAACAACAATCTTGCCAATATATTAACAAATATTTATTAATATGTTATGCTAAACCTTATTCTGTCGCACATGAACGTACAGTTTTCTTGTTTTAAAATCCTGGAATATATTTTGCAGAAAGCACACAATTTATGGCTATCATGCCTGTGTGCATACCGCTATTTAATCCATTAACTTCATAATAAGCCAATGTAAAACTGTTAGTTTCTTTAAGCTCTCTTATTGATGTAGTGCACTTACGAGTACCATTTATCTTAATGATTGAAAAATGTAGAGTACAGTCCGAACGACTATGATCAGATGAACAGAAGTGTTAGGACTCAATATTATGACAATGTAGAGTAAAAATGTGTCACTCCATATCCTTACCGTAGGTTTCCAACCACTGAACACAAATTTTACGCAGATTAGATTACCAGTCGACAACTTTGTGAGGTGGCAACTTTACTTCGTGTACTTCCAGCACCCAAAATGCTTCACAATCAACGCAATAAGTGTAGATTGAGAACCTTATCGACTGATTTTCTCTCTACTCCCTTGCGTACCCCTAGCAACACTACTAAATCAGTGGTTGCAGTATGTATAAATAATGTTCTGATTATTTCAATGACGAAACACCAGTAACCTACATATATGTTAATTCTTCAAAGTCTGTTTCACAACTTTAATGTAAATAAAAGCGGAGTACTGCTTAGTATACTTTAATTTCAGTAAAATTATGCACATCATATGCAGGTGGTGCAACTTGACAAAGGCGTAATATTTTTTTAAATACTTACTAAGGTCTCGTCAACCACGAACTCTCTAGGAACAGTGAGACTGGCGACAGGGGAAGCACCGTTTTGCATTTTGGAGATCTTATCATACAACTGCCTACACTAATATTAAATACTTTTGAAGACTGCATTTCGTGTCCTCACTGAGCAAAACTCCATCGTCTGCTTGCTGTAAGTCCGAGTCCTTATGTAGGGGTTGAGCGGGGTGTCAATCATTGCTACAAGAGGTGAGCATCATTTCCGGAAACACAACTGTAATGAAGTGAAATCGCTGGGCAAGTAAACTGTCCTAAAGGATTATATCTGATTTTAGTAATTCCGATAAAAATTCATAAGATCTGGCTTGATCAACTGTATTAATATACAAGCATTCTGTATCAAGTACTTCACTGACAACAACATCACTATATTTGAAGAATAGTTCAAGATAAAGCGACAGTGTGGAGAAACAGTTTATGCTATATTGCTTACTTCTAAATAATATTGCCTCTACACCATGCTACACAATGTAATAGATGTTGATGTAATGCTGTTTCCACTTTGCACTAACTTCAAAAATGTTAAAATATTTTGACTTATTTTTTGCATACCTCATTGCATCCAATCTATAAGAGATGTATACAAAACTTACACTCCACGAAGGAACGCATAAAATCATAAGTAAATGATGTCCGACAAGTGACAAGGACCAGTGACTGAACACCAGTTTATGATTAAAACTTGATGGCGGCGGTACAGATTTATTCGACCTATTTTATTGTTGTACTGTAGTTATAGTTCTATGTATTATGCTCCATAATCTGTTTAATGCCACAATTTTATATTCTTATTGATCTTTTGACATGTTAAAAATTTGACAAAAGGCATGAATCTAGTATTGGGTGGTATTTTGGATTGTTACTCCATCGATGAAATTATCTTGCTATAATCTATTCTATCTAACTATATATTGTATGTCGGTATCACGTGGTGCTAGTTAAAAAACACATTATACGAACATAGTTGTGGCTAGTCAGTTGATTATAAATTATGCACGCACTTTGATTTTTTTTCTTACAGTGAGCTTACATATAAAACTTTTATATGTTGTATAGTTTCCATTCCGATTGACTTCTTAATGTCATCACTTCCAAAAAGGATTATCAAAGTACGTTGGTAACACGATAACTTAATACGATTTACTGTAGGAGACCCAGAAACTTATTCAGGATCCATGCGATGGCATAAAAGCAGTACCAGATGAAAATAATGCAAGATATTTTTTGGTATCCATAGATGGACCGAAAGACAGTGCATACGAAGGTGGTATTTTTGATTTGGAATTGTTCCTTCCTGAAGAATATCCTATGACTGCACCTAAGGTCCGGTTTACAACTAAACTATATCATCCGAATATTGATCGCCTTGGTAGGATTTGTCTTGATATCCTTAAAGGTAGGTCAAAGTAATATTATTTTGTTTATCGTATACTCTTATAACAGAACACTGCCATCGTATCATAATTGTTATGTTTGAAAAAACTATAGTTCTTTTTGCGATATCAATAGCCAGCTGTAAGCAATGTAAAACTTGGCATGTACGTATGCATTAATTCAAGTCGTCACACGACATTAGAACAGCGAGATAAAATGTTCAAGATGAATATCACAGCAGTCACATTCAGTCGAAGTAAAATGGTCGGTCATAAAATGTGTGATCAGCAAAGAATAAATTTACAAAAGAAAAAAGCATAAAGTAATGCTAAAAGTCAGGATCCAGCAAGTGAATTTCACCTGTCTTTATGACCAAAGAGGTTATTCAATCATGTACAACGTAGAACCTGGCACATATGATATACCATGTTACACTACCATTAGCAAATTAGGATGAATATTAACGTGGCAGTAGTATTATTACTAGTGATCATAAAAATGGTTAGGCATAGATAGTTGTTGGAGATTTTAAATCCCAAAATACAATTAATCAAAAACCAAACGTAAAACTTGGTATTGATTTTTCGCAAGTTTGATTTGTTAAACTTCCATCATTTTAATTTAATCAATGTGAGTTATGTTCCAGTGTAAATTTTATAATATTTAATTGTATTAATTAATTCAATGTGACGTGGCCCTCATTTAATAAAATAATCATTCATGTTGCTTTTCGTTATGTTCATTCAGTCGATAATTTCTTTAACTAACAATCACCGTAATTTCATTGATAAGTAGTGCCACATTTTTGGTTCGGTTGCCTTTAGATTTATTTTAACATAATCCTACATCAGTCAGCATCGCACGTTGTGGTGGGAGATGGTTGAACATACTGTATTCACTCCCCGCCTCAGTCGATGAAGATTTGCAACCTGATCAACTGGTTTGCCATTTTTCCCCAGGACTATTCATCTAACCTCAGCATTACCTAGTATATAGTCTCTTTCTAAAGAAGAATCATTGACGCAAATTAACCTGCTAAAACATAGGTGTATTTGCCTAAGCATTCATCATCACTGATTTGTAAATAAGAATGTGACTGATTACTTTTAGTGTCATCATAAGTGGTTTTAGAAAACAAAAACGGAAGTTTTAGAGAGTATAAGACAATTATATCCTCGCTTTTTTGAAGAAATGCTAAGTAAAGTGTTTTATTCGATCAAATTAATCACAGGAAGCTTCTCTACGCTTGAATTTCCTATCACCAAGTTATAAGTACCATTTATTCCCCTACTGATTGATAATCCTTATTTATTTAAGAAAAAGAAGTTAAACAAAAATGGTGATTGATGTGTAAGGTAAATTTAACTACTAGCAAAATCTCCTAGAGATTGGTTAACACTTTTCTAAATATTATGCATCGTATAATCCTTTGCATAATTCAGATCCAAGTTTCAAACCAAGTAATATCAAATCCTTGTAACAAATTCAGTTTTAATTCGTAGTACTTACAATTTCAATAATTTATTGATATACATTGTCTTTGGATATCTCGTTAGGCTGTTACGTACAATTATTAAGTTTCTTGGAAATGATCCCCGAAATAATCCACTTTGCTTCGCTCTATTGATTTCTGTTACTTCTAGTACAGAGCTGACACATAAAACTAATCACAAAAAGGCTGTATTAAGTCATCCCAAATCACACCTTCAGGTCGTCGAAACCGCCATTAACGTAGTCTTTCTTGCTAACTCACTCGAAAATAAGCTTCCTTCTATAATATAAACAACTAGGAAGTAACAACAGCCCTAATGCTTCTTCATTTACACTATCTTATGTTTTCTGTTGTTCGTAGGTGTGGGGTTGTTTGTTTGGGATTCTCAGGACGATCGTAGTCTATGCTTAGGGGCGCTCAGTGACGTGGTTTATTACTAGTCACATTTTATTTAATCCTACCTTCCTTTAAATCTTATGCTCTTCATGTCATCTCGTTTCTTTTTTGGATTGTATTCATGTTTATATTTCATCCCATTACAGTTGATATTTTCCCCTTCGGTTATTGGATTGTAAAACTTCTGTCTATTTTGTTGTGTGGTAATGTAAACTAATTCATACTCGCACCTAAATCCCACATTTTCTGTAATTCCCTAATACTACCTGGATAGGCTATTGTAGATTATTTATTTAAAAACACAAGTTGATAATAATGGTTACTACAATTTCTGAAACTAGTAGAATCCTACTCACTGTGTCCACGTGATGTTGCTTGCAAAGGCTCCGAGAGTAGATCCCGCTACTTCGGTTTGGGCAGTATGCTACCATACACAAAATTCTGTCATTTCATAATTATGAAGAATATAAGCTAATTGCCATAATACTTTGCTAATTCAAATTATTTCGCTTTCAAGTTCATTCAAACAAACTTGATTGACTTCTATTCATTATTTTACTATGTTTTGTTTTCTTCCTATATTTCCCCTCAACTTACTCAGCAGCTCATATTGGGTAAAAGTCCCGCATTGTCTATTCGGTCTCAGGTTGCCGGAAGGTCGATTTTTTGAGAATGTACAACGAACATAGTGCACATTTTCGTCAGACTACATTTTCTGTAGTTTATTGATATGAATATATTGCTACTGAGGTGTAATTTTCCCAATTTCTTTTACCTATCCAGATAAATGGAGTCCCGCTCTTCAAATACGCACTGTTTTATTATCTATCCAAGCATTATTAAGTGCACCAAATCCTGAAGATCCATTAGATGGCGAAGTCGCATCACATTGGAAACAGAATGAAGCAGAAGCACTCGCTAAAGGTCAGTTTATCAGTCGATATGAGCAAATTGTGTATAAGTTTTTTTTTCTTTTCACTAGTTACACGATTACAAACAACACTACGTTGATTGTCAAGATGATTAACTGGATTATTCTGATCATTAGCATAAATTAGTCAAGTTTATGTACTGATAATTTAATGTCGAAATAGTTGTCGAGTAGTTTTGATGATGGATGCACTTAACTCATCTGTAGCGTGAAGCATAACTTAATGGTTAAAGTGTTGTCCCTGATTCGAACCTCAATTTACCTTCTTCTGTTTTGCCTACGGAGCAGTATCAAAAGCTTTCATACTTAATATGACTCAAAGACAGGTACATATGTATGTATCACAACGTTTCCATAGTGCTCTGTCTAACATTAGCGTTACTTACTCAGTCGTTCCAAAATGCACTAACGTTACTCCGAGGATACCTATGGTTCAAGACCTACAGCCTAGGCATGTCTTCTATATTCATAATCAAAGTTTCACAGCCGTTGCTTTATACAAAGCGGACTATTGCTCAACATACCTGTTCTTCGATTGACTGACAACCATCTCGCCTGCGCCACAAGAAACGTAAGTTAGTAAAAGCGAAGCAGGCCGTTCGAATCCTTGCTGAGATTTTTTCAGACATCAACCCACTAGGGCTGATGATGCTTTCAAGACAAGTGAAGGGATCCACAACACACAAATACTTCACTCCCTATGATCAATCTAGACAATATTATATATTAGTCATGTGTCACTTAACATCTAGAGGGAAAGAAACACGTTCTAAACATGGATTGTTATCCGTGGATTTTAGAAAACTGCATATTTTAAGTCAATAAGTAAGCTTCCTGATAGGAAACCAGTCCCTTAGAAGTTGGATAAAAAAAGTATGACATTTGAAAGTAATTAAAATATACTTAGATTAATAAATCTTCGGTCATAATTTTGTCTTCAACCTAATTGTTCACCTGCGGTGTAAGCTTATTCATTTCTAGCTTCATTTTATTTATTTGGATAATAATCTTTTGAAGGTACCCTTTTTCACTTTCCATTATATTTAATTTTTATATAATTAAAGCACGTGAATGGACTCAGCTTTACGCCAGACATAATTAACTCTTGAGTGACAATACTAACAGTAATCCCTTCAAATATTGTTTTAATGAATAAACAAATGAAGATCAGATATCATTTCTTAATCAAATTACTAAAAATATGTGTGTACATGATGTCTAGAATGTTTCTATGCATCTACACGTATGTCAATATCTCCGGTACTCATTTCGGTGCAGTACTATTCTTTTGTATCCTGTCGACTCACTAATCTGCATCTTTGAAGTTACACACACATACAAAGGTGTACTGCATGTAATGTGATTAAGTGACTTTGTAGTTTTGTGTTGTTTATTTAATGAAAATATCTTTTTTTGTATTTTTATGCGCTTCTCGCTTTCTTCATTCTCCCCCCTCTCTCTCTCTCATTTATATTTACTAGTTTTGTAAAATTTTATTATACTACTTGCTGCTTAATATGATAGCACTAATGTATGATTCTTGTTGTTTCCTCCGTAACTTCTCTTTCTAGTCTTATTTATGAATTCTTTTCATGTGTCGTCATTCCTTGCACATGTGTGGTTAGGGTCGATTAATCACGAGTCTTGGTAAAGTTTGTCTCATTAAACATTATAACCAACTTTTGCTTGACTTCTGCTGTTTTCCTGATTTTTAAAATGAAATAGTTAAATTGTACTTGTTTCATAAGTGTTATTAGGGATACTGATATTTGTCCGTTTGTCTCCTCTTATTATTTTGCACTGTTGACTATTTATACACAAACAGACCAACAGTTAAGTGTTTCTTTACTATCATTATACTCGAATTGGATATGAGCACTTTTTTTCGCTAAAATAACCAACAAATATTATTGCTCAGGCAAATTGCATTCTCTTACTCTTTCTCTATCTCTGTAAATTTCTTACTAAAATAATACGATTATGAAAATAGAAATAAAAATGACTGTATTAGTTAGTGTTGTCAATGATGATGAAGTAATCAATGTTAACAATGAATAATGGTTATCTATCCGTCGCATATTGAATTTACAGCAAGTTGTTTTATATTCTAAAGAAAGATTCTTAGATCTTCAGTACACGAATTGTAAATAAACCATCCGGTAATTGTATTGAATATTTTGATAATTTGATTCTAAGCATGACATATATACTTTGCACCTTTTTAATGCAAAATATTTCGACTAAACTAACAAGAGTCCATGTTCTCGCTCAATCCTTGCAGTAATCCGTTAGTAGTCGATAGTTTCTGTATCTCGGCAGATGAAATCAACCTATGAATTGTGAAAGTTAGATTGACATAGGCTGATTTAGGTCATCTTTGGCACTGGCGATATGAGTTTGGTTGGAAAATGTCGGGTTCATTACATAGTTCTGTTCTATGCTTATGAGACCTGGTCTCAGCTCTGAAAATGTTCAGCAACTCCCTGTGATCGACCGTATTTGTGTCCGGAGGATTACTGTCGTCTAGTGTCAGCATCATGGGATTCAGGGCTCACTGACAGCAATTTAGTTAGTGTCACCATCTTAAAACCGTCTTCAGTGACTTGATTGTGCTTTACGAATGCCACTTCAACAGCTTATATATCATGTATTATTTTCTGATGTTGTTGAGCGAAAAAATCGGAGAGGTGTCAGTTTATGATATGATACAGAAAAAGCTGTATAGAGGGGGACCTCTGTCTGTCCATCCTAAATCCCTAGTTAAAGTAGTAGAGCTAGTTCAGTTTGGAAGTTTGAGATCCTATCAGATATTTCTCAGTATAATTGTGGTGATCCTACCATATTTTTCTATCAGACTCTCCGCATATATCTTTTGGTGATCATTTGTACCGAGTTTTCGCGTTTAAATTGGTAAGTAAATGACTAGCGATTTCGGACGTTTTTCCGTTCATTTAGTTGGTAGTTGCTGCATATTAGAGCATAATTGTCACCTCAAGCACTAAGTTTTGCAATATTTATGTTTTATATCCGCCATATCTGGCTGCGCGATACCGATGTATGCATATCAGGCCGTTGTGAATAATCTATGAAAGTTGGACCTACTTAATGAACAGAATAAAGACTACTTACTTGACGAACATCAAAAATGCTGCCGATAACCTCATCTCAAAGTAATTCAGTTAAGTAGATGTTTGTTGGATAAACCACGAAGCTCAGTGGTTTCGCGGTTAAACCATTTGGATCCTAATTAATATGTCACATGTTCGTACCACAATCTACCTTTTTCAGTTAAATTGCTGAGACTAACGATTACATTGATATGATTTGTTCACATCTGAAAATGTGGCACACATGACAATTGTTGCAACTCATCGATCAATTAGCGTAAATATCGGTCTTACAAGAGTCAGTTACTACACAAATAGATCGGTGATTAAGCCTGTAATTGTAAAATGAAAGAGCTTCAGCTTCCTCAGAAGTGCGGATAAAATTTATTGTGGGGTCCTACGTTTGTTACTTTTTTATTCTTCGCTCCAATGACTAAGAAATCACAATTTGTCGAGTCTATTCTTCGTGCTACTGAGATCCTTACGACTAAACTGCATCTGGTTGAACGTTGAGTAACTATGGTAATCTTTGCACACTCACTAACGATTATCATAACTTTATTATGATACTATTATCCCAAGCCCTGTACGCGACTCCTCTAATCCATCCTTTATTGTACTTAGTATTTCCTGTTACTCATTTGTCCAGTATATGATATATCAAAGCGATTGTTTTTGCTTGGTAAAGTACTTGGTCTTAACTCTCATCTATATTTGTTCTTTCCATCCATTTCTCTGGAAAAGGCTTTGGTCACTCAATCGTCACAACCAATCGTCGTTTTGAAGTCCGGTCGTAGTCATATCACAAGTCTGATTGGTTCGTTTTTGCCCTGGCAACTGCAAGGTCATTCCATGTCAGTACTAGGAGTTATGATTCGGCTTGTGGTTGAGGTAGTATATCGTGTTCCATTATGGGTAGCAAAGTAAAGAATAATAGGAAGAAAAAAAGTGTCAATATATATTTCTAATAACGTAAAACAGCATACAAACAGATATGAATGTTCAGTACTTATAAGTAAAAATGGCAACGAAATGTGGGTGACAAATCGACTATAAATATGTATAAACCATAGGAAAAGTAACAACGTGCACGTAAGTGTCATTGTTATCCGTAAAAAAATAATGAGTACCGATGACAAAATATGCATAGATACGAGAATAAACAATAAATGGTTAGTGTCTAAATGAACATCAAAGGAGAAACCAGACGAGTACTGTCTACGCTAAACATGGTTCGCCAAAACTATTTGAAAACAAATATAAACAATATAGAAGGATACCGAATAAACGAATTAACTGGTACAAATGAGCGATAACCGGGCTTACCATGTGTGGTGGCTGTTGAATGAACGAATGTAATATACAATAAATAACAGCCAGCTATTATATTAATCGTTATTATAATTATGCTAAGGTAAAGTAAGTTAATGGCAATACAGTGTTCTGAATATATGCCAACCACATTTGGTATCCAATAGAACGAGTATAGTGCATACATTAAGTGCAACAGAATTAATGATACATTGAAACAGTATTGACGCAACATACATTGCAAGTGTATTAATAAAAAACAACTATTGTAAGAATCAAGCTAATAAACGTTTACAAAATAGTAATACCTTTATATCTGAAAGCACGCATGTTTCCTAAGATTTAAAAACGAGTGTAGAGTTCCGTGTTTTAAAATTACGGATTACAGACCTATATACTGATGAAACGACGTTGAGTCGAATAATTACAAAATACTGAGATATTCGGTAACCAATAGACCCACAACCTTAACAAGTGACTAATTGATGAGCTACCTTTGATTAAGATCAATTAGTATTAATACCTTGAATTCTTCACCCACTCCCTCCCCCCTAATACTATTTAACACGAAACCTAAATAAGAAGGACGATTTTTGTTTAACCAAGCAACCTAGAAATAAAGGACTTGTTTCATATATATATATATATATATATATATATATATATATATATATATATATATATATATATATATATATATATATATATATATATACAGTAACTCGGTGTTGTGGAGATTGTTGAGTGTCAATTTGATATCACGAATAGATGTGAACTAGACAATAATCGATCACCAGAAAGCACTGGACATTTGTTTCGGCCTAGTTTGGCACCCCACCAGGGATCGAACCTAGGACCTTCCTAGAGTTCTGTTGAGAAGACGTTACCGGTGGAGTCCTCCCATATCGAGTGTGAGGAGGTTACCCACCGATGGCTGCGAATGAGATCGCGAATTGATTGAGTTAGAAATACCAACTAGTGGAAGTTGTCTCAGTGGTCTAGTAGTAGGGCATTCGCCGCAGAGCCAGAAAGTCTTGGGTGCGGTCGTGGATGCATACTACTGATGAGTCCCGTACTTGGATGTAACAGATGTCTAGTACTTCTTGGTAGTCAGTTGTTGTCTAATTCAGACCAGCTCGTGATATCAAATTAATGTATATATACAAGCACAGACTACACAGCTGCTCAATTAAAAAAAATAATATCAGTACACGACATCAGGGATTCATGTTCTGGAATCATAATGAAGACAACTTCTGTGGGCGGAAGAGTCAAAAAATAATAAAAATGTCATCAGAAAGAGGAAAGTAAAATGGTATAAGAAGTATTATGCATACGAGTTTCTCCAGGCTTAAGCTACTGACTTCCGATATGATTACTAATTAGCAGGAACATATAACTTGAAACCATCAAGTACCGACTCAAACACAGAAAAGGAAACTTTCCAGTATCAAGCTTCTTAAAAATTCATTTAAATGTATTTGTTTCACATCACTTTTTTATGCAAAAATATCAACTGAAGTCAACATTGTCAACCTTCAGACACTGGCTAGCTAGTCTAAGGGTCAAGGGAATTTTGAAGGTTCTAATCTCGACCCCAAGTGAGTCATGGGTACACACCGCTAATAAGTCCTATACTGATGAGATGAAGCAGCTACTTATTAGTTATCTAACCAAAAATCAATCTGTGATGTGGAAATTCAAATTTAACAACTTCCACACAGTCATAAATACTAAATATCTTCAACAGCTGCTTTCTGATTGAAAGTGGTTAAGAATTTGCCAAGACTGTTTTAAGAATCGCTCAAATCAGCCTCATGCCTTAGTAATTTTGTCTACAGTTCGGAATACCTGTCTATTGAATTGCTCCTTCCTTATGAGGATTTTTCACGATATTCAAAATCAAATATTATCTCAGTAGTAACTTCTTGAAGTTTTATCTTTCATCATCATCACCGTCGTTACTTAGGATAGATTGTCTGGTAATCAACTATTCATGAAAACGTTTGTCTTACCAATTATAAATTAATAGGAGGGGGGTTGTATTATTTCACTGATGATAAGCAAGATTAAACTTTGGTCAATCTTTGTTGGAATAAATGTGACCTGATCCGGTCACCTCGATATATGCACACTTTATATTGGTTTTTAACCTAGAGGGGGAATCCAGAACTCGCGTTTCGTCTTATTTGGGACTCTTTCAGTATCCATATGCTAATAAAGACTAAAAAAGAATACAAAAACCTATCCATTGAACAAGTTAATTAACTCAGTAAATAAATGGAGACTTTTATCTTGATAGAGAAAATTAGTATTTACGAGTTCGAATATGCGAGTCCTGAAGTCGATCAGACAAAAATTCTGAATTCCATTGATAATCACTGTCTACATATTCTAAAATACATTCAAACTGTTAATTTATTACCATAGCAATATATATGTTAAGGGAGAATGTATCACTAACTATTATCATAATAATTTAGGTTATTCTAGGTGAACAAATATAGTTCAATCACAATTTATATTGTAACAATGATCACAACTGATATTTATGAATTTAATAATTTTCAACAATAAATAATCTTGTATGTTTATCATATTTGTATTACATTGAAAGTAATCGTTTTATAGACTGTTAAAATACTGTTATCTACACACTGCACTATCTTTCTTAGTTTCTGATAAGAACTTGAGTAATCAACAAAAACATTTCTAAATCAATTAATGAACCAGGTTTACAGTTCAAATTTCGAATCATAACCAAGTGATTGCATACTTTTTTGATTGATTGATCACTTGACAGTGACCAATATCATGTTTGTCTGGTTGAATTATCTCAATTATGAAGTGATTTCGAATTCAACTAGAGATATCAATCCTGTCAAGATCACTGGTATGCCTTGGTGATAATTGTTGACTAGAAGGAAACTTAGGTCAATCAAAATTTCTTACTAGTTACATCTAATCACTTAGTATAGAGATAATTTGATAATAATTCCAAAGATTGGTAAAAATTACTTTACACATAATCAATTGTTGTTGGATTCATCCTAAAAGATTTTCAACTACAGTGTTTAAAATGATTTTTGAAAGAAGTTGACTTAATTTGTTTATCAGGTAGAGATTTATATACTTGGCTTCTAATTATACTTTAAGTGTAACGGTTGATGATGTAACTTGGAGTGCTCAAACTGAGATAAATGGAGCGAGGCTAAGTAGCTAGAAGTCGGACGATTCTTTCATCGAGTTACTGCTCAGTAAAAAGTAAAGAATTTGACTATTACTCTTCACATGTATAAATGTTAAAGTTTAACAAATTCTTAGGTAGAATTATGTGAATGACACAGAATGAAACTAATGCATAGTTGTGTGTACTGAAAAAGAGATCCAAGCAATAGTTTGCGTAAATAACTAACAGAAATATTTTATGAATAATCACAGTCTATAAGAAAATATCAGTTGCTATGTTTGTGTTTATAAAAGACAGATGTACAGAAGTAGCATCTGATGGTTCACCATAACTCGTCAGCTGGGTTCTAAGAGTAGGTGGAACTTAGTAGCTTTATTCAGAAGAGAAGTTAATGGTGATCTCAACTGTACCGGAATTCATAAGTACTAAATAAAGTACTTAAATGATTTAGGCTAACTAATTCCTCTTAACAATGTATTCTCAACCTTCTTAATGTTACTGTTTATCGTAATAACCCGAAATTTCGAGGGATGGGGATTTAATTAAAATTTTGAAATATTTTGGGAGGCAATGCGATATTTTGTTGTTTGTCCTGCAGAAGATACTCAATATGATCATCACAATTCGTCTTTCATTACAATTAATCTTTGTCTACACTTAAACTTTTTCACTACGACTAATAAAAATGTTGTCTACATTACATCACACTACGATCAACACAGACTAACCAGTCAAGTAAAAATAGGCGAACTGAATAACTCGATCAATCAATGACTGTTTTTCTATGTGGAGCATAGGTTGCCGACCATTATTCTCCAATCAACTCTGTTGAATTACATGATACAATCCTGAATTTACACTAATTCTACAACTTTTATTAATAAGGAAAGAAGTTATATATTCCCCTTGATAACACATTAAAATGTTTACACTCAATCGTTGTGAAGATTTATGAATTGGAACTTGATACCGTGAACTGATCTGGTTTAGATAACGATTGCAATCAAGGAAGTATTTGGAAGGTGTTTCGCTTTAATGTAGGGCTCCTCAGCAGTACGCATACACTAATCCATCAGAGAATCCAACCCAAAACTTTAAGATTTTTCACCAAATACTTGACCATTAAGCCAATGAGCGAGTAGCAAACGGTTGGTATTTCTAGCCCCAGTCAATTAGCAAAATTGCTATCAGTAGGTAATTACCTCACACCCAATATGGTTGAATCTCACTACTCACGTCTTCTCACTAGAACTCCAGGAATTACCTTCGGAATTTAGTCGCTAGTGAAATGAGTCTAATTAGGACTACATGTTTATTTAGTGATCTTATAACAAAGAGCTATCTCCGAAGCCTTGATATCCAGAGATCGTTTTCCTGGTGGAGTCGTAGATAGTCACTACTGAAGAGTTTCATACCTAGATGAAACAGTTATCCAGTTTTTCTTAGTACTTAACAGTAGTCTAATACAAAATAATTCATGATATGAAATTTATACTAAATCATAGCAGAATTTTCTATCTTCTGCAAACGTGAAGTTTATTAACATCAAATTAGCTCACAAACTACCATCTTCATGTTAATCGTCTATGGGTGTTTGCATGTTTACTGAATAAACTGTTGTTCAAATGTAAACATACTTAACTACAAGTATTAATATCAATCAATAAAGAATTTACCTAAGAAATCAAGCAGCATATATGTTTAAACAGGTGAATGCTTAAAACATGAGCTAAAAGTTACAAGTATTATAGAATCGTATAAGTAAAACAACTTCCATAATTTTGTTATTTACTGTGGGATACAAATACCTAATAGGAGGTAAGTTAATCAACCTAGTTTTTGAGCTGTGTTCAGTAGTGATGATGTGAAATTGGTTACCATATTAGTAATTAATTAATCAGAATCAACGTACGAAATACAGTAAATATTGTTTGGTTAGATTTATAGAACGAAAAAGGTGTGTACATAGTAACAATGAATATTAGGGTTTAGAGTAAGTGCATCTATTATTTCATATCACACAGTGTCTCCACTCACCGACATGGTTAGAACCAACAACTAATCACTTTAATGTCCTGGCTCGGCTAAAACACACTTATGCAAAGCACTTTATATCAAAGCGGTTAGTGACTGAGCTTACCCAATACATGTTCTAAGTGCCGTAGTTAGTTTAGATTGATAGTATCACTAATCAATTTGTCATATTTTCTTAATACTCTGTACTTAACTTCAGAGTAGCTTACTAAGCTGTTCTACTATACACAAGCAAAGCTTCGAAGATGCTTAACATTATAACTCATCAGTAAATACATGTCTTCTACTGCTATAGTCTATATTTCTCCGGCTAATACAATTTATGTAAGAAGTTCAGTTGTTCACTAGAACCCGTTATTTTCATAAATGATTTCCCAAATTTCTTGTTAGATGTCATGAACTTTATTCACGATAACACAATCACAAATAAGACAGTGACAAAACTATGACAATGAGTAAGGACTGTACAGTGTCAAAAGTGACTAAGTTCGGAAAATGTGGACGATTAAATTTTGAACAGAAGGTCGAGTGACCGATGAAAATTCAATCAAGCTTTGAATGTCTCAACAGAGGGTGCCAAAACAATATGTTCCTGATCTTAATTTGATTGCGTTCTCTGAGCTGACTACTAAATTGCAGAGCTCCTATCTGAAGTTTGAGCGGATGAAGTCGTCCAGAATAATGATGAAAGCCATACAATTAAACCATCCAGCTCGAATAACGCAATTAAACCAAAACTACTCTCCTGAGCTACAACTCCTTTCAACCATCTCAAAGTGTTTCATTTAAGTAATCTAATGATGTATACCTTGGCATCGGAAACAAATATCTAGAAGTAAACGATGTGATCTTGGTTTATTAACTTTTACGGTAATGTTCTTCTATATATGCATTGTTACTTAAAGTCAGTCCCTCTCCTGTATTATTTCAATGCAGCAAAAACAACATTCGTGGCAAAACAATATGAATGCATTTTATTTCTCGGTTTCTCATCAGCTCAGAAACTATATGAGAACTCTTTGCGAGGGAAAACTGAAAACACCATGGATACATCATTTAGTTATATCATATTCAATACAGCAAAACAAACATTGATTGACTGAGTACAGCTCAGATACAAAGAGATTAGCATTTAAAATTACTACGCAACCATATCTTAGAACTGAAGTCACTAAGTATAACGACAATGTTGTTTTGGAGACATAAATTTGGTTTACATTATTTTTATAACAATGACTCTAGGAAAACGTAATGAAATTGATTGAATACACCACAGGTTGATGTTGGTAGGGCACTATTGATAACTATGAGCACTGGACGGCTGTTCTGTTCCAGTATAGAATTCCTCAGCAGTCTGAACGTTAGATCCCTCCCCAGGAGTTTCAGGTTGGCGAACACCTAACCCAGTGAACAATGGGACTCGCCGGCATCCAATGATATAATTCACACTTCCATTGATTTGTGATATATAGCGCGACGATCATCCATTGTTATTGGTGATAGCTGTCTCACTCTTGACAAGTCTGAGCCCCATCATTAACGACTTCCCACTAAAGCTTCATGAATATCCTGAAGTTGCTCACTAATCAGCTGAAACATTTGTCCAATGCTCCTTGGTTTTCAATAAAACCTTGCTAACATCAATCTGTGACGTATTCAATCAATTTAAAACACCGATCTCCATAGAAATAACTATATCTACTCGACCACGTAATAAAATTGTATTTGAATTAAGTTATTTTCATGGAGATCGGTATTCGGTCTAGTTGACTGGATTCATCACAGATTAACAGGGTACCACTGAAAACCAAGGAGTACTGGACAGCTATTTTGTCTCAGTACAGGGCTCTTCAACATCACACTCTCTCGATTCCTCAAGTGGAATCAAACCCAGGGCCTTCAAAATAAGGAACACCTAACCCCCTCCATTATTGGTGCAGCATTCAATGGCAGAATTCGGACATTCACTTAACGTTTGCTACCAAGTAAATGATAAATAAGTTTACAGATAAAGATATTCCATCCTTTTAGTCCTAATTTTTGTAAATTATACTTAAAAATATAGTTATCTTACCTTCCTTTCTACTCTTCCGATGTATGTACTTTGACACCCATATACAATGTGATCAATATAATTAGAAGCAATAAAAAGTGGGAACTTCGATAAATTTGATTGCATCAAAGAGGCTAGCTTAGCTCATGAATAAGTTCTATTCAATATAGCTTTTAGTTTAAATCAATAGTATCCTTTACTTTATCTGTCTGATTGACGTATGATTCTTCTTTCCTAGAAGAAATGAAGTTTATTATCGGTAATGTAGAACGAACAAAGATGATTCTTTATGAAAAGAAAATTGTTTGTTATACTGGTTATGAACACATTCTCTAGAATATTAGTATTTCATAACTAATAGAATCTCTCATTTTATTATTGATTAAATAGTAAGGATTCAGATTACAAAATCAACTGGATACTCTTTGATTTCTGCTTAATCTTAATTAAATAGAAGTTGGCCAATCCATATATTGTCCTTATGATTAGAATATTCTAATTGATTAATGCATAATAATCAATTTCATATTAATCTAATCTTTATTAATAATCTAGTTTAAGAAACTGAGAAAAAATTTCAAGAGAGATTATCAAACCAGGTAACACTTTCGTCATTAGATGATTGAGTTAGTAACTTATGGTTTATATTGAAATGTTCAGTAAATTCATGAGACCAATATCCAATGACATTAGTAACATTTGTCTGCCATCTGGTATAGTTCAACTTCCATGAAAATCGTTTCGTAATGGAACTTTTTGGAAATCTTTCTTAAAGTTTGTCAATTTTTGTGAGTACATTATTATTATTATTATTACTTATTATTATTATTATTATTATTATTATTATTATTATTATTATTATTAAAAGGGTGTTGTGACGGTTATGAAATTTAAAGTTAAATTTATCTTTAAAGAATTAATCTGATGTTATTTAACTTTGTTAGTGATTGTAATTATTAATTTTCTGAAGATTAAAATGAACTTTAAGGAATTATTTAAGTTGGTTTGTGATTGGCAAGTGGAATCCCACTATGAACATTAACATTGGGATGCAGGTGTATCCACCTGATGAGTCTTAATTAGGACAAAACGTGCATACTGGATTCCACCTACTGTCACAATCCAACTTAAATGATACTTGTGAATAAGTGCTATATCAAGGCAATCCACACAGAATCCAAATATAGCAACAGAGACTGCTATAGTCTGTAACAAATCAACAAGAAGATGTAAGTTCATCCTAAGAACTTTAAGTAAGATTTTTTGGAAAATAACACAACAGGATGTCTTTTTGTTGAAGAGGATGGGGTGAGAATTATGATTATATAGTAACAATATATCATTTGCTTTATTGAAAATTCTACCCAAAGAAGCTATTTCCGTTTATTTACGTCTAAAACATATGACGAATGATAGGTATTTACACGCTGTTGCTATTTCATTTGAAGTAGCTAACAGATTGTTTTAAAAAGCTATCCGAATGTAACTATTGGGACACATGTTTCTATGCAGATACAAATAAAATTTATGATAGTAACAACCACCTTCTTCACTATCACATGTTTATTGGTTACAATGAAGAATTCTAAGCATAAACTATGCAGGAGTTTAGTTGTTAAAGCATCCAAAAACTAGCCATTAAATTCCAAGTCTTAAGATTGTTCTGCATTCTTCGGCTTGAGGAACCGAGCACTATGATTAGCCAGAACATATAGAGTGTGGCTTCGACCAGGTATAATTTACAATCTACTTTTATTGCTTGTTATTATTAGTGCAATATAAAACACTCAAATAAGTATTATTAATATTTAACTACTCGACTGATTCAAGTATTGATTGAAACTATTTTGCAATATTATTTCCGTTCGTTTATATGTTATTTCCCAATCTTATTATTTCATGATGACAAAAGTAAACAATCTAAGTTTATGGTACAATGTAACAGAGTGAAGAGCTTGAATAAGACAAGTATCTCCTAATAGAGTATGATATCTTGGATACGATGCTAAATCAGTTTAGCACTGAGTAGTAACCAACATCATGCTTGTTTAGTCCTATTGATTAAGTTGTACAGTAACTGTTATGTTGGACAACCAAAGAAGAGCAACAAACTGTCAAAACTGTATAAGAATACTATTTCAATTAGTTTAACTGTGGGTAGTGTATACATTTCATTTCTATCATTGTTACTTTCCTCTTACCTTATCCCCTTGTTCAGTATAGTTACTGTCAGCTTATTGTCTTTTATTATGTACTACGGTTAATTAGTTGTATACAAGTTACCCTTATTCACTGTCACTTTCTCCTCTGTCTCGTGTTAATGTTAAATTCCTAATTGATTGAGAGTGTGGTCTGGCTTTACGTAAATATAAAGGAATGCTTGAAATACGATACGATTCAGTCTGATTGGTTCATCCATCTTGTGTTCTGGGAACGAATAGGCATAGAGCAGACATACAGTGATCGACTAGGCACCCATTCGCCTTGATATTGCAATCACAGTTCTTTTTACGCCATAATAGTAACTTAGAAGCACCAGTTCTTGTAGAAGTTTATTAACACCATATATATACTAATTGCTTCTAAGTATGTTTCTTGATAAATATTTTAGCATTATTTGTTAAAGCCAATGCACATAAAGTTCACGTAATTCTGATCCAACTAGAAATACCAAATCGGCTGTTTATTGAATGCGGCGAGCTCTATGGAAAATCACCTTTTGACTACAAGTCACAGCCATTATCAAGTAAACTAAGGTGATTAAAACTTTTTCTTGTTTGGTGTATTTACGATAACTAATAATATAAATGTAACTCCGCCCGCAGCTCTTCTAGGGTTGTTGCCGGTCCCAAGCCCGGGTAAAGGAGGAGGGTTGTGCATAGGGCTAGCACCCCTATCCCGTAAAACTCAAGTTTGCTAAAAAAAAACGCTAACCAGAATAAACAAACCTAACCATTTAAACTCTGCCCTGGAAGTGGAAGGAATCTATATGACGCTTCATGATGAAAGCCGAGATTCTTCGGAAGTCATGAGGCCCATGCCACCCCTTCTAACGACCAGAGCAAAAATTTTTATAGGTACATGGAATGTTCAGACAATGTGGGAGACAGAGAAGATTAGCCAGATAGCAGCAGAAATGAAGAGATACAATTTAACTGTGCTCGGTATCAGCGAAACGCATTGGACTCAAACTGGACAGAAAACATTAGCCACTGGAGAGGTGCTACTATATTCCGGGCACGAAGAGGAAAATGCCCCACTCACCCAAGGAGTTGCTCTGATGCTGTCTAAGAAAGCGCGCAACGCACTTGTAGGATGGGAACCACATGGACCCAGGATCATCAAAGCATCTTTTAAGACAATGAAGAAGGGGATTACAATGAACATCATCCAGTGTTATGCACCCACCAACGACGGCAACGACAAGGACAAAGATCAGTTTCATGATAGGCTTCAGTCAACTATAGCGAAGTGTCCAGGAAAGGATCTGACAATCCTGATGGGGGATCTAAATGCCAAAGTCGGAATGGACAACACTGGTTACGAAGACATCATGGGACGACAAGGACTGGGAGAAAGAAATGAAAATGGTGAAAGATTTACAAATCTATGCGCTTTCAACAAAATGGTCATAGGTGGTACAATATTCCCCCACAAACGCATACACAAGGCTACATGGGTCTCACCGGATCATACTACAGAAAATCAAATCGATTATATATGCATCAATAAAATATTCGGAAGATCAATGGAAGATGTGAGAAACAGGAGAGGAGCTGATGTAGCTTCAGACCACCACCTAGTGGTTGCCAAAATGAAGCTGAAGCTAAAGAAGCAATGGATAACTGGAGCAACAGCATTACAACGGTTCAATACAGCCTCTCTTCGGGATACTGACAAACTCAAGGAACTCAAAATAATTCTTAACAACAGGTTCCAAGCCTTACAAGATCTGCTCAACGAGGAAGAAACCACTGTGGAGGACAACTGGAAAGGAATCAAAGAGGCACTAACTTCAACTTGTCAAGAGGCTCTGGGCTGCAAGAAACACCATTATAAGGAATAGATTTCCACAGAGACCCTGAGCGAAATTCAACAAAGGAGGAACAAGAAGGCAGAAATCAACAACAGCCGAACTAGAGCAGAAAAAATCAAAGCACAAAATGAATACACAGAAGCAAATAAACAAGTAAAGAATAGTATTCGAGCCGACAAACGTAAGTATATCAAAGGCCTTGCAACGACAGCGGAAAAAGCTGCAAGAGAAGGAAATATGAAACAGCTATACGACACAACGAATAAACTGGCAGGGAAATATAGTAAACCAGAACGACCGGTCAGGAACAAAGAAGGCAAGCTAATCACCGAGATTCAAGAACAAAGAGACAGATGGGTAGAACATTTCGAGGAACTCTTGAATAGACCAGCTCCACCGAACCCATCACACATCGAAGCAGCGCCTACAGACCTCCCGATTGATGTCAATCCACCAACGATGGAAGAAATCAAGATAACTATCAGACAGATCAAAAGTGGGAAAGCAGCAGGACCTGACAATATACCAGCCGAAGCACTTAAGTCAGATATAGACATAACGGCGAGGATGCTCCACGTTTTATTCAAGAGGATCTGGGAGGAAGAACAGGTGCCGGCAGACTGGAAAGAAGAGCATCTTATCAAGATACCAAAGAAAGGGGATTTGAGCAAATGCGAGAACTACAGAGGTATCACATTATTGTCAGTACCAGGGAAAGTCTTCAACAGAGTGTTGTTGAACAGAATGAAAGATTCAGTGGATGCTCAACTTCGAGATCAACAGGCTGGTTTCCGTAAGGATCGGTCATGCACAGACCAAATCGCAACACTACGCATCATCGTTGAACAATCAATTGAATGGAACTCGTCATTGTACATCAACTTCATCGACTATGAGAAGGCGTTTGACAGCGTAGACAGGAGATCATTATGGAAACTTCTTCGACACTACGGTATACCAGAGAAACTCGTCAACATCATCCGGAATTCCTACGACGGACTACAGTGCAAAATTGTGCATGGAGGACAGCTGACAAATGCATTCTCAGTAAGAACCGGTGTCAGACAAGGCTATCTGCTCTCGCCTTTCCTCTTCCTCCTAGTGGTCGATTGGATCATGAAAACCTCTGGATCTGAGGAGCAGCACGGGATTCAATGGACAAGTAGGATGCAACTTGATGATCTGGACTTCGCGGATGATCTAGCACTTCTATCCCATACACAACAGCAAATGCAAGTGAAGACAACCAACGTAGCAGCAACCTCAGCATCAATAGGCCTGAACATACATAAGGGAAAGAGCAAGATCCTCAAATTCAACACCGAGAGCATGGACCTAATTGAGCTTGATGGTGAAACTCTGGAAGAAGTGGATACCTTTACATACCTGGGGAGCATCATTGATGAACAAGGAGGATCCGATGCAGATGTAAGGGCAAGGATCGGCGAAGCCAGGGCAGCATTCCTACAGTTGAAAAATGTATGGGACTCCAAACAACTGTCTACCAATCTCAAAGTTAGACTCTTCAACTCGAACGTCAAGTCAGTTCTTCTGTATGGAGCTGAAACGTGGAGAACTACTGCAAACATCCTCAGGAGAGTACAGGTATTTATCAACAACTGTCTACGTAGAATATTGAATGTCTATTGGCCGGAAACCATCAGCAACAGCCTACTTTGGAAAAGAACAAATCAACTTCCAGCTGAAGAGGAAATCAGGAAACGACGTTGGAAATGGATAGGACATACACTGCGGAAATCATCAGACTGTATCACGAGACAAGCACTAACTTGGAATCCTGTTGGAAAACGGAAAAGAGGAAGGCCAAAGAACACCCTGCGTCGAGAACTGGAAGCAGACATAAAAAAGATGAACAGTAACTGGAGACAGCTGGAAAGGATTGCTGAGGACAGAGTTGAATGGAGAAGACTGGTGAGCGGCCTATGCTCCTCCGAGAGGGGTAACGGGCGTAAGTAAGTAAGTAATAATATAAATGTACTTTAAATTTGGTTTTAACTTTTTAAATTTATGTTTCTTCCATAAGTATTCCGCGATAGCTTCAAAGTTGTGGTGTGATTACTAGCATCCAAAATATAACTTGACAAAATCTGTACAAAGTTTTAATGTTAGGTAGTTAGAGGTTCGAAACAAGAAACTTGTAACCTTGATCTCGTTCTAGTTAGTATTCATCAACTTCCTCGATCCTGTTTACATAAGCAGAATGTCAGTTGTATATAAACGCAGGGACCAGCATCTGTTTTGAACCATAGAAAATGCTTAATCCAAAATGAAAGAAATAGTTTATCTCTATCATTATCAAAATCCTAGTATCATGTAAGATTTTCACATCATAACGGATTACTTTTCTTCATAATAGAAAACAATTTGGTACAAGTAACAAGCTGAATGTGTTCTGTCTACGTACCATCCTTTTTTTGAACATATCAACCCTCGTTTTATTGATTAAATTTCTTTTTTTTTGGTTACCATTCCTTATTAACACTTCCAATCCTTCATTTTGTCAATTTCATGACTAGGTTATCATCTACTTTATATAGATAACACAAATATTGTGAGGTTTAATCAGCTCTATCTTGCTTTTATATTTAGTCTAGAGTAACCTGTGGTTTCGATTGTCAATTTTGTTTTGTATTTTAATTTTGGTTGTTTATCAGTTCGAATTGTATTCATTGGATCAAAGTAGATCTCTTTAATTCGGCGTATTATTTCGTTGGTTAGAAATATTACAATGGATGGTATTAATTCACTACCCGAATTGTAAAATGCATTTCATGCATCTGTGAATCATTGTTTCGACTCTTGGATTTACTTGAATAAACACCGATTATCTTCATCTAAGTTCTTAATCAGCCAGTGACTTCTAACTGGCTTTGTTGTTGTTGAATGCGTTCAACAACATGCCCAGGTCAATTAGTTTTACAAATAAGTGAACCCATGTTTTTTGTCAAAATAACCACTAGATAACTGCTACAAATCAACATTCAATTAGCTTTCGATTTGATTTTGACCACTTACAAAAGACAGTGTATTTTACACAATAAAATTACTCTGTGGAATCGATCAAAGTATTACATGAATAGGTGATAAGATCAATGGGATCAAATGAATCTGAGTACTGATTTTTTTCTAATATCAGCTACAGAATTAATGTGACTACTAGACAGCTGCTTCACCCTAGTATGGAACTTCTTAGCAGTACACATCCACGATCGTACCCTGGATCAAACCCAGGCAACTCAGGTGTGTGATTAACCTTCAAACTATGGAGTTGACGTTCGAAAGCCTCCAATCTTTATTCCAGTCAATTCTTGATACTTACTAACTTTCATCTAATGTCATTCAACAGTGTTGTTGGAATGGTTATCAATAATCCAGAAAACATACCATCCAATCAATACTTAGTGGAATTTAAAGCTTGTTCTGCCGGAACACTAAAGAAGAGTAAAAAACTCTCAGAACTATGTTTTAAGAACACTATTATAATTATCTTAACTATGTGTAATGTGAAGATTTTGTTTCTATTATTGTTACGTTCCTCTTACCCTATCCTCCCGTTTAGCATATTTACCGTTATTATATTGTCTCTTATTATGGACTACAGTTCCTATTCACTACCACTATTGTTCTATATTGATGCTAATTTCCTAATTAGTTTGCTGTGCGGTCTGATTTTATGTATATATAAAGGAATGCTTGAAATATAATAGGATTCTGTCTGGTTGGTCTATTGACTCGTGTTCTTATTTCGGATTGGGACTTAGTGGGCATATGGCAGACGTACAATTACCCACTAGGCACACTTAATTTGGCATCCGGCCACCCAACCCCGAATTTCTCGCATCATAACAAAGCTTTACATTGCATCCTCATATTGGTCGATTACACAATAAAATGGCTTCTAATCAGCTTAAAACTACAAATATTGATAATGTTTATAGTTCGTGAAGTAAAATTTCCCCTCACTACTACGCAGATATCAAGTGGTACCCTAAGCTCAGGTACAAGATTTATCAAAGTTCCAGAAACTCTTCATGATATTAATAATCATGTACTCACCAGTGACTAATAATGTTAGGTAATTTGCCGTGGTTTTTTAAGTAACTTACGCCAAAAGTATAATAGTTACACTCCTTCCCCATCCCCATTAACTAAACTGGATGATGGTCAAGTAGTATCAAGAATTACCTGTCGTTAGAAGTGTAAATTATTGGATGGCAACATACTGATGTGAAAGTTAAGTGCTTTTAAGAAAATCACACCTTAGTATTGAAATACAGACTTTACTCATGCAATAAATGAAATGAGAGGTGGATATAGTATAGGAAAAAGGTTAAGCCTTTATTAAAAGGTCGTAGTGGAGTAATTATTTTAGCCAATGAGTATAGACTTATCTGATTTGAATATAGAGATGAAACAATCAGCCTAACAAATTTATAACCAGTTTCACCCAACAATATTTGTAAATGAATACCATATCCGCGATTATACAAATAATCGTATAATAATTTATCATAATTAATGTGATTATTTTAGTTTTCTGTAGGATTTTATGCCTGTAAGTTAACAAGTAACATCTTCACTCATCTGTATACACCTATATGGCATGCACATTTTAAATCCTTTCACGGGAGCATAAATAGTCTATTGTGTACTTTAAGTTGGTTCACAGTTATACTATGATTAAGGCTAAGGAGAAGGCAACATCATACCCAAGATTCGTTTAGGCTAAGGATTTTTAGTCTAGGCAAATAATTTATAGTACTTATCATGTTTAAGAAAATATTTAAAACATTTAACTTTAGAAACTATGATGTCAAAAATGAGCTTTCCATTAATAATTTTATACTTCACATATCGACATTAAGCAATTTTCATGATTGGCTATGGATTCTGTCAATTATTTTCTAATTGGCTAGAATGGTTACTATTTGCATATAGTTTAAGAAATCACTCAATCTCACCTATATACTATACTGTAGCTACAATTCACATAATAGCATTTATTACTTTATACATTTTATTCATTTAAAATTCCTTATATTTATTTCATCCAAGACTCATTTTAAACAAGATTATCTACCTATTTTATGTTGGTTTTTAAGTTTATTTATTTATTTATCAGTCCATAGTGTCTTCTGAGGACTAATTTAAAATAGTTTTGTTCAATGTATTTAGTTAGCTGAAAATGCAGTCATGTTGATAATAATAAGAACTTCAGACATTGTTATATAAATAATGTAATGTATTCATTGCATCATTTTACTAAATAGTTATTTTAGAAAGAAAGACAACAGCAACAACAACAATTGAATAACATACCAAATGAATTCTATTATATTTTAATTTATATAAGGCAACAAATTTTGGAAGAAAGTAATGCAAAGTAGAAAGGAGTGACAACAAAATGAAAAATAAAAACATACGAAGTGGGTGGGTGGAGAATAAAACTTATATTATCTCATTTTATATCATGATTTAACTATGCACCTCATTTGTTTAACTGTTCAGATAAAAAGTTTAGGCGCAAAATAAAAATAAATTAAACAAATAACACGTCATAGAATAATTTATTTTAAAATGTGACAAAGTTAGAAATATGGCACGTTACATTCCTATTGAAGTAGTTTATTACATCATAATAAAATTAAGTAACTCATTGATAAGTAAGCAATAAAAAGTCAAATTTTTTTAAAAGAAATAAAATCCTACATTAGAAAAAGAAACAAGGTTATGTAATTTCATTATTGCACTTGTATGCATATGACTTTCATATTTGAATTATGAAAAGAACAATGGAACATTTACCAGAAAGCTAATTCAAATTGGTTCATTCCTAAAATCTTTTTAACCAATAAAAAATCAGATAGAAATGTAAGCCAATCAAACACATTCTAAGCATTCACATTTGATTGGTTATTAACACATACAAATATATGCTAATTGGCTGATTAGATATAAGATGTTTATGTGTATACGACCGTAGAAATAAACAGTAGATTTCAATAGTAATCTACACTACTTATATTAGTAGTCAGTATTTTAGATGAGTAATTTCTTACAGAATATGATGAAAGTGAATTGAACACATTAAGATTATCAATTATTACTGATTGTTCATGCTAAATGAAAGACTATAAACAAATGATAATAATTTGATAAAAATCCTTTTCTTTCATTTTTTTGAAATGAAATAAAAATTACTCACTGCTTACTTAATAAGTAGTGTAAAATAACACTTGTAATTAATTGTTTGTTTAGCTTAAAATGCATAGTTGTAAATAAATGAGAAATTATTTTACTAGAAACTGATTAAATATCATTCATTCAATGAAATCAATTCTAAAAGTTACCTATTGAAAAGTAAACTAAAACCTTGAAAGTTATAAAAGAAATTGAATATAATGATTAGGAAATTGATTGTATGTGTAAGTATTTTAAGAAAGGAAAAATATGTTGGAATTGATTTTTTTTTCTTCCACCAAAAAAAGTATCCATAAATGTTTGTTCTTTTATTTTTGTTTTAATAAAAACAAAATAGATAAAAATGAAGGCAACTCTTTAAGAGTTAAATATAAAAGGTGAATGATGCAATTTTTCTGTATCATAATAAATTACTTCTTTGAAAGCAAAAAAAGAAAAAGAAGTACCGGGACATTATTAGCGTATAAGATAAGGCTACGCATATATACAAGAATCATGAAAAGAAAATAACGAAGAATATAGGATTCATAAGAATTAATTACTTCTACCCGATAGTAGAGATGAATTAGTCGGTGAGAAGCCAGTTGTTGAAGAAGAAGAAGAACAAGAAGAGGAAGAAGACGACGATGAAGAGGAAGAATAATATGCTGTTGATTCTGAGAATGGATCTGATTTTCGTATGAATGATGAAGAAATATAATTATGACAATGGTTATTACAATTATCATTACAAGGTAAAGTTAGTAATAAAGGCAGATAAGTTGTGTTCTGAAAATGATTATCATAATTATCATTAACACGACACTTCTTTGTGGATAATTTCAATTTGGATGCAAAATGTCCATCACATACAGGATAATTACTGCCACTACTAATAACACTATTAATACTAGTGGTGATAGCAGTAGTATGTCGATTATGACTATCATTACTTGTTAAATGCACTAAAGATATTCCTGAAGACAATGACGATGCTGGGTGTAGTGGTTGTGAATACATATAGGGACAATATGTCAATTTTCTATGCAACTCATCACAATCAAATAATGCTTTTCGATAACATGGGCTAGACAATGTTGTTAATTCAGAAGATGAAACTTTATAAGAACAGCGGGAGATATTTGGTTGTTGTGGACACTGTTGCCGTCTATGTTGGTGTCCATGAGATGTTCGACACAGATCAGAGTGATGACGGTGACTTGATTTATTCTTTTTCAGTGTACGATTATTGCTTAAAGAAAGTAACGAATCATTTAATAAATAGTCAGAATTGGAATAAATACAATTAGATTGATGATGACGAGGATGATTGAAAAAATATGTAGGCAGATTATTCAAACAATTAGTAGTAGTATTCGTGATAGATGAAGTTATACAACACTGCATACATCTATGTTGTTGATCAATAATACATGAAGGAAAGCATGAACTATTGTGATAGCATGGTTTTAATGAATTCGCAAGATATTGATATTCTTTACAGCAAGAAGATATGTGTGTGTTATTTGACAGCTTATATGATGAAAATGATTTATTACTACCAATGTGCAATAATAACTGTTTATTGCTTGAAGACGACTTAAGATTCATTGATACTGGAGACAAAATTACCTAGATAATGACGAATTTAATGAAGAAAAAAAATAACTACCCTTAGGTTATTAGCAATCATGTTGCAGGATGAAAAATGCAGACCTTGAAATAATCTATCCACTTAATTAGATATGAGAAACGAAGAACCTGAAATATATGTGCATCAATTCAAGTTGTAACATAATAATAGCATAGCGAGATGATACTATCCAGGTGAGTAACAAATCAGCAGTAATATCAGACACAGTAAAAAAAGTAAATTGAGAACAAAGATTCAATTTACGGAATATTATTATCTATGAAATTCAGGATTCAAGAGCTAATGAACTTGTCCCATTGGAGGTGATTTACAACCATGTCACCCATATCCTAAAACATTCAGAGCGATTACTGCGTAGATCCAAACCAAGTAGTCTGGAAACACCAACACGCCTCAAAAAACAGTTACCGACTTCATGGAGTGATACTATGTTTTGGTTTGTTCATCTCTAGCATTCATTTATCATACTCCTACACCAGCTAACGTAGTGCGTCAAAGTAAGCATGATCAAGAAGGCAAACATGCTACATTTAGGCCTTCATGCTATGTACAATTTCCAAATTCAGACTCTGATTGAGGCAACCTACTTGACTTTGTTAATATATAGGGTACTGGATATCATTTTCAGTACTGTTAAAGACTTATGTGTATTGCGAATTCACAACTTACATTCCAGTGTTGTTGATGCTGAAACAAAAACATATACTCCGTCTATCCACTGTTTCAATGCATTATCGTTTAATAAACTACTTGATTGTACAGCAGTGTCTTAAGAGTGAAAGTATTAAACCACTACGTCACAGATTAGTCCTTTTCCATACACTTGAGAGTTTAACCAATCAGCTAGTATCACCAGCCTTCATACTTAGAGCAAAAAACCTGATACATGATGAGTAAATAACAGCAAACTATTGAATCCAGATAACCAGAACTAGTTCACCGGGGGACAATATTTATTTGAGCGTTAAGATTTGTATAAATTCAAACAACACTAAGAACAAACTAATTTACCTTATCAAAAGATGAACATGACTGTGATACTTTACTTATAGAGGCTAAATGATGATTATTATTTGAATTCCTGACCAATTTATTGACATTATTGATTCGATTACTACTATTTGGTAGGGAATACAATGATCGAGTAGCAACTGAAGTCGTTGGAATAACCATGGATGGATTATTGGTTTTCATTACTGATTCTTTAGTCATATTCATAGAATCGAGTACATGATGTATAGAGTGTTCACAAGAAATCTTATCAATAAGCGGTATACTATAATTGCATACAGATGATGACGAAGTTGTTGAAGTACAAGTAGTCATAGTAGTAGTATTTGTCGTTGGTATTGTTGTTACAAATACATTATTCACCATTGTTAATGTATTATTATTTTTCATTAGATTACAGCTTTCTGTTGTATACGAGTATTGTTGTCTAGGTTGTTGTAGCATAAACATATATTCATTAATTCTGCATATAAGTAAATTTTCTAAGGAATCCGGTAAACCATATTTCCATAATGAACGAAGACGAAGAATATGATGAATGTGATTGTTGTTGGTACATGGATGATGACTAATGGGATCATCCTACAAACATAAAATAACGATGCACCGAATATGAATATATATATATATATATGCACGAGGCAGTATTGATTAAGGCATGCTCAAGATATGCTTGCGAAGCTGTGTAATGACTAGTCTATTCTAAGCCAATCATCGCTAATGAACAATCGGAGTGATAGAACATTCTGATGAGGATATGAATTCAAATGTATTTATTTACTTGGCATTCTCCTGCTCCTATTTTGAATATATTTTGTTACTTCCTCGAGGCTTATTTTGATTTGTGATCAAGTCAATAAAACTGCTGTATTGTAGAATACAAGACAGAGGGAGGACGCAATAGTATCGCTTCAATAGAAGTGATATCGCAATAATGTACATCGAAACGTGTAGACTTCCTAGTTAGTCACACAAGTGACAACTGAAACTGATATTTGGAGACGTGGTAAAACTTTAATTTGAGGCAAGACTTCGTGATTATTAAATACTCTTGTGAAAATCCTTTATGAAATAATCATTAGCTAATCAGAGGCTAGTATAACTTTAGAGCAACGTACAATGTGATTATAACCAAGTAATACATATGGACGTTTGTGAAGAGAAGAGAGACAATCATATCGAATGTTTTCGCCTCTGAAGTGTAATGTAATAGTTATGATGGGTATTAATAGAATCACTAAAATACATTGTTATGATTTGATGTTTTAAAGTTAGCATGAGGACTGAATATTTGAAGTTACTGTTTAGCAAAAACTTAGTATTTGAGAGGTTTTAGACTATAATTTTGATATGTACAGTTAAAAACTAGTTTGCTATCGACATCTTAATATTATTGTACATTCCATCTTATCATTGTTGATTTCTGATTGACTAGTTTCAGAACTTCTAGCCCATCAAAGGTATTTTAAAAATTAAAGATCATATCCTCAAATTGTAATCTTATTGAAGATTCTCAGGGACATAATGTACAAAAGGTAAGAATGGCGCAGACGTATTCACTCTTTTGCTTTTTCATTTAGTGTTCTACAATTATATTTCAATATTTAGTCTTACACATCATTATTGCAACTATAATGTATTTCTCATCTTATTGATTTTATATCATAATGCTGATGAGATATGTCAACATAGACTAGTGAACACAAGAGAATTCATGAAACTGAAAGGAACTTTGAGTTATGTAAATTAATTCTAGTAAATAATGCGTTCATATCTTCCAATTTGACTCATCCCAGTGGTCAGTGACTTAGTGGATTGATGTGTAATGGCTTTCCTGAATTAGTTTACATCTATAGACGTCTGAATGTGTACGTGTAACACAATATTTTAACCAACTCCGTATATAAAGGTTCATAGCTTTCTTAACCTATTTGCTATTTATGCTTAAAGTTAACTACAGAATCACTTGTTTACTAGTCCCATTATATACCACTATTGCTTTGAAGACACATCTGATTGAATAGTAATAACCATTGAACATACTTTACTATTTCAAAGTTTATTTTTTACAATCATGAAGTGAAATACTAAGGGGTGTTTAATGGAGGTAATGTAATGAAGTAAACAGCTTTTGTAAGTGAACTAAACACTTTGATGAGTTCTGTGAAAATTACATATACAATACAATGCCATAACGACCTTCTACATATATTTTGATGAAGATACAAAATGTAGGCATTCCAACTATCGAGTTATTATCAGTGTTAATGAATTGAACTTAGTAAAATTGTTTCATCACACAATTCTAGCAAAATATGAAATGATAGAGCAACTAGAGAATTCCAGGGATAGTACATGGCTAATAGTCATAAACAGAGATTATTTGACAGAGATAACATCTATGGATAACTAATTGTGCCTGTTATTTTGAAATCAATAGATAGGATATTATAGCTCCAGTTTCATGAAATTAAATACAATAACAGAGCGATAAGAAGACGAAAGCTTGATACAATGCTGAATCAACTACCATTACCATCATTTCTCTATCATCTCTATCTCTACTAATCTATTTCTACCAACTGTTTTGTTCAATAAAGTGACAGATGGTTGTGTATAGAGAGAGTCTGTGTGAGACTAATGTAAACACAACAATTTTAGAACTTTAATTGAAAAACGGAAAGAAAAACAAGTAAATGTAATGAAGTCAATGCCTAACTGACCGAAGACAAACTAAAAAAAAGCAGCATATGTTACGAAATTTATAAATACATGCACATATATTAAGGATACATTATGTAAAGCTACTACTGTTTCACATGCTGATGCTACCATTATTCTAGTTATATTACATCTTATTACAAAGAAATTCTAGAGCATACCATTTCTAATTATTTGTATAAGTCACAGTTTGATCTGAGTTGGGTTGCAGTGAAAATCAGGAAGCACTAGATAACTATTCAGTCTGAAAACGAAACTCAACGATTCCATCAGGGATTTGACTTATGACCATGAGGTCCAACGGTGGATGCTTAACTATTAACATGATTGGGTAATCCGTTTAATCGTAGGATTAAAGCTCCAATCGATTTATGGAGAATACATTATTTCTTTTTCATTCCTGTTGTTAGTTTAGTTTAACGGTAAAAAAAATTGTTTCTATGTTTACTGAATAAGACTAATTGGTAAATGTGATGCTACTTACAATTTGTTCTTATCTTCTGGTGCAAAACTATTACATCATAAAAGTATAGATTTGTTCATTCATTGAATAACTCAACCATATTTTACAATATATGTAATAAGCATCGCCTCAAAAGCATATTATTTCATGTACTATTTCACGAAAATTAGTTCAGAATCAACCAACATTCAAAAATGATTTTTGATTTTTATAACCGTTAATTCAGACGCCAAAATGCTTACCGAACCGATTGACTGATTCTCAAGAATACTTCAAAAGGAGTATAAATACCAAACGTTTCTCACCATATATTATCGTCGATTGCAGCGGGTAACAAACCTTTGACTTTGTCTTTTGAATAGCGTATATAAGACCATTTAGATATAAAGAAACTAATGTCAAACGTTATCTGGTCTTTGATGCAGATCGACACCTATCGACTGCCAGTATATAATTAAACATATCAGATCTACAAAAGGTTATTCACGACTCGGATAGTTCAGTGGTAAAGTTTCACACTTTGAAGCTAAATGGCACGGGTTCGAGCAATACTAGTGTCTTAAAGGTTGCGAGTATACCATGTTGACAAGTATTAGACAAGATTAAGTAGGGTCTCATGCTGACTACTTCTAGCAACCTAAAATTAAAACACTCTAATACAAAATGAAAAAAAATTGTACTAATCAGTATCCATTAAACCTAATAGATATCCAACAATAAACCCCCACTACCAAATAAATATTAACATTTGAATTATTTAATTATCACTAAGAAATAAATCAAAATTAAACTTTGAAAACAATAAAATCACAAGAAGTTAACAATACCAACACTTACCATGAACTCACGGACTAATCTAACATAATAATCAATAATACTGGTCCATTGACTTGATGGTAATAAACAATAAGCAAAATCACGACATTTATAATCACAGCATATTGTGAACTTTTTATTGGTGAAAAAATCATTATTATGATGATTATTATTATCATTATTATTATCATAAGACTTTGATCCAAATCGTTTTTTCGCTAAGTCTAAAAAGCTTAAATCACATTCCGAGGATAAATTATGTGAATCTCTACTGATATCAGTAGTATTAGTAGTAGTATATGATGGCTGTTGACAATGATTAGTATTAAAAGATTTATTACAAGATGATTGAATATGTTTAGTGGTTGTATTAGGTGAAGAATTTGTCAGATTACATGATTGATCAAATCTACGCGATAATAGAAATTCCCAACATGTACATTCTGATGATTGTTGAGAATAGCATTGAAGACTATTGCTTTTCATTAAATGCAATCTTTGATGATGTACGGCATGCTTCTGAATAAAAAGTGTCTGAATGAAAATAGGAAAAAATATACTCTCACAAATAGTATTAGTATTAAAGTATTTAATCATGCTATGTATAATGGTGACATAGTAGCCAGACTTGACTGTCATGATATCCTGATGGATTAATATTAGCTTAAACACTTGTTCTTTTAATCCTACTATCCCGTACATGTCACTTAGAAAGTATTTTGATCAAAGACGGTAAACTGAAAGTCAAAGGATAAAGTTGTACTACCGACGGTACTGGAGTGTGATGGCAGTGTCTTCATTCAGACAACCAACGATTTTAGCTTTGCTTCCTTCTAACAATCGAATGTAGAAGTTAGAAAAACATAGCCCTACATATGCATTTCACTTTGCTTTATGAATGTCCACTTCCAAGCGAAAAAAATTGATAAATGAGGCGCTATCTCATCCAAAACTACTCATAAACGGCTAATGCAAATGATATTAAGCAGTTGTCGCTTGGATGCTGTAATCATGTTCCAGGTAGCTAAGGCCATAACTAAAACGATTTCCTTTAATATTATAAAAAAGTACAAGAGAGATAGTGATTACAATCAAAAAAGTAAAAATTAACAAAACAGAAAAGTTATATTAGGTGACACAGTTCATATAGAAATGCAGACGAGAAATACTGCTTTCAGTTGAAGAATCATCTTTCACTATAATAGTTTGGTAGAAAACTATGAAAGAATCATCACTGGCTTCTATCTTTAAACGAGTCGAGTAAAGTTTCAATCCCTTGAGTCACATCACCTCTGTGACCACAACCAAGTAGTCAGTTTGGACCAACAGAGGCCAGCTTATTTCGTATTACAGCATGGTGTCATGAACTGACCAGCTCTATGATTATTCTACAGAGACCTAGAGCCAGGTAATAATGGATAATTCGGCAGCCTTTACGATAACACTCTTAAAATATATCCAAGCTACTCAAGCCGATGTTTCAAAATGATGACATCTACTAAATTGCTGTTATCGTTAGCAAGAATATATCAATGAACCCCAAGATTATTAACACGCGGTTGTCACTAGATGGCAGCAGTCTTAAGGAGACAATGATGACTGAACAGTCGTGAAACATTGTCAAATCGAAGGCTGTGTTCCGCAAGCATACAGTAAGATTTCTTTTTCTAATGTGTTATAAACTCAAACTCTAACAAACTAACATCATGACAACGCCCAGAAAATGCCCTAATATGACAGGTGGGATGAGTCCACTCTCCCCACTCCCAAAGTGCTCTCACTTGCAGATAATGAATCACCTAAATAACAAGGCATATTACATAACTTACTCGGACTTCATTTAGAAACGGATAGTATAATCTAGGTGGATGCGATATTCCTGACCGTGGTTTCATTCGATTCGAATTCAAGCACCATAGATTGGAGCCATCCGACCATGATTTTCTAACAGAACCATATGTTAATGAATCTTCTGTAAGATGATGTTTATTCCAACAACAAACACAATCATCATTAGCGCCAGTATCATCACTAGTAGTTGTTGTTGTAGCATTCACTGGATCAAGTTTACGTTCTTTTGAAAGATTATCATCACCTTTAACGTTATCAACAGTTAATAGGCTAGCCCAATGATATTTTTCTGAAAACTGTGCAGGTGAAAGACTCCAAGGGTTGGATAATATCTTTTCAAAAGAAAACTAAAAAGCAAAAAGTAAATTGTTTTGAAAATATACACAATGAAAAATGATCGAAGAATAATTCTAAAAAGGTAATCCATGCACCGTTCAAAACATGCAAAGTGAGGGAAGATCAAATTTTTTTCATTAGAATACTGTTAATTTGTGAGAAAACACTTGTATCATCGAAGAAAGTTTTAAAACGTTAATCACTTCAGTTGCTTTCACTGTGTACGCAAACTGATTTTCCGAAATCACTTCATGTGGACAAAAATATCGACAATTGGAAATAACAAAAAAAACTGTGCATGTGCAATGTTTTTATCAACACAGTTGGTTGTTGTAGTGTTGAATTATTTTTATTACAACATTCACGTCTACTATTTAAACTCTTTAATACACTTGAAAAGATTATTTATTCCTATACGTTATTTGTATAAGCTTTTTATAAGATCCTATAGACTTTTAGACAGATCTCATAATATTACGAGTTGACTAAATTTATAAATGAAAAAAAGCATAAAGTAGAAGATAAGTGATCTGAATGTCTTGTGTTTAATCCCTGATGTGGTTTTGGATAAGCACCTCTGTTTAGGAGTATTATACTAGGACGAAACAGTCCCTCCTGGTTATTAGTAGTTGTCTAAGGTCGGTATGTAAAACAAACTACACTAAAACTTTATGCGAATTAGACTGTCTGTTGCAGTGAAGAAATCTTGAATATAAATATAAGGTATAGACTATGTAATGATCACTAAGCTTGTAAACCAGTTTGTTTCCATATATGCATCCTGAGCGAAGCACTTGATTAATATAGCATGAAGTTATATTTTCTACCATATTTTATATGCGGCACAGGGTTCAAGTCCGAATGTAAATAACAGCACTACGATATGAGTACATTTAATTTGTGATAAGTTCCAAGTAGGAAAAAGCGCACATCCAGGATTCCACTGTTAATCATGTATTAAATATACTGAAACAGCTTGCTTTTACCAAGTCAAATGAAAAAAAGCGTGTAGAATAAAATAATTCAGTACTATGGATATTGATCACTTTTGGCTTTTTGGAGATAAATATATGCCACACATAACTAATAATGTAAACAAAGCTTTGTATTATCCTTTGAAATCAAGTGTGAATAATCATCGAAACAGAAATAGACAAATAATTGGCGGCCTGTTTAAACGACAATGTTACCCATTCTTTTTTCAATCCCCCATACACTGTAATTAGGTATTCTGTATTAGATTTATCTGAATTGAATATTATGAATGCTGCATCTACTCACAAACTACAATAAAAAAAGGCTTACGAATTGTAACATGTAATGTTAAACACTTAAAAACCTACATGGAAACATTACAGTTGTTATCATATCTCCCTTTTTGTCTGTCTGTTACATAAACAAAAGGTAGAAATAATAGGATTCGTGTTTCACATAATACGTGGTGTAATAGCTGATATTCAAACTCTTTAAGTGCTAAGTCACTACTATGTAATATCACTTCTGCGCAGAGAGTTGAATTTAGATCACTTGAATGAAAGTAAAGAAACCGAACCGTTAGACTATGCAGAACAAACTAGGGGAAGAACAAAGTGTATACCACTATTTATATGCGTGTCCGAGTAGACGTAAATTCAAAACTTAGCTAACAATTCAAGATTAAGAGACTAGCCAGAACCTGTATAAAATAAATTATATTTCTCTTTCCAACTTACTTGTGTTTCTGAGCAAATAGATTGGGAAGACTTTGTCAATTGAATCAAAGAATTCCACGGTGAATGAGACAACGCCTCACTCTCATAATACTCAGTATTGTGAGGAATAGATGAATTATTATGTGCACTATTCTTCTTCTGATGATGATGTATAGGGGAATTAGAGTAATAACGTAATAATACATTTGCTAATTCATTTGGCATAGGGCTAAGTAAATGCGCTGGTTGAATATAATTCAATAAATGATAGTCATTTAATAAACTTACAATAGATATCAAATCAATGCATTGAATACATGGAATAATTTTGTTAAGATTATGACTAATAAGAAAAGATTCACTTGATGATTTATTAGTAGTAATATTATTGGTAGCAGTGGAAGAAGTATTATGACACAAATGACAAGATGGTGATGTAATGGACACAGAACAATCAATAGATGATGTAGTAGGTCTTTTCATATCATCCTCTAAATTATTATATCCAATAGAACAAAGTAATAACCAATGATTAAAATAGGAATGATCATTTTCCTTTGAAACCATTGATAATGTTGTTGATGGTGTACATGTATTATCATTACAGTGTATAACAGATGAATCACCAATAATCGATGATAAAATTGATTGATATTCAATATAAATAGGATTACTTAATGATTTATCTGATTGACTGGTAGTTACACCATCTAAATATAAATATACATTGAACAAATAAGATATTTAAGTTCAAGTAATTTGAGAAGACTAGTTAATTGATTTGTTATTTGTATTTACCACAGATTGATCTTGCTCGAGTATCACAAAAAACCAAGGAGTACTGGACAACTGCTTTGTCGTAACATGAGACCTCTTACCAATGTGCACTCATTACTTCACTAGAGCCCGAGACCTTCAGGTCTAATGAAGGAGACTTAAGAAATAAAATGTGAATGACGTGCGAATCTTATCATTGGATACAAGCCTTGTAATAGTTAAGTGGTCGTTATGGAACCTAAGGGTTCTGGTTTTGATCATCAGTAGGTCGTGTGTGTGCACTGCTAAGGTGGTTCATACTAGGACGAAACAGCTTATTCAGTGCCCTCTGGTTTTCAATAGTACGCAACTAAGGTATCTATAAGCAATGAGATACCTAGTAGAAAACACAGTTTCTTATGACTGAATTCAAGAAATGTTATATATATATATATATATATATATATATATATATATATATATATATACTGTGGCTTTGTATACAAATATATCCAGGCTGCTTCAGGAGTCGGTCGGAATCGAGACAACACCTAAGTTACTGTGACAGGACAAGAAGTAGTTAGGCGTATAAGCCACTTCATATATCTCACAAATCTCGTCAACCATGGAGAGATGACGTTTGACAAACCCATGGTACGGTCTCTTGGCAACTTTTGTTACTGTCTTCGGTACAGATAAGATATTTATCTTCTAAGCTAATGAGGGACTATACTGAAGATTAGTTAGCTCTGTATCCTTTAATAGTATAGTATATTCATTGGTTACCGATATTTGATCATGTATCTTCAAAGTACTGTTCGTGTATGTTGAGAAATGTCGAGGATAGACACCGAAAACTAGACAAAAATAGTAAATCAGACGATAAGGTTGTGAGTTTCTATCGACTGGAGTAGTTGAGACATGTATTACCTGTGTCAAACCATTGTCTACTTTGAGGAGCAATGTTGAGTGGTATAGAAATAATCTGGGTGAAAATTAAGGGCAGTTAGCTCAAAATGTAGTACCAGTGTATAGAAACAGTGACTGTGGATCTAAGGTGTGATGATAGGTGTAGATAATCCAGTTGGAGTTAGCGCGATAATAATCATCAGTGATTGGAGACACTGGATGATACAGCTCAGAATCGATCAAAACGGCCCAAGTGCATTCGATTTGTATCTTTTTCTAGATCTTAAATCAAATTATTCCTTGATTTATACGTCACCATTCCTACATGTTGGACTACATTCTAGTGCTGGTTTTATTGATTTCATCTCGTCATGCTATGGTATAGCCACTTGAGCTAACGCACATTTACGCCAAGCTATACGTTACTTATGACTGACTGTATCCATGTAGCCTGTAAATATTTAAGAAAACATATATGCAAGAAGTTTTTAAGTAGTGATTGGCTACCATTTATATTTATCCCAAAGTGATTACGGTCAGCCTACCTGTTTAAACCTCATGGTTACCATTTTATCCAACCCAGTATATATCTCAATTAGCCATACTGTCTTCGATATTTAAACAAAGTAATGATAAACTTATATGCAGTCATGCACCATTACAAAATATCAGAGAATTCAAATCGAAACATAGAAACTATTGTACTATTTTCTTTGTTGTCTATCCCATAAAAAAGCGACAAACAGGCATATTGGAATGTATGCATGTATATGGTTGTAGCATCTGAACTGGTGATAAAGGGATCGCGATTGGAAATGAGTGGCACATACTGACAGTTGCAATTGGATTTCATGTTAAACAGACACGTTTTGCAACACTGCTCAGATGGAGTTAGAAAATCTTTACAGTAACAAAATTTATATTATTGAGTAGAGCTGTCATTATTATTATTATTATTATTATTATTATTATTATTATTATTATTATTATTATTAACATTATTATTATAGTTATCGCATGTCATTTCTCTGAAGGCGGAGAAATGGGAGGAAGAAGTACTAAAGGTGGAGTAAAAAAAACTATACAAATTAGTATGGTGGCACTTCATGAGTTTCTCGGCAATCGGATTAATGATAGATTGTAAACATTTGATAGAATCGTATAAGTAAGCATGATTAACAGACACGAATAGTACATTAAAACAAATCGAAAACAGAGAAATTAGTGAAAACAATGCATGATACGGAAAAAAACAATGACCTGTAAAAGGTCACCTTATCATTATCATAGTATACATAGTAAAAAGGTTGACTGACAAGAATTCATCATATGGCTGAAATTACGGAATGTAAGAAAACATTGAACTGCATGTAAATGAAACTTACCTCTAGAATATTCCTTTGCAGATTTAACATCAAAACCTGTATTTTGTCCAAATTTGAGTTGACACTCAGCCCAACATAATAAACCGGCAAGTATGTCAGATTCAGGTGCCTAAATATTTTTTTAAAAAAATAACACAATCAACGTTACGATGTGAGACGAATAAACGATGAATAATAAGCTGAATAAACTATATTTTTATATTCAATTAGTAACACACAATGTAGGACCTGGCATCAATACAAATCGACACACCTCATTGGCATAGTAAGATGAACTCCAAAAATGAGAAAGTAGTAACAATGTCAGTGATAGTAGAAAAGAGTAGACATGATACGAAAAGAGAGAATTAATTCGAGGAAAGATATGCAATTATTCTAAGCAGTGAATTTATGTTATCAAGAATGATACTCTTAAGCTGTATTTATTCGACATTTCGTTCATAGGATGTTTTTATTCTTTACATTGTAAGTTATCCATTGGCTCATCCAGCTGCTATCATATTCTTCTCCTTCCTCAACTTGTTTTAATCTTACTCTCGCTTTTGTCAACCAATCCCATAGTTTCGCCTTTATCGAATCTCATATTTTCGCCTAACGAAGTAGTCTATCACTTAGTGCATGTAAACGGTCAACCTGACCCATAAAATGGTACACTACTTGAAATATGTGTTTTATCTTCTTCCGTCTATCCACAAAGCTGTGATCAAGGGTTTTCCGCGTCATTTAGTAATCAATAGAGTAATCCTGTCACATAACATGAGTGTTAATCTTATACTTTTCTTATATGCACACAGTCATACCATTTAAACTGAGCAAAGCTATTTCACTCTCGCAAGGTAATTCCAATATATCAAGGGAAACACTCACCAACAAAACTTGTACTATACTCCCAAACATAAAAACGTTTGATCTAGTCCCTAAACTATTAAGATGACAAAAGGAAATCAAAGACATATTCCTTGCTCTGACTGACGATGATATATGGGTAAAAAGCGGGTATTTATACATTTTAGAGCGATCTCCATAATAAACCAATTAAGATACGGCGGCCATGTCGTTCGACGATATGGATAGGGTTTAAAAGCTCAAAAAAGGGATTGTTACAATAACTAATTTGGCTTATTCTAATCAAAATGTTAGGAAATAATACGTTACCCAACATTCCTCCTCTTGAAGTTAACTGTACCTCGAATAGTGCGAGTTGAATAGGTTTTACTTATTGTCTTTTTCTATTGGTCCATCTTACCAACGAGTGACAACTATTGAAAAACCTAGATCCAGGATTTACTATCAAATACTCTCAACCACCTAACATAAACCTGCTACTCAGTAAATAAGTTATGACTAGAGACTAGAGTCCGCCATGAATGGTGATTTATAACTGGCAGCAATACACAAGAAATTCTGCTTGATACTTAGATTCGAATCTTTGAAAAAGGAAAATTTGTCTTTAGTATATCATGTTGTGAATTGTTTACCAAGTAAATACGACTTTTGAACCCAAAAATTTGAAGGCTGATGATATTTTAACCATTTTGATGATAATAAACACTCCATGATATAAAAAAGCTTGCTACTAGGTAGAAAATCATATCGCTTACTTGAACAAGACTAGAATCAAGTAATTCACAAAGTTGTTGTGGTGATAAACGTCGTAAAGTAGATGGCGAACGGACCAATAAAGTGAAGTTTTGTCGTAAACACTGTATAGCGTGACGATACACAAAACCAAAAGATGTTTCATTATACGGGGAAACATGAGAATTGTTATCAAGAGATTTGATAGTGAACTGATTATCCATAGTTGATGAGGCATCACTATTAGATCTTAACTGCTGACTGCTAGTTGGAGAGTCTGAAGCAGCAGCAGTATTATTATGACGTCGTAAAAGCTGGGTATTAGCAAATGCCTCCTGGGAAGATGAGGATGATTTTTCGTCAATCCATTTTAATAGCCCAACAGCCAAACTAATTGGGGTCATTTTTACAGGAAAAGTACCTTCTATTTTTGTAGTAGTAGTAGCGGCAGTAGACAAATTTGTCCAGTTACTGTTGTCACAATTCTCAGAAATTACTGATGATAAATTCATAGCTTCTGCTAACAAATCCTCACATACTAGGTAATTAAAACACGAAAAGTAACTTATATAATTTATTTGAAGAAAAAAATAAAAAACTAAAAGATAATTATTTCGAAAATCACATATCACAGATTTAATGGATAGCCGTTTCACTCTTGTACGGAACATTTAAACAGCAGTGCCTAACCACAACCACATCAGGAATCGAACCAAAGTGGTTCTGGCCTTATGGTGAACACTAAACTTTCAGACAACCTAGTTGAGATTTAACATATTATATTCTAAAATTCAATCAATTTGGAATATCATAAGACCACCATTTATGGACATTGGTGATATTGACAAATCTAGAAACATGAAAATAAAGCAGTTTACAGTGTTAGATCTGTTTTACATAACATGTGAAAGTGCAGTTATTATAGTCACTGATAAGAAAACAATCGAATTGTTTCTTTATTGTCATTGCTAAGAAGTGTTAATTACAATTTAATTTTTCGAAATAACTGGTAGTCTATCCCTAATTTGTTAATAAAACTAGTATTTAAAAAATCTATAACTCTCTGGTTCATTTCGAAACGTCAATATCTAACTACTACTGAATATCGTCTGAAGAGACTACAATCATTATAGCAATCAAAGAAATAATTACTAATAGACTCGAATTTCAGAGATAATACTGGGATGATGTTGAGTGATGTTAGAGATAACTGAGCAGTTGTTACTTTCTAGCTGCACGCACCGAAAAAAGTATACTCATTCTCTATGTATTCGATCTTTTCGATTCTGAAAGAATGATCGAATAGTCCATGGAATAACTGTTTGAGACCAGTCACATACGACCCTCTATTATTTCTTGATGTATTGGCTCCATACGATTAAAGCATTACTGTTAGACACTGAAATCCGTAGGGCAATGGGGTATGCTATTATTAGGGTCAACCTTGTCAGGTAAGATGATCAAAGACGCTAATTTCATGGAGTAAACACCTCACTGCCATCACGAACAGTACGACTTCACCATTGGACCCTAAGTTTGCTGTTTATAGTATTACCACTCTGTAACCGATCCACTTAGCATGGTAGAATCCCAATGAATAAATATTCCAGCCAATATGGGTCGATTACATCTCGAGACGAAAGTTCAAACGCTACGTCAATGTAGCAGTTACAGTAGGTAAGTAATAGAGAAAATGATAGAATTGAAGTTATCCCATCTGACTTCAATTACAGACTACTGAAATATGCGAATATCAATAAGGGATAATCACACGAACACAATATCACAAATTTCCGAAAGTGAAAAATAACGATGAAATTCAAACATTTTAGGCCACGTGGAAAGTGCGGTGTCTTTAGATCACTACTAAGTTGGCCGTTTAGTAGTTCACATTATTAACTTCATTCAACTACACAATACTATCCAACTATAATCTATAGCCATCGATGATACCTGACTAGTGCTAGAAATTCATCTTAAAATGTGAAAACTTCAGGTTCAAATCGTCCTTATTGACTGTATCCTTGATGGAAACTTTTCCTACGAAACTAATAACAAAGAAATCAAAAACCTCTACGTAGTTAAATGACTTAGTACTTAGAGCATTCAACTTCCAACCATCAGGTTGAAGGTTCAAACCTTACCCCCAACTGCTGTGGTCCCCCCCACACACACACACACGTGACAGAAAACCATAAATCATTTATAAAATGCAGATTAATATACTTGGCTTTCAGTCACGCTTTTAATGTGAGCGCTAATGATGAATAATACCCGACATTGCAAACCAAAGTAGGTGGAGAGCGGTTCGAACTTATGGCCCAATCGCTGAAAGTTAAATGCTTTAATCAATGGGCCATTACTCCAAAGCCACGTAGTGAAATCACTAACGTTCATACAAAAAGACAAATGATATATTTGAAAGCTAAATAATTAAACCTCCAATTAAGGTGTATTAATAGTATTACCTTCAGAAAGTCTATGAAATTCTAAAATTGCACCAATCGGATGTAATTGAATTATATGCGTTAGACAAAATGGACACTGCAAACAAAATTGTTTTACGTAAAATTCCGAAGTATTCAATAAAAATTTAATAAATGTGAAAAATGATCCTGAATCTGATTCTGTACAACTGGATGAATAAGTATGTGAATATGTAGATGTTGTCAAGTGATGATGATCCTCGTTGTTAAACACTTTACAGCATGTATGATAATGATCATGATTACTAGATTTTTTACTTGATTCATGTTCACTGTGCCAATTAAAATGTAATTTATTTAATAAGGTTTGTTTATTAAAAATTAACAACAAATTCGCTATTTCATTTAAATTAAGGTAATCACAGTAGAAAAAGTGTAACAGTACAGTAGAAAAATGTGCTGGCAATATTGTACCATCTAAAATTATCTTATGTATCATAGAACTTTGATTATTAGTAGTATTACTAGTAGTATTGGATTTACAACGTTTTAATAAAATACGACGTAGAAATCCGGATCGACAAGCTAGAATACCAGCATGACATGGTAGGGTAATCGATTTGAAATTAAATATTGATGGACATGTAAAGATTAATTCACAATCACTGGATAATAAACATTTATGTTGTGGAGTAGATAAAAGAAAATTATACAATTTTAATAAGTTACTACATGAAGATAAACAATCTTTCATTTCTGGTTGATGTAACAAGTCCGGTTTAGAAAGTAATTGTTTCGGATCATTTCCTGTGTATAACTGTGATAGAAAATTAGTTAAAAACATTTCGGATGAATCTGATATGTCATGAGTAGTAGTATTAGCTATTAAACTAGTCGAACTGATAACACTGACACTGGGTAATTTTCTCCGATGATGGTCATGATGCATCTCATTATTAATATCATATGATGAAATATCTTGTAGTTTTAAACGTGAACTTGATAGTAAGTCCGGAAATTTTTCAGGTTGTAAATTGAATGACTGATTACCAAGTCTATCAGACATAGACAGGGAATTAATGGAGGAATGAGTTGAAAAAGATACTTTGTTAGTTAAACTAGTAGTAGTATTATTAAAGAAAGTTGTAGCCGCGATAGTAGAAGCAATAATATGATCAGTTGTTGCTACTGCCTTGTTTGAACTTTTATGAGGTTTTCCACGATTCAAAGAAGTGAGCAAATCATCAAAAGTACTCAACCGTGAAGCGAGTAAATATGAATGCGCTTCACGGGTAGACTTGTTATGAATCAAATACATATTAAAACACCAACCATGTTCAGCCAAAGAAGAGAGGTCATCCTGAAAATTGTGTGAAACAACATAAGAACTAAATTTGAAATAAGTAGCGAATTGAAAGTTTACTAGAAATTTAGAACATTAAATAGAAATAGTTTTAGTATATTTTAAATGTAGCTAACAGCGGGAAGCAGAGTGATTGTTTCATTGCGATCGGGACATATCATCTAGGTGTGCTTACACTCTAGTATTGATATTCCCACTGACACCTGAATCTAGTATCTTTCATATCAAATGACATGTTATTCACTAAGCTACGGATTCCAAAGAGTAACTAACTTTTTCAGCAAGCATTAGGGTATTAACAACTTCCCGTTGTTCATACTTATAAATATGACTGGCTAATCACTACTGTCACACGTGCTAACGCTGCAACGAAAGTACATGTACTTGATGACGACCGAATAAGACCTTAGATATCGCAGAGAGTACGATGTTATTAAGCTCCTTGATTCAAACCCAATGACTTTCACTTTTAATTATATCGCTGACAACTGTATCACTTTTAACATGATTGAACTTTATATAAAAAAAGAAAACAAGTAAGTTATTGCGTAATACATTCACTTCAGATTGGAAGACCTAGAAACAAAGTACTAGAAAACAACCCATAAGACAAGTAGATAAATTTTAAAATATTTTTGTGTTACAAATAGTTGCTGTAGTCAAAGAAGTTAGTTAGGATTACATATAAATGAGTGCCTTGAATACTCGCAATTAATTGAGGCTGTGAAAAGGTTCAATTCACACGGAAATAATGAATTTGATACCATAAATTGACCCAAGCTAGTCAACTAGTTAAAAACTTGAAGCACTAAATAGCTGTTTCATCTTGATATGGAGCTCCCCAATATTACACATGGCGTCGAGTCCAGGGCTAGGTCCTTACAACATCCAGTCATAAAAACATTGATTTGTGTTTAGTAAGCTAGCCATAAGTAAAACAGGACCCAGCACATACATCCATCAGTTTCATATCATATCATGTTATATAAAAAAGCTTGATTTGAGCATGCAGCTATCGTGGCAATGAACAGGAATAATAATAGTCTCGTTAGGTTGATAGAAATGTAATAAAAATCTACTTGATATAAGTACATCAGGACTAATATATAAAAAGTGAAGCGGTTTCTCAGCAGTTACAACGTACAACTTTAAGAGACCAAATCATACGTTCAGAGCCCACTCCACCCACTCTAGTTTAAACGATTGAATCGTTAGCACTTAAATTTGGAATGTAACTAGAAACCAAGTACACCAATCTGTAGGTAGCAAATGAATACAATAGACAAAAAACTTACCTTGAGAGTCGGAGCTCGTAATCGAGTTTTAATTGATTCTTTCCATAAAAGTTGGAGTTCGTATAATGCTTCATATTCCAAATAGAGACAACATAAATCATTACATGACCAAGATGATATAAAATTACGAAATTGTCTAATTGCACAATCAGTTAGTGTTAAAAGACCTGTATATATCCTTTCTTTTTTACTCTTTTCATTGTCTGCATACTTTCCGATGTCCTCAATGCATTGTGCCTGACCAATCCAATGTTGTTCATGGTTCAATTCAGATTGAGGAATGGGAACTCTGACAGGAATACTGAAGTCCGTAGGTATAAATCCTTGAGAACTAACACCATCTAGTTGATGACTCCTATCCACATTAGAAGAATGTGAATCAGTGTTAATATGATGGTGCACCAAAGAGTTTTTACATGTACAACTATATGTGCTAATAGCAGCTGGACTTGTTATAATAGAAGTCGACAGTTCATCTACTGGCAAGGAACTAGTCTTTTTTCGTGATGGACTAGGTAATGTATAGCCAGGAGAACAGTTTTTAGGGCATCGGCATAATCCAGTTAGTTCTTTTCGACTGTTTCTGTTACCAGGATTTCCTAAGCTTGTGCATCCCCAAGACTTATTAAGACTCGAAAAAGATGATCCCATTTATGGAAAAATATAACAGATGCACCCGAAGCATTCCATTTAAACATCTAGGGGATTACATCTAACGCTTAAATGAAAATTGTAAAAAGAACAAAATACTGCCTTTTTACTAAATCGAACAAAAATGTGTCTTCAGAAAAAAATTATATATAACTATCTTAAAGGCAACAATTTGCAAACTGTACACTAATCAAGTAGCTAAATTAACCTACAATGTTTGTAGAATACTGTAAAAGTGAGACAGAAAAATAGACAGAAAGGTAAGACGTAAGGAGACTGGAGATGTATAACATAGAGACAATAGTCATGTTCTGAAATTACAATTACTTTACATACATTTTACGATGTGATTACTTTTGTGGAGGTTCACTGAGGACTATAAAAGAAGCCTTAACTACACCGAGGATACTAAAAAGAATGTTGGAGAGACTCAATTCAGACAGTTTTGATCCGGACAAACATTACTACTAACAAACCAGGGAAGTTTGAACCAAACCTTTACAGTAATAGGTGTAAAGTTACCGATAAATTCAAACTTTCTTGGATTCATGCTGGGATCACTTACCTTTCGGAGTGGATTTCTTATAGTTATTAGGTAAACCTGACGCAGATAAATCAGTAGCAATAGATAGAATGTACTCATAACTACAAAGTCAGTCACTCATGATTGACATAGAGCCAGGAATATATGTTCAGCGGTACAGTTTGAAACAGTCCATTAGCACGGAAAGATAAATACAGAAGTAGTAGTAATAGTTACATCAACAGTAGTAAAAAAATTGGGGATAGAAAATACGATTCTGAAAATAACAACTAATGTGTGAAAAGGAAGGTTTAGGGTAATTTTAAGCTCAGGATTTAAGGGAAGACAAAGTGAATGCACTTGTGCTAATGTAACCACTTCTGTGCAAGTAGCCAAAACTAATAAAGCGTCTTGAAACGCTCGTCGCCAATTCCCTGGCTATATAGTTTAACTGGAAGATTTTGGAGACTAAGTAGAGACTAAGAAAGTGAGATACTGCAAGTGGTCTTCAAAACGGACTTGCAATTTGTCTGAAAAATTATATGTAGTGAGTTTAATTAGCAGTCATAAAAACTTTCGAAATGGTTAGGAGAACAATATTCACTGTTTTAAAAGAAACGTTAGTGCCTCTTGAAATTAATGAGGTTTGAGGAGCGACTTAATGTTACATGGAAATTGGTGTATTCTAAGAGGTTACAAACCATAGATGTGGTCCACACTGACCAGTAAAGATTTGACAGAGTACCATACTGAATACTATCTCCACTGTATATTAGAATAGGAGGCAATTTATTTCTTAATTTGATAGAAATACAGATTACAGGTAGACTTGAAGCTATTTAGTTCTGACTAATGTTAAGCGAAATTTATTAGCAAGTAGTTTTAGGACTATTTACTTCGTAAATAATCTCCCTAGTCTCCCAACGCCAATCGGTCTGTTATATGAGAATTATGATTAAATATAGGTGGTACAAAGGTAAAAGAATACTAAGCGACTTCAGAAAAACCCTGATGTAGCAGTTGAATGATGTAACATTCAGGAAACGTAGGCCGAAGCTACCAAATGTATTATTACTGGTTGAAAAAATTTGAAGCGAGGTAAAGCAGCAGGACCTGAAAGATTGACTCCAGATATTTTCACGGATGTTGGTTTAGTTTTAGCAGGTTGGTTTACTGATATGTTAGCCAGTCTGGGAACTTAACATCATTTCATCTAGCTGGTATCGATAACTGATTATTCCAGCCTACTATGTGACAGAAATCTTTTTGTGATAACCACATATAAAAATTAGTTGGACTAACATAGGGTCTAAACTACTAGCCTCCGTAATTATACGACGTTTATCTGATTCTATGCGCTGGTTTTAGACCCGGGCAAGGATGCATTGGCTAAATATTAACTCTGAATCAGATTCTATAAAATAGGTGCATTTATCAACGTTTGACAATAGTGATATTCCTTGACTTGACGGCATCTTTAGACTCCGTAGATCAAGAAGTTTTGCGGCAGCTTGCCATTACAGGGCATACTTTAAAAGTACATGAACTTCATAAAAGCTCTACTCGAATACGACTGGTCGAGTTAAAACTTATGGTAAGCTGTCACGAGAATTGTCAGCCCCAAGTGTGGTTTGTTATGCTTACCCCACATCTTCATCTCTAGTCTTCTTCACAGATGTTTTCTTAGAAGTTTCACTTCCTTTACCTGACTCTTCAGGAATTAATCTCCTTCCATGAAACCTACTTGTCGATTTAGTATACGTAGATGATATGGTTTTACCTGGTGAAGACGTTGACAATATGTAGAACACATCGAGCAACCATACAAGAATATTCGGAATGTTTATCTACATATAAATGCAAAACGTTACTCCAGGACTTGTCTACACCGTCACCCAGATTGGTCATATAGTGCAAAGTAGATGAGTGCACAAACAACTTCACATGTTTTAGAAGTCTCGTTAGTCAGCCCAGATTCGGAAAGTTCAGTTGGCTTTTAACAACCTACATCACTTGTAGTGTAAGCACGAAATCCGTCCTTCAACGAAAGGACGAGTGTACTCCACAACAGTCCGCAATGTTTAAACTTATTAGTACGAAACGTGGGTCATGAAAATGGAAGATAAGCATAGGTTCCAGGTTTATGTTAATAGAAATCTACGTAGTATCGTCCGTATATCATGGAGTAACCAAATAAGTAATACTTGATTCCAAACAGAATACTAGGAAAATATGGTAAATCGGCGGAAGAGGTCATAAACCTTCATAGACTGAGATGGTTCGGACATGTATCACGTATGCCAGACCACAGCCTACCACGCATCGCAACTTAGCTTGAGTAGGATGGAAAGGTACTGACAGCCAAACCAAAAACATGGTATCAGTCGATGAAATCCTTGACTAATAAGTTGAGCCATGTTGGTAGATGCAGACTACCTAGTAGAGATCCGCGCAATTATCGCAATCAATGGCTGTAGACACTGAGCGACAGGGTTCAGAAACGGTCATAAACGCGCAAGTGTACTCACTGTCTAATTTTATCTAGATCTGAATCTCTATTATTCTGTCACACACATCTTCACTTTATCTCTTCTTTTTGCATTCTATTGTCGTGTTATTCTCGTAAAAGCTAACTTCGCCGCAACAGCGTGGTATAGTAGCTTGGATCTATGAGCAAATATGCCACATCCTACGTTGTTAATGACTGACTGAACGTTAACTACAATCTAAAGTGACCCTAGTATAAAGTCCATACTATCAAATATTAATACTGAACTTCATATATCTTCACCTATATAGCTTATAAGTACTAAATTGCAAAAAGGATAGGAAATTAACAAGCACAGGACAAGTCACACACCATCTGACTACTACCATAAGCAAACAGCTGACAAAACTAAAGACGACAGCTCTGTATTTTCGAATGACTCGGCAAAATAATATCCAGGTATGGTATCCATGACCAAAGTCTTATACACTTAAATCATCCGTGAAACCGTTCACAAAAAAACACTAAGGTGGCAATAACCTGCGAAAATTATCGCACAATGAATGAAGGTCAGGAAATCGACCCGCTTTAAAACAACATGGAGCTTAGAACTAAATATTTGATACGACAATTCGGCGCATTCATAACGCATAGATCCAAAGTTAATGACTCCCTAAGTAAGAACTTTAACACTTTTACACAATGTTTTGAAAAAGAATATAGTATTTAAATATTTTGCTTCTGATAAATTCCCACACTAGTAAGACACTTGGCTAAAATTACAAAAACTAATTCACTGTTCTTGATAATTTTCATCTACACAGGCGAAAAAATTTACTAAATCAGTTCACTAGCAGTAACGCACCACGCAACTAATGCGCCAAAAGCAACACTTAGACTTTAATGCTCATTAGACCAAAAAGTTAGATGTTCTACGTTAACATTTAAAATTTGCAATACCATAAATTTACCACTTTTGTACAACAAGTTAGTTGGGTTTTACATCTTTAACTAACTTATTTCATGAAACAATGTCTCAGTGGTCGCAGATAATCGTAACTTTCATCGAATATAATAAAAAACCCACTCCTAAAACGTTGGATAATTGTGTCTTTTGTTAAGTATAAATATTCTACAGACTAAGTATCTGTTAAAAATGCATCCAATACATTTCTACTAGAGAGAAAACTTACCTCTAAAGTCTATAAACCCATTGGCCTGAATCAACATTCTATAAATATTCTATCAACAATTCAGCTAACTTTATAAGGTATACGCTAATCGATTTGCAAAATGAAATAAACTTGCTAGACGTTTACTAGTTACCAACGAACGATTATCCTAAGCTTTCATGAAGTGGTTTATCACAACATTCTAAGCTGTAGCGCAGCTTGACTAATTTCTGTGGACAACGTAGGCTTAAACCTTAAAAGCAAAAATAATAAATAACTTCTTTCAATATGCAATACATATGCATCAAATGAATGATAAATATGGATGAGGGCATGAACACTACACTTAGTTTACATGGAAACGTTGAGTATAACTTGATTTATTGCAAGTAGACAGTAAGATAAATGTCTCTTTTTCTCTAGGCAGATCTTCTGTTTAATTTAGAAACAACTTTGTCCTGTATTTATACTGTTTGCGGATCCCCATGATAACAAGGTGCTGTTTACTTTCTTACTACTAAAATGCTTTTCAACTTAATCGTCATTGTTGCAAATAAAAACTGATCTTGGTTTCAGCATTTTCATTGTAAGATTGTGAGGTGATGAGGAAGTCTATTAACATTTTTTACTTATATTTCCATTCTTCCTTAAGGTTTCAATTTTTCTCGCTATTAGAAAATTTGTGAAATATGATTATTTTATGATTATTTTATGATGATTATTTTATTTTTTTTATATAATTATTTTATCCAAAAAGTACTTTACCCCCTTATTAGACTCAGATTTTGGGCAGCGATGCATAAAGTAACAGTACCACATATCTTCTGGCGACTTTTAATACCGAGACGAACAAGTCTGACTGGAACGTCGTTATTAACCAAGTATGTTTGGATGTCTAATTATGTGACGACTCTTACAATTATTGCGATTAGGAGAAAAGACGGTTTTATAGCATGTTTCATCTGTTCATTTACTCATATATGACTAGACAATGTAGCTTTCAGTACTGTGAATAATTCCATACAAGCAGCTAGTAATGTAACACACACAACACTCATAATCGATTAAAAATGCAAACCTCCTAAGACATTACTTTTATTCTCAAGTATCATTCTGAACATGAGAGTATGCCACGTTACAGGTATGGTCAGAATGATATGGGTTTACATACATACAAATACTTTGATGATGTGTCACTTTCAAAACGTTCATAACATGTAAAGATATGAATTTAAAACCGGATCAACGGCATCGAAGTTTACAGTACTAGGATACCAAATATATGTATTGTATCATGGTGCACACATGACTAAGAACTGAGTGCTTCTTGACCAGGGCGTTTCGATTCCGAAAAACTACTGAGAGTGAGCATAATGGGTCATTGAGCATGTGCAGATGCGGGATAAGACCAGAAGTACTTGGAACTTGGGCGTAGAAAAGAAGTCAATAGTATTGTGCCAATAGGTTTCTTCCTTGCTTTGTACATTATCATCTACGACTAGAGAGAAAACGAAAGCAAAGAGAACACAAAACAACAACGCTGGTATCCTAAGACGAATGGGGGAAAATAAGTGTTTATATAGATATTGAAAGACATGATACACTTCTTATGCTCATAAATAGATTAAAAGAACACTGGTATATAATTAAAACAAGTAAATAGTGCTCACACATCCAGAGTCCCTAGTATTTCATTAGTGGAGTAAAAAATAATAGTTGGTGTGGACATTCCTAATGAAATATCAGAAGAGATGAAATTACCAACATGTCGTACAAATAAAAATATGAATCTGTTTTCCTACTGACTCATGGCGAATTGTTCAAAATTCTCAAATAATTCATATAAAGAGTAGATTAAGAATGTGATATTTTATTTTCGAAGCTTAATTGCGTAGGTTATAGTGTGTAGGTTTCTTGAGCTAAATTGTGTTAGACGATGAAAACACTGGTTAGTACAATATCTTAAGAAGAAAGATTAGGTTTAACTTGAGTTGGCGTCTCCATAAAGTACCTGGTCCTAACTTAGTATATCTAGTATTATAGTCCACAGTACGATCAGCCTCAAGAATACGAAGAGTAAAGCGACGTTGAATAGACTCCAATTTAAGTTTATCTTTAATGGAAACATTACTGAGAATAAAAGTTCAGTATTCTAGTAAAGGCCAGACACAAACTTTATATATTAGAATACGAGAATCATCGCGGTAAAAGTTAGGTAGTATACAACCCAGAAATCGATGCGACTTAGATTTCTGCATAGTAACCTGTTCTGTGAAAGACAGATTACATAAGTACCGTAGTCTAAAATCAACTACTGCTTGAAGCCTAGACAAGTTATTACCGTTAATGACGAGATCGAAATTGAGGCGCTCTAAAACATAACCAACCACACTTAGAAGCATTCAGATTCAACTTCCATCTCGAGCACTACTCTGGTACCTTGTTCAGTTCAACAGTGACGTCACAGAATGTGTGTGCGAATTCATGAGGAGGGAATGAGTACACTATTTTAAAGTCATCTGCGTACAGAAAAGGTCTACCCGTGCTGAAACATTAACATATTTCATTTATATTAGCTATAACAGGCAACTGGCCTAAAACACTTGATTGTTTAACGCCACTCGTAAACCCTTTCGGCGTTTGAAAGAGTGAAGTTCAAAATACCTCATTAAAGATTGCACCACTACTAAAGAATACCCTCCATATATGTGGTTGATTGACACCCTGTTCTAAGTTCCATATACTGTTGGCCTTTTCCCGTATCTCGATATGCTGTATATTTCATCCTCTTTTCTCTCAGCTGTCTCCTGAAACCGCAGCACCAGAGACGAAAAGCGCACAGTTGTTTGTCAGAAGTATAATAAAATATAACACCTACTTCTGCCGCCCTAGCACTATAAACTTCATTTCGCTGGACTTTCTTTTAATTATTGCTTTTACATAGTGTGAATCCCGTATCAATGACTCTATCAAAATTCTTGGAAGTAGATAAACCTGTATCATTCTGATCATGCCCGTAAACTGGTTATTTGAGAATAAAACCTTTCCTAAACAAAAGCCCTCTGAAGAAAATAAACAGGGTAAAAACACTTGCCAAAAAAACAAAAGTAAAAGAGTCAGTGAGAACAAATGGATTGTGCACAAATATGTATACAGTAGCTTGATAGCTTTAATAACACTACAACTTAAATATACTAAGTATGTTATCACGCTGACAGTAAGCTTTCAGGACTTACGACAGTACTCCTAAAAATCACTTATCCTGAATTCCGAGATACATTGAATGAAGTGTCACAATATTCCGATCCATGTCACTGCGCTTCATCTACTTTCACAATAACTTTCGTTAAGCAAGAAAGTCATCAATCTGGTACTATCCAACCTTACGTCCATTTGAACCTTCAAGTAGACATGATCTTCTCATATCTCTGGTTAGGAGACCCTTTCTCGTTCTCGCGTTGACCATTCTTACTAAAGCATCTTCACTCACATAAACAGAGTATATCACGCCTAGTGGCCAATCGTCGAAAGTTGACTTACCAGCTACAAGAACACGTCACTTACATAAAAATTCCTTCGCAGTTTTCTCCATGTCCCGCACTAGTTAAGTTATCCCATATTTTTACAACCATCTATTTCAAAACGTGTTTGTTAAATCTTTGGCTTGTTTCTACTTCCGTACAATATGATTCTTTCCGAAAATATCCACCTGTAATCCTACATTAGATTTTAGAAAAAGCATTTAAATCGGTTCTAAAACATCAAGATTCTTAGCGTCATTTCTTTTGGGCTGTAATGGTCTATCATTCGAAATCCTTCCTGCTTCGCCTAAGAAATGTTAATAGAGTTTTATCTGACAAATACTATCCCTTCATTATTGTGTTAAATACTCGTTTGATAATACTTACAAGTCTTTCCCACAGACCACCAGGATAACTAGTTTGAGGAAGATTAAACTTCTACTCAATACCCTCAAACAACAATTTCTCGAGAGTTTTATCTTCAAAATTCTTCAAGCACTTTTGAATTTCTACTTGATCACCCACCGAATCGGCATCTCTATCAGTAGGCCCCACCTTGGTGCCCTTCTGCGATTAATAAATCTCTGAAGAGCTAAGACGAATGCATCCGTTGATAGTGAACAAACTATTTCTAAGTAAACTGCTCTTATTTCGTGACAGGTAAACAGATATCCTTTGACTGTGAACAGCTCGAACATATCTACACCAACATACTCAAAAGGAAAGTTACCACTCACTAACTTCCAAGCGAGGAGGAGTGCAATCATCATTTGACCCAGCTGCGCCCTTTTTCTTCTCCACCGGCCCCCCTCGACACCTACTAATCGCGCTTCCCACAGTTGCTCCTCTCTTGCTTGGATGGACGGTCATTCTAAAACTGGATACTTTCTCTTTAGAATCATCTTCCAACCACAGGAACTTCAGGTAGTCTTGATTTTCTTCGGGAACCTTAACTTGTAAAACAAATCCTCACTATCCGCTGCGACTGCAACCTGAAACTAACAAAACGTTAGCAGTAAACCTGGTAGAGAGGACACACAGATAGGACCACCTAAAAGTATATCGTTCGACGAGATGCCCTAATGTCTTGTTGAACAATTAAAAACATCTCGTACCTCTACTGTTTTTTTCGGATTAGTAACGAAATGATGGGATAGATACCACTTGCCTAGTGTCCCACTTATAGTAGTCTCAATGTATCCTTTATCCGCATGCCTAATGATAACTTCCTCACATCTTATCCACAGATCGTGATAAGCCTTGAACCTTTCGTTTAGACACTTTCACCTTTGAAGATTCAGGTCACTGTCACAGTCTAAAATCCTCCCATCACTCTTCCAATAGGGACCTATAAAAAAGTGGCCACCATTATATTTGCACGACTGTTCTACCAACTTAGGAGCAGTAATATCATCAACCGACCATGAGTCTTCACCTCAAATATCGACCCTGAATTCCTACTCATGCATACCCTCTACCATTACTCAACATCCTTTGTGTACTTTACTGCAGCACAGAGAACTTGCGTACACAAACTGATTGAGACTCTCACCAACCAACCCAATGGTCTTTTGGTAGCCAGAAGTTCGAAGTCACTCGTAAACCTCTGCTATATGACTCGGTGACCTTGTGAGACATAACACCGGACCAGCAATTTGATTTTCTCATCCTCAAGTCTAGAGATGTGCAAGTCAGGTGTGACCCAAAACTATGCAGATCGCCATTAGGCACCGATGCCCTTTCCATTTTCATTTTGTGGGTTGCATCAGCAGATGACACCTTGACTATAAACCTAGCAGTTAGAGATTCTATGTTAAAGGATACACTTTTGCATGGTCAAGCCTCAGATGAATTCACAGTATTAATTGCCAAGGTGTCCTTTATACCCTTGATACACAACTGTTGAGCTAAACTCATGTCAATCAATTTTAAATCTGAACGATTATTTAACAATAAACAAGTATCTTCGAAAGTTTTGAGGACATAAACCCTGATAGGGATAATGCCCAAGTAAATACGATCGTTCCTTGGATCTCCACTAAAGCAATTTACTTTAATCAGATTCTCGTTAGAAAACTGTAGTAGCAACGGGTGGCTTCGGTTTGCATTGCCAGGCTTTTGGGACAGTCTATCTTGACAATCTCCACTAAAATGTCCAGCCTTCAAATAAGTAAAACACAGTCGCACGCCTTTCAAGAAGCCTGACTTTCCTTGTAAGCTAAAATCCAAAAATGTGCTACACTTCTCCAAGTAATGTCTTCTTTACGAAATGGACTCTTATTTTTCTCTAAATAAGGTTAATAAATTTTTGCTGCAAACGTTCTCCCTCGAGCTGACGTTTCATCTGATTCTCTTCTTCCTCTGTAATCTGGTTGGTAGACGCTGTGCTATCTCCTTGATTACTGTCATTGAGTTAAGCTTAAGGGGCATATTTAGCCACATCAGGGTATTTCTATAAGCTAACAAGCTATCTAGGTAGGAAATGATATCCTTCGAGTCGTTCTGTATCTGCTGACCATTACCTTTCACTGATTCTAACGTTATGCTGGCTATTTCGAGGGTTTTTCGTATCTTCGTTTGAGAATTCGCATGGTCTCTTCATACTCCGCTGAAGGTAAAGACTTGCATCACTGTGTGACATTCGGTGCCACTCCAGTACATTGTCGAGTGAGATATATCAACTTAAGCGCGTCACTAGTGCCAACATCTATCAGCATTACATCTAACTCCTTCATAAAACTGAGGTATTCTGCCGGATTTCCTTCAAAACATTTCGGAACATATTCAAGTAACTTAAATGATAACCTATTTCTGTATACTACTAGAGTCTGTGATGTACCAACATCGAACTTACCAAACACATCAGAACATCCAATTACACTAAATTTATTAGCATATTCTTAACTCACTAAACGAGTAGCAATCTGCCTAGGCTCTCTTGTAAGTCCAACCACTACAGATTCGAGCCAATCAACGGTATGCAATCATCATGAACAATTGATATTTCCAAACCCAAACGAACAGCACTTCCATGTCGATCAACTATATCTACATTATACTTTTCGTGCAGTTTGCTATTATTTGCGTAATTTATTGTCTGTATTAGTGTAAGTAACATCTAAATGTCACCATGAGCCTATAAACTGGTGTGAATTATCCAATCAATTTCAGAATATAATAATAATATCACATTTGTAAGTTGGAAGTTATACTTCCCTAGGTTTTATTTTACGTGCTCTCTGATTATTATATGGTAATCAAATATATCACGAAATATTGCATACAGCACATAAGTAACCATTCTATACAGGTAATTTCTTGACCGTGACTTGCATAAATCTTACAGTGTTATAAAATTGAAACTTTTGGCTAAAGCTTATTTCTATTGAATTCATCTTTGTTCCTAATTCACTCTGAAATCCGACAAAATATCGACGTTCCTTGTTACTAGAATGGCATGCACCTATCCTATACGTTTAAGTGCAGTTACTAAACCTAGTCACGGTTAAGCATTAACGAAATCAAGCACATTCTTCTGCAACTAAACAGGCAGTTTTAGCCTAAAAACAAGCTAACGGGAACTTAGGTTGAGATTTATTTTTCCCATGGTTAAACTTTTGTCCTCTGCAGTTAACCAACTAATACATATATAAAAGGAAGTAACTTTGTAGATGAGATTGACTTACTACTTAAAATCAATTTCAGTAAAGCCGTAGCTGTCATTTATCATCACAGTTATTGTTCCACAAATAAATATAAATGTAATATAAATTTAAAACAGTGTTTCACTTATTTCAAAAACCGATAACCTATTATAATTACAATGTATAAACTGGTTGCTAATATTGCCATTTTGTATATGAATACTTTTGTAGTCTATAAGAAACTTATTGCATATATTTCCCCATTGGTTTCGGCACGTTTAATACTGCATAGTCAATTTTCAGTCATCTGCAAAAGGTTTTTATCACTTGTTAGCACTTTGTATCAGTGTGGTGCACTTAGTTGAAGTGATCTTTTATTGTAACAATCATTTCACCCGTATGGATTTTTCGTTATTTCGCGGCTTTTAATTATAAGTTTGAAAATTTTTGAAACGACTGTTGGTCGCAACTTCCCTATCAGTTTCTGCTGACACATTTAATTCGTTTTATGATCTGTCAATATTCGACTACAGACCTCTTTTTATCTACCTACATCTTTCGGCCCGCTAGTACTGCATTTATTCTCGTATCAAATCGAACTACATCTAATTCTAACGGGATGAGCTGCTTGGTATGGTTGATGGAATATTTAATAAATTCTATTTTATCAGTGGCTCCAACTTTTCTGCCAAATATGATCTCTGATTGCAGCAGTTAGTTCGATGCTGATGGTTTGGTGTTGTGCTTTAAATTAACAGGAAATAATAGTGATCTTGTTTATAGTTCACTCTCAGTTTGACTTAGCAATAACGCGCTCAAAAGCATTCACAAACCCCACAGTTTTCTCATTTGTCTAAATATAATATGGAGGGGACTGAACGGTTACGTTGAGTGCCACAACCATCACATAGTTAAAATGATCTGCATGCTGTTGTTGGAGATTACTATGTGTATAAAAATAACAACCACATAGTCGGTGAAGATTCAGTGTAGTAGCGTGTGAGGTGTTTGGGGTTCATAAGAATTATTTTCGGCTACTCTGAATAAGTGTTGCCCAAGAAACAGATGCCATGAAACGGACCATTAAAGTCAAAATTAACGTGTGATAAAAATTCAGACAGAGACAATCTGGAATGTGACTTCACTTTTCAGGGATATTTTGAATATTTCGCAAAGCACTGGCTTTGCGATGTATATGTTCATATTAGACCAATGTACAAAGTTAAGTGATATGCCGGGCACCTAAAGAAGACTGATTATCTTCGAGAACTGTTTTTACTGTAGACTATCTTACTATTTTTGGCTGTATTCAAGGTGAACATTTTATTCCTATTATTATTCGGTGTCCCCCTGCCCTATCATCCCGTTTGACACACTAACTGTTTTTATATGATTTTTCATTGATGAACTATGGTTAGTCGATGTGTGTACGTACTCTAGTTCACATTCACTATTGCTCCTATCTTGCATCAATGTCAGATTCCTAATTGGTTTGCTGTGCGGTTTTGTTTTATGTATATATAAAGGGATATGTGAAATATAATACGATTCTGTCTGGTTGGTCTCACCGCTTTTATTATTCTATCTCTGACTTCAGGCTGGGTGGGCATAGGACAGACGAGTTGTTATCAGCAAGACATACCCAATTGGCGTTTCGATAAATCAACCATTTTTCATGTGATAACACTAAGAACAACAGCTTTCATTCTAGCTGCGTCAAGATGTGATGTGCACAGTTATCGAACAATAGAGTGTCGGACACTACCTGGAATAGCAACCCTGTGGGCTAACGTGGAGCAGTTATTGATAATAGATGATGAGTGATGATGATGGCAAGACTGTTTTATTCTAGACATGTAATACGTGGATGTCATCCCACTGGATAAATTTAGATAATTACTGCAAATTGGGTTTCAAGTATTGCGGAACGCAACTTAAGTAGCTGTTACTTTAAGTATTCCCACATGTCTCCTTAACACTTCATTTAAATCTTCAAGTGAGACTAAAGAGATCACTGCGTCCATGTTTTCAGATTTGTGGTAGTTTATCAATTGTGACAAGGCATCTGCGTGGTTAAAATGAGAAGTACATGCGCTGTACATATTGAAATCATAGACTAATAACATTGCCTCCCAACACTGACGACGATTTACGGCAAAAAGTGGAACAACTTCTGAGAAGATCCAATCGAAAATGAGGGTAACCAACTAGTCTTCAGATCGACTCAAAGAAGTCCTGTTACGTATATGGGTAACATCAATTAATGCTTGATCCATGCCCAATCAACTTCCCTTCATATTCTATTCGATGAAGTTATCTAGATTGCACTACAGAAAACTCCCACTCCTAATATTAAAGCAGTCTGTCTTCATAGAACCCGATGAACATTATTATTATTTATATATTTTTAAAATAGTGAGGTGTTAGGTAATTCAATTTTCCAATTATATAATTATTAAGAAATCAAATAGTGAATTTGTATTGGTTATGCAAACCTTCATCATATTGCTTCAACGTGATGAATCATACTCCAGAACACATCTTATGGGATATAATGCATTAATCAAAACGTTGTACTTTGTACACGTTTATATCAGTTTGGTGACTCTACTTAACTAATAGTCACTAAGATTAAATTGATATATAAATGAGTGCGCTAAAATATTGGTTGTTTCGTACTATCTGCCCACTACACAAGCGTTCTTCCTTCCACTGGCTTAGGGCTAAGAACCAGAGCGAACTGACCATGGACTGTGAAATACCCACGCATGCTATCAGTAGTACGTACTACGGAAACCTAGATCATGTCAAACTGATTAACATGAGGAAGGGAAAATTCACAAATCAGCATTCACATCAACCCATTCAGGCCGTAAGAATGATGGCATGTTTTTAAAGATGAAGGGATTTATAGCAATGCGGCGAACATTGACTTTAATAATCCTTAGGTTCAAGTCTCTAACTTTCTATTAGTTACACAGCATCGATGTTAAAGAAAACTTACTTCTGGGGATAAACAGTTTCCATAATTTAGCAAAAATAAATGGTACTGGTCAAACCGAAGCAGAATAGCTGGAAAATGGTGATTGATACAGTGCTTCGGGACACAGCTTTGAAATTTGTTATTCCCTGTGTACGTGGGTGGGTTTAAAATTGTTTATATTAACTGCTTCCAATATGTAAATGACAGAAGGATATAGAAAACCATACAAAAAGTATACGCGTATTTAAAACCTCAAAAAGATTTACAGATATTAGAAGAATGATCTAGTTTTCCTAATTGTGTGTGAATGCTGCTAAGTGCGTTATTATACATACTGAGGACCAAGGTTTTATAGCAAATACGGCATCTACTTATGCAAGACATAAAAGCTGGTTAAGTTACAGGTTTATCTATTTTGTTCACAAAAATTTAAGGTTTAATGTCCACAGCAAGCTGCAAAATGAGAATATTTGGTTTTTCCCTTCCTTCTCTTTTCACGATTTTCTGGGAAGGTGATGAACAACAAAGCAAATACGACTTAATGAAGGCAGCCTACAGAACTAAATAAATTATAAAAAACGATAAGTCAAATTAAAGGAAGCGTTAGGAAGCAACATTAAGAGAAGTTTTTCTATCTTTGAAATTTGAATTCACCAAGCGAATATTATTAACGGTAACTAATTCTTCTAACATTAGTAGCCTCAGTGTAATCAGTTGGCTAAACAACTTTCATTGTATGTTACCAAAAATCATAAATTAAACCAAGGGCGGTCATAATTTTGTTCGCTTCAGCTTGTCATAAATCGAAATAAAAGAATCAAAAAAAGAAACTAAATAAAGCTGTCAAACCCGTAGAAATAGAGTAGACAGATGATTATTTAAATAAAAATGGCTTAGAACGGAAATTGTGACATTGAAGATACGACTATAAAGAAATCTATCAATTTACAATAGATCTCCATACATATTGACGGAAGATATTGGATATTATAACTTAAGTGCTGTTTGATTTAAGTTCTCAAGGTCGGTTAGATTTCTTGAGGCTTATGACTTTACTGAAGGTTGTATCTTAAATTAAAGTTATTTTCCAATGACTTATATTTTTAAGTAATCATTTCTATGCCTTGCAAATGCCACCAGGCTTTTACAGATCCATTTCTGGTGATATTAAGTTAAACTAAGTATTGGATCACCAACAAAAATCCTAAGGCTTCAGTCGGACGTAAGTGTTTACTACCATGAGTTTGTAGCAGACAGTAGTCATATTTTTTGTTATTTAATAACGGAATGACGAAATTTATAAAAGCCGTCGAAGCGTGCCTATGCTCTATAATTAATCTACATAGATACACCTTGTCAAAGTTAATTTTAAATAATATATGCTTTTTTATATTCCTAAATCACTAAAGCAATCCGGTTGAAGAATTTCCAGACTATGTTAGTGCTAGCACAGTTCTTACAATTAGATCCAATCTAGTCACGTGTCATAAGTGGTGACGAACCATTGAATAGTATCGGAAAATGCAGTGTATTCATTAGCAGAAGACTTATTATACGATCACTTTATGACTAGGAGTCACATCACTTTAATGGAAGCAGAATTTGTCCGAATGCTTCTTTTGGTCAGACAATCTTTTGATGTTTTGATATATATTTATTCGGTACTTTTCATAGTACCTAAAAGACGAAGGACTGGTAACTATGTAGACTTCCTTACTATAATATAATTTATGCTAGTTGTAGTTATTGCGGATGTGCACAAATTAGATTAATCCACTTCACTTGTTAATTTAAACTAGATTTTAGTTTGGTAAGGACAAAAGCCAGATGCCCTGTCTTAATCTTCACAGTGATAGTCTCTCAGTTAATCTGATTTCTTTTTGTCTAAAAAAATGGAGCTGAAAGCATCTATGTAAGAAGTGTAGTCTATTGACTACTTAGTAGGGTAGTTGGTAATCAGCTGACAGATAACTGCGTGCAAATCGTGAGTGTCCTTGTAAATTCCCTGATTTGGAAGGAAAGGAAAAGGCAATCACACCATGTGCAGGTTTATTGTTAAGTAATTAAGGACTCGTGATCATATCTCGTCTGATTCTGTGATAAGTTTTGGTCTAATAAATAGTAAGTTAAGTCGAGATTGTCAACATTGACATGGCTCTACATATTAACCAAGGTGTCCTAAAACCTTTAAGAGCCATTCCACGGCATTATACAGTGGTCCTTAAATCTCTGGTGATAAGTCCTAGATTTTTGTTTGAATCGACGATGAGGAGTTCAACATTATCCTGTATGTACTTATACTTTGTTGCCTAGTATTCACCATAATGTACCTAAAAGCATTCACCAGCAGTAGCCAAATACTAGAGAATCATCCTGGTGTCTGCAGCACTTTTCAAAGCTGTGAACGACCCATTCGTTGTGCATTGTTCTTCATATCCTTATACCACTGACAATAGATGATAAAGGTCACTTACATACGATAAAGATCACATGGCCCCAAACAGTTTTCTGTGGAATCCCACTAGGTATAATCTTACAGCCATCTAGATTTGAACTCTTTGAGCTCTACTGGAAAGTCATTTATTAATAGGAGTAAATCCCCCATAATTCCTATTTGAGGGACTTTATCTAAAGTCTTCCTGAAGTCGGTATAGACTACATCTATAGGAATATTTTGGTCTTTCAAAGCATTCTTACTTTCTCGTGTTGCCAATATGTTCCTAAGACATGAGTAACATGGTCTGAAACTGCACCACTTCTCAAAGAGAAGCAAGTCATTGTTTAGATACCTAAGTACATTTTTACTGATAACCTTCAGAGTTTAGTCAACTACGCCGGTGTTTTGCGAAGAAATCTGAGAATAATTCAGCTATACTATAATCATCTTCCACTACTGTTGGGGATGGACTATTGTATGCATTGGTATATAACCCTCTCTTCGTTTAATAAAAGAGAACAGGTGTTTTGGAATTTCTCTGGAGACTTCCGCATTCTCTGTCTTCTAGATCTTCCAAGCCTTTCTTAGCGCCGAGACACGAAAGTTTCCAACTTTTCGGTATTCGAATTTAGTTTCATTAAGTAACCTGCGCTTACGTTACATCCTGTTTCTGCAGCCGAGAAAGGTATGCACTTCTTTGTTGAGCCTTAGTAGACAATTACTTGGTTTACGTGCTATCCATGGCACGTATCATTTGATAATTTCTCTTTATAACTCCCTGAAGACCTTGCAGATTCTCTATGAGGGACTCCGACCTAATCGTCCAGTCTGCTGAGGATCCTGCGTATATAATTTCCTGGATATATAACTTTCATGTATCCGCTCTGGCTAAAACTAACACTACTGTTGGCACTAATATCGAGCGCAAATACTAATAACGCATAGTCACTCTACCTGATGGTCGCATATAATCGATGTTTGTGATATCGGGATACTTTAAGGAAACGATTATGATAAACCTCCATCCTTTTCAAGATAATCTATGAGCTATTACAGTTCTTGTTTCTGGTTTATGTAGTTTTCAGCTTAATGGTAGGTTAAACACTTTACATAAAACCACGTTAGTATATAATGTTGCTAATAGTTGTCACTAGTTGATCCAAACAACTTAGAATTAGGAAAATTGATGGAGCACTTGAATAGTTGGAAAATAAGTAGCCATGGAATTTGAATGGACCACCCACATCCTTCGTTAGAGCAGTGTCTGTGAAGTATGTTCTTTGTTTGACTTAACGCGTTCTATATTTTTTGCTGAAATATTAACAAAACGAATTTTTCATTTTTTAGATATGTGTATAAGGGATTGTGTCACTAATTACAGCAAATGGTTTGTCGAATTCCTTACTTTTGTTATTGTAAATCGTTTTTAGTTAGATGAACGATTACATTTGGAATTGGAAAATTTAAAGACCGATGTAAGCTACAGAGCATATAATGATAGCATTACTGTAACTTAAAGCTAACAGCAACTGTTCAACAGCTGGATGCGAAAACACAAGCAGTCTCGATTTTGAATGCCTCATTAGAAAAATGTAGAAAAGAAAAAAATGAATTTAAAAGAATGGCGGAACAAGTATTTTATTAGTCTTTCCCTAATATCTTTCAGGTAATGAATAGATACCAGATGCTTAAAAGAACTCTCATGGAGTATGATAAAGGTGATAATTATCCTGCCTCTGATATAATGCATTTATCGACTAAGCAGGTATGCAGCTTTTGTTTCCTCTTTTAGGTTTGTTTCTCAGCTTGCTTCTTTGTTAGTTGAAAGCCGAGAAGCTAATAAAAGTTTGGAACACGAACTAATGAACTCCAGAGAAAAAATTGAAGAGCTGCAAGGGGATATTAGAGTGTTACGGAAACAAATTAACGATCATTCATCTGAAACTAGATATACAACAGAAGTTAAAATTTCTGGAGACGACCGCCAAACTTACGTAACTCAATTGGAAGAGCTTACTTTACAAGTGCTTATTGTTTTCTTAATGTTTTTATTTTATATTGTTGCGTATGCCTGACCACCGTCTACCTCGATGAACAATGTTGTCTGGTGTGGGAGTAGGCTGGAAGAAAGCTAGAGTCGGCCAAACGAAAACATGGCACCAATCCATGAAGTCATTGACAATTGGGCTGAGCTATGTTAATAGATGTAGACTACCTGGTTGGGGCTCACACGATGATCGTAACAAATGGTTAGAGACTTTAGGTGATATGGCTCAAAATCGATTGCAATGGCGCAGGTGCATCCACTCCTTGTCTTCCTCCAAATTCTAATTTCTGAGCTTATTATAATTTTCTGTTTACTGAATCACTTTTTATTCCAAATCTCATCTCTGGTCTCTATGCCTTTCCATTAGTACTTACTCTGTTACTTCCTTCCCCTACTCTGGGATTTGGTCCGACAATTTAATCTTTATCTGCTAATTGAGGCATGGCAACTTGAACTGATGTACGCATGTACCAAGTTCTACGTTGTAACTGACTGACTGACTGACTTTTATTTTATGTAAACCTTACCTTCATAAAAAATATCACAGAGTTCTTAGGGGGTATCTGACTATCAATTACAAGTAAATTGTAATAAAAATAAATGTAAAACATTACACTATCGAGATTCGAGTGATTTCAACCTTTTTTAAATGGATTTAAAAGAGTATTTATCTACCTTCCGAAGAAAGATAAAATCGAGTAGTGAAGAATTTGAAATAGATTCATTAAAACTGAAGATTCATAGGAAGGTGCGGAATGAATATATCTTCTTTATTACCCTTCAGCGTTTTAGCTGTGTCGCCTAGACTATCCAGACAAATTAATATATTTATATTACGGATCTTAACCATGAAGTTTACATCAGCTTACCTGACTCAGATAGTCAGTGGCTTCATAGACTGTTACCATATCTCAGTCTGTCTGCTTTTAGCTTTTCTTTCAAGTCAACTCTACCTATCAGTATCGACGACGAGTGATCACACCTAGCCCCTGTTTCATTCTTCTCAATTAATAAAGATTCACAACAGCATCAACAAACTTATCATCCCTATGTTGTGCTCCATGAATAACATCCTGAGAAAAAGGTAATACTATTGAATAAACTGGGTTAAAATAAGGCAAGTTAGTCTAAACTCCTGTGAAAGCTCTAGTTCTACATTTATTTGAGTTTCTTTTTTGAGTGTAATTAACTTTTGTTTTTTTGGTTAAAGAATATACAGTGTATGTACTACTCTGACCGTTCTATATTCATTCCTCATGAAGCTTTCTGAACTCAAACGTGAACTAGGTCAATGTCTTGATGAGAAACAAGAGATTGCAACAGAACGAGATATCTATCGTAATAAATGTGATAGGTTGAACAATGAATTGAACTATATCCTTAGTGGAGATGAACGAAAAATTCAAGATATTGACACTTTAATGGCTGAAAGCAGGTAAATATGGTCGTTTTTGTTATCAATCTATTGTAACTTTGATTTGTTGAGATAGCCTTAAATCATTGAAACCCAATTATATTTTCATACATAATATACTCGTTTCTTATGTTACTGTAATGACTACAAACCATATAGTAATCGTTACTCTAATTAATTTTTTTAAACTATGGATAGGGGGAATCAGTTTTTCACTTTTAGTGTTTCAGGTACTATTAAGCAGTGGCTTGATAAAATCTACTGACTGCATTATGAATATAGTCTGGTAAATAACTTAGAGTCCTACACATTTGTGCATCAGCTTAAGCTGTCATACTATATATACAATCAATCATGCCTGTTACTCCTCGTGAAGCACAGACCACCGATTAGCATTCTCCAGCCAACTCTGTCATGGGCTCTCCTTTCCAGTTCTTCCCGAGTGTTCTTTTTGTTATGTCTGCCTCCGATTCCCGGCGTAATATGTTCTTTGGTTTTCCTTTCCTTTGCTTTTGACGATTCCATGTTAGTGCTGGTCTTGTGACGCAGTTTGATGATTTTCTCATTGTGTGTCTTACCCACCTCTGGCAATTTCTCTTGATTTCTTCCTCAGCTGGAAGTTGGTTTATTTTCTGATACAGTAGATTGTTACTAATGATGTCAGGTCAATGGGTCAGGAGTATCTTGAGCAAACAATTGTTTATAAATACCTGTCTCTTTTGAATGGTGCTTTTCGTAATTCTCTAAGTTTCAACTTCGTACAACAGAACTGTCTTGACGTTTGTACTGAAAATCATAACTTTGTTGTTGGCTGACAGCTGGTTTGAGTTCCAGATGTTTTTCAAATATAGAAATGCTGCCATTGCCTTTCCAATCCGTCCTTTCACATCTGCATCAGATCCTTTTTGTTTATCGATGACGCTGCTCAGGTATGTGAAAGGTCTCACATCTTTCAGAGTTGCTCCGTCAAGTGTTATTGGGTTGGTGCTCCATGTATTGTATCTAAGGCTCTTGCTTTTCCCCTTTTGTATGTTGTGGCCTACTACTGCTACACTATCCGTCTTCACTCGTATTTATTACTGTGTGTGATAGAAGGGCTAGGTTATATACAAAGTCAAAATCGTCTAGCTGCATCCATTTTGTCTACTGTATCTCGTGCCTCCCCTGAGCTGTTGAGGTTTTCGTAATCTAGTCAATCACTAGGAGGAAGAGCGAGAGTAAGCAACTTTGTCTAACACCGGCCTTTACTAGGAAGGAATCTGTGAGCTGCCCTCCACTCAAGAATTTACAGTGTAGTCTGTTATAATAATTCCTAATGATACCGATTATCATCTAAGGTACACCATGGTATCGAAGAAGGCTCCATAGTGTTCTCCTGTCCACCCTTTCAAATGCTTTCTTATAATCAAGGAAATTGATATAAAGCTATGAGTTCTATTCAATTGGTTGATCAATAATGATCCATAGTGTCGCAGTTTGGTCGGTATATGATCGGTTCTTATGGAATCCGACCTGTTGATCTGGAAGTTGAGCGTCTACTTGATCACTCATTCAGTTCAACAACACTGTTGAAAACGTTTCCTTTTAGAGTGATACCTCTGCAGTTCTCACACTTGCTAAGATCTTCTTTCTTTGGTATTTTTTTATGAGGTACCCTTCTTTCTAATCTGTCAGTACTTGTTCTCCCTTCCGAATCTTTTTAAAGAGAATGTGGATTATCTTTGCAGTCACTTCGATATCTAACTTCAGTATGTCGACTGGCCTTGCTGACTTGCCACTCTTGATTTGTCGGATGGTCATGTTCATTTCTTTGATTGTTGACGGGTCGATTTTTATAGGAACGTCTGTAGAATCTGCTTCGATGACTGGTGGGTTCAGCGGGAGTCGTCTATTCAAGAGTTTCCGGTTTCGTTGTTCATTCACTTCGGTAATTGGTTTGCCATCCTTGTTCTTGATTGGCCGTTCTCGCTTACTGAATTTCCCAGCTAGTTTCTTCGTTGTATCGCATAGGTGCTTCATATTTCCTTCTCTTATAGCTTTCTCCGCTTTCAGTGTTAGATCTTCTATATATTTCCATTTATCAGTTCTAACACTCCTCTTCACTTTTTTGTTAGCTTCTGTGTATTCGGCCTGTGCCTTAGCCTTCTCTGCTCTTGTTAGGTTGTTATTGATCGTTGTCTTCTTGCCTCTCCTTTCTTGGATCTTATCCAGAGTGTCAACAGAAATCCATTCTTTATGGTGATGTTCCTTACGACCCAAAACCCCCTGACATATTGAAGTTATTGTTTCCTTAATCTCTTTCCAGTTGTCCTGCATATTAGTTCCACCTTCTTCTAGTAGATTGTAAAATTCCTTGAACTTTTTGTTGACAGTTATTTTAAATTCGTTGAGTTTGTTAGTATCCCTAATAAGGGCTGTGCTAAACTTTTGGGATACTGTTGCACCAGTTGTCCAGTGCTTCTTCAGCTTCAGTTTCATATTGGCCACCACCAGATGATGATCTGAAGCTATATCAGCTCCTCTCCTTGTTCTTACGTCTTCCATGGTCATTGTAAACTCCTTATTGATGCAGATGTGGTCGATTTGGTTTACCGTAATATGGTCTGGCAAACCTATGTAGGATTGTTTATGCGTTTGTGGGAAAATATGGTTACACCTATAATCACTTTGTTGAAGGTACATAGGTTTGCCAACCTTTGACAATTTTCGCCTCCTTCTCCCAGTCCATGTTATCCCATGATGTTTTCATATCCGATGTTGTCCATTCCAACTTTGATGTTAAGATCTCTCATCAGAATGGTTAGGTCCTTGGCTAGGCATTTTCTGATGATTTACTACAGCCTCTCATGGAACTGTCCTTTATCGTTTTCGCGGCTATTGTTGGTGTGTTCATAGCACTGGATGTCATTCATTGTAATCCCCTCCTTTATCTTGGAGAATACTTTGATGTTCTTAGGTTCATGAGGTTTCTATCCTACAAGTGCTTTCCGTGCTTCTTTAGACAGTATTAGTGCCACTCCTTATGTGTTTGAAGCATTTTCTTCGTGACTGCAGTACATAAGCATTTCTCCTGAGGATAATCTTTCCTGCCCAACTTGTAACCAATGGGTTTCACTTACTCCAAGTATCTCCAGGTTGTGTCTTTTCATTTTCTCATCATCTTGAGTGGACTTTACCGGTCTCCCACATCGTGCAAATATTCTCTATACTTATTTTAATTGTTGCTACGGTTGTCAAGAAAGGCATCGACCTCGTAACTCCTATAAAAACTCGGCTTCCACAATGGTGCATCATGACTCCTAAAGATAAGACGTTCCAACTCCCAGGGCAGAGTTCAAATGTTATCAATGTTTCTTTCTGGTTAGCGTGTTTCTAGCAATGTTGTTTTTTAAAGATGGAGCTGATAACCCCATTCCCAACCGTCATTCTTTATCTGCGTTGTGACTGGCGGTAAGCCTATGGGGGATTTCAGGCGGAGTTATTACATTAATACAATAAGATCAAATTAGTAAGATTAGTATCAGAATTTAAGATTAGATGATGAATGATTGGATGAATAATGAAGTTTATGACACGTAAGATGGAAAGTAAGTCTGCTTCCTCCATGTCACTCAATATCTTTAACCTTTTCATTTCGTTTTAGGGAAATATGTTCTAGCATCATTATTACTAATTTGATCTTGTCGTGTTAATATGATGGGTCAATTTCGTTAATCTATATATTTGCCGTACTATTCGTAAAGGAGTATGTTACATATATATAGAACAGTCGCTCTACTGAGCAAGTGCACATTTGAGGCTGATTTTCATCGCAAATTTTCATCAGTTAGACAACCATCGGAAAATAAGAGATTAAATACCTGTTCAGTTCGTATTTAGGATTCCTAAGAAATACATCATTAATAACTAGGGTCAAACCTGTGATTTTCAAGTACTATGGCCTGCGTAGAAGCACTAATGCGATAACTTGCTCAATTTTTATGAGCTACTAATTCTTCGAATTCGGGTTCGTTATCATAAACTTTCCAGTTTTAGATTTATTCTTATTATCTATATCCACCGTGCACTTACGTGATTTCATGAAATGTTTGCAACGTAACGCGAATATAGCTACAGAAAGATTCAAGAAGTACCACATCGATGGTTTGTGCATCTCTTTTCTCACCCTTACCTGTCTTTTGAGGGAACGAGTATCGATTACCGTAGAATTTGTACATCGTATATATTCTCCAATGAAAAGAGATTGCACACGTACAAATCTGATCATAAACATTTACAAATAAGCATAAATGTCAGCTAATCACTGTTTATAAAACTTTCCTTTCATTCTTACTTGTTTTGAATACTTACAACTTAGATATATATACAATTCTTTAAAACTAAATACACGGTATTGAATAGAGTGTTTTTTTTATCATTATTGAAACTGCGAAGTTGAAATTCTGTGACCCATATTTTCAAATTCAGTCAATTTAATATATCCAGTGCTACCTGCATATAGTGTTTTCGACAATTAACTCCATCATTCCTGACAAAAATCGCCTCCAAATAGAACTTAACTCATATACCTGGTGGAGGATCGTGTACTTCGATTCGAACCACACAGTTTGTAATTTAGAAAGAACTATGAAACAGAACGATGTTTTATTTTACTTATTTCTTAACAGCATTGATTATGTCAAGTGTCAAATGTTAATCTTTCGCTTCATGTAACTAGAGGTATCTTCATGGTTAAAATGACCATTGGCTTCTAACCAATAGATCACGGGTCCTAATTCCCTCTTTTCCACTTACGTCAGTTTAACTAATCTGACAGTATCACTAACCATATCACACACAACTAAAGTGTAGCTTAAACTTCAGTGTAGTAAGCTTGTGTTATGATGCGAGAAATTCGGGGTTGGTTGGCCGAGTGCCAATTACCTGTGCCTAGTCAATAATTGCGCGTCTGCCCTACGCCCACTGAGTCCCAAGCCGGAATAAAAGGAACACAAGCCGATAGACCAACCAGACAGAAGTGAATTATATTTCAAGCATTCCTTTATATATACATAAAATCAGCAAACCAACTAGGAAATTAACATTAATACAGAACAAAGGAAATAGTGGTAGTGAATTGGAACAACTTGTACACAACCAATTAACTGTAGTTCATAGTAAGAGACAATATACTAAGAATAAATATACTAATCAGGAGGATAGAGTAAGAGGAATGTAACAATCATAGAAGCAAAATGTTTACATTACCCACAGTTAGAATAATTGAAATAGTGTTCTGAAACACAGTACTGAGAGTTTGTTACTTTTCTTTAGTGGTCTGGCATAACAGCTTGTACAAGATAAATGAGTTGCATAATCCTAATGAATAGTAAATTTGACTTTTACATTGTTACATGAGTAAGGTTGGACTCTAACTAGATGTATGGTGTTGATATGCATACTAAGATTTGGACCTAATTCCTTTCTCTTCATTCACAAATGCGTTGCCTACTAAGCTAGTGAGTTTAGGTAAGTGATTACTTGTCCGACGGCTGTGAATTTATTTGTAGAAGTTTATAATTTCCAATTGTTGCTACTAAAAACTAATTGATCAGATCCTACTGTTGCGCATACATCTTGAATAAATAGTCTTAATTGCTGCCACTCAGTTACAAGCTTTTAGTAACGTTGGACTGCGGCTGCTAGTGGAATCTATGACTGATCATTTGCAGTCCTTAACATCAACAGGAAATCACAAACTCTTACAAAGAATAAATTTACTTGAAATCTCTTCACAGAGGTTATCTTCTTGAATTTCTTTGTTAAATTGTCATCATTATTTACTCTTCTCTTTATTATTCTTTCCTTCTAGAATGTTAAAAGATCAGATTGAATTGTTGCAAATGGAAAAATCTTTAGCGCTAAATACAGTAACTAAATACAAGGTTAGTCATTTAACTGATTACACATTTCTGTGTATATGTTGCAAGAAAATGAATACTGATTAAAATGGGTACAACTTTATTCAGTTAGATAAAGTTGTGGCTTATTTTTCTCTAACTAGAGAAACTAGGTTACTAATTTATGGGAGTACGACGCACTACTCGAAATACACTTTCTTGGAAACCAGGAACTATTTGTCAGACTGGAACTTATTTGTCGATGATACCTTTGACGATATCAGTTATATAACGCCTACTTTTTCACAATTTGTATATATTATCATTTGGCAGGTAACGTATGTTAGCTTGGTTCGATGTATACATGCCGGATCCTGACTACCTAATTTATTTCATCTAACTATTTTAAATGTGTGGATGCAATAAATCAGTTATATCCAACTTAGGTCCTAATACTAATGTTCATCATTCGCAACATCATATCAATACTGAGAGAAGAAATTAACAGTGTAAATGGCTAAGGAGTGAAGATAATAGTATTATCGTTAGCATTGAACTAAAAACTGAATGTTGAGAGAATTCTTATTTTTAGTAGCTTATGTTTCCCAGTTGTTGATTTTAAAAACTAATGGTATATATGCATCCTATATGCATTACCCCGATATTACTTTAGGTTGTAAGTTTTAATTAAGTCGTATTATGGCTATTAGTGGAGTTAGGAAGCATATTTCGTTTTATGTTGGACTTATTGTTACCTAAATGCACCTCCATCCCAAAGTTGATGTTCATACTGAGATTCGAACTCACTGCCTCTCGCTAACACGTTGTCCAGTGAACCATTGGGTTGAAGTAACAACTAACTTACTCAATGAGTATGCAATTATATATATTTAAAGGTTTAATTTTTCCCATCGATGATACTTTGGGCCACTAAAACAGAAAATATGGTTCAAGAATAGAGGCAAAATAGATTAGCAAAAGTTTGAAGTAATATTAAAACCGAAGATTTAGGGCGAGAAAAAAACACCTATACCATTGTTACCGATTCCAAGCCATGTCATCTAATGTCTCTAAGCACTGATTGTAGTTATACTACGGACACCAGCTGCGGAGTTTGTACCTGCTATAATAACTAAACTTGGTAGCTGACTTCACGGACTGATGCCACGTCTTAGTTTATCATCTAGTTTTATTCCGATCCATCCTTACTCCAGCTAACATCTTACGTCAAGATAGGTAATAGCTAGACATATATAATGCTTGTTCGAACCACTTAAGTCGATGTAGATTCTCAATTATATCAGCTGATTTGCTGTATTTGTCTTGTATGCGAATGCTTCTTTGTCTCCGTCATCCCTTCAACCTTATTTTGTTTTAGACATGACGAGCAACTTCCATAGGTTGTTTGATTATGACTATTTTAAGAGTCGTTGTGGATTCTAGTCAGTATAACATTGAACATTTTACACTACAGTAGTGATATGTCTGCCAACTAGACGCAATATCCGATTCTCATTTTCTCCGTATAACCCCAGAATAAATCTACGCTTCTACCTGAACACAGGGAAACGACGCGAACACGAGATGAACACTTTATTCCAAGTACGATAGAGAGTGAACTATGTACAAAATATTCGTATATTTATAGTTTTCTGGAACAAAAAATTTATTATTATAATCCATCCAATCAGAACTAAAAAGTTTTTTAGCTCTTGCCGAATCAGGACACGCCACATCGAGATTCTGGAAGGTTCTGTCTATCAATCGTTAGGTGGGATGTCTCCGGCTCTTTCAAACGTTTTGGAAGCTTCGTTGAGGTTTTTGGAAGCCGCCCCAACAAAAAGAAATTGGATAACCTTGCTTCTAAAAGAATGATAAGTTAGAGTAAAATGAAACATTTTTTCAAAGTAGGAATGGGACGTGAAAAGTCGTGAAAAGTATGGATAGATGAACAAGTTAGAATAGTGTAAACTAAGGCCACGATAAAGAATGTGATCTAGCAAACTCTTTTTTAGTGTGCATAACTCAGAATTCAAGTTGCAGATGGGTAAAACTTCTATAACGTAAAATAGTTTATGACATGGGCTTCTTGATACCTTTGACTGGATTCTATAAATTATGTCGAACAATTAATAAGAGGCGAAATGCCCTGAATCTATTACGCATTACAGAATAGGATGCGTGATATATCTACATTGTCATTTACTCGATCATGCCGGAAGATTTTTTCGGGTATGATGACGTAGTTGTCTCGACGAACGACCTATGTACCTAGCACCATATGAGCAGGTAAACTGGTAAATAAACATAGAACTAATCAGTCTTAGTAGCTTATTCTTTAACCGGAAGTGGGCGACTTCGTTCATATTAGAGGTTTATAAACATGTGGACCATTTTTAGTCCTATCAATCATTTGAGCGCCTACGGATTCACATAAAATGGATTCACTGCTACTGATGAGCTCAGAAGTAAGACCATGGCTCTATTTTGAGGCTGTCGTAGCTACAATGTGCCCTTTTGCTTTAATTGTTTATTTTTTAGAAGCTTTTGGATCGAAAACTATCAAAACATTCATCATCAGTCAGCAGTGAAAGTTGTATAACTCCAGCAATTTCACCTAAGCATCAAGGTAGGCAATGTATTCTTTTCTTTTCATTGATTATTGAAAAAGCATAACGACTGTTTGGCATCCAACTTTCAGCTAGTAAGTTCTCACTTCACCTACTTTGGTTTTCGCAGCCGAGTAATGCTGCTGTCCTACACATTTACAACGTGACTTCAATTTAAATACACAAATCAGTTCCTCGTAAATAAGTTTTCAATATAGTGTTCACAAAATAAATGTGTCATTTTTGGATTCGAAAGTATGATGTAAATTATTGTTTATATGGGATGATAGTTTAGTATATTATAATACAAATAAAAGGTGAAGCTCATTTGCCAAGTATAACTTCATGTACTTAGCTTCGAGCTGCATTCTAAGTGTAAGGACTATTATTATCAACTGATTGATCAATTGAGATTGCTGGGATGAAGTTCGAATTACGAATTTAGTGATTGAAGTTATATACCGTAACCGCATATCCTTTATTTGTGATTGTTTAAAGCTGTTACAGGATCATTTTTAAATATCTAATTTCTGAAGTTGCTGACTTGTATTATGTCTAGAACTGCAACCAAGAAGTCATTTTAATAGACTAACTGACATCAACCGTATGCATCTTTCTTACATAATACGATACAATGTCATATACTGACCATCTCTCCGCTTTTTCCACTCAGTCATGTAGCTGGCAAATAATCCGTGATATTGAAGCCGCTTGAATAACATATATATCAAAGCCACTCAGGTCTATGCCTCAGAAGAGTGACACATTACTGAATCTGAGCGTTATTAAATTGGTGAACAATCCACCTTAGATAGCAATGATTAAACATATTGAATCATCGAACATCATCAGCTCTGAAAAAAAAAACACGATTGATATTTTTTTAAAGGCAATATTGATTATATATTATATTATTTGGTCTGAGTATAAGATTAATTGAACATGTTCAATGAAAAAAAAACACGCTGAAACAGGAAAATTATTAAACATGCTTATAGTTAAGATGAAGTGGTTTTGTTCAAATTAATTTTAATTTGTCTATATTCACCATACATTCATTTTGATTGAATACCACTGAAAATCAGAGAACACTTGACAGTTATGTCGTCATAGTATGGTATTCGTCAACAGTGAGCACTCACAACCTCTCCGAATATCTAACTCGGGACTTTCTAGTCTTATGATGAACGCCCAATCATCAGCACATTGAGATAGTGTTGTTGTTACTCAAGGCTATTAAAAGACTGCATTTTATCAGTGTCTTCATCAAAGAGGTCAATATCATCTGAGTATTCTAAGTTAACCAATGAATCTCCTGGTAGGAGATCGATTCTGAATGCAAAGATCAGGTTAATTTAAATAGGTGTTTTTGTTCATCACTGTTAGTAAGAGTTGACATTTAGAATTAACAAACAAATTTTATGCATCACTTTGAATGCTGAATTTACATCGATTTAATGGCACGTATAAACTGAATATACAATAATAAAACTTATTATAATGAACAAATTCCCATTTAGGCATTAAGAAAGGACGAGAGGAGCAAAGAAGTTTCTTTTCAATTAGTCTTTCATCAAAGCTCTACACTTTATATATATACATGATTAACTGTTATTATTTTACAAACACCTTTGACCCTGGAAAATTATTATGTAACACACCACCAATTATTTGGTAATGATTTTCATCCTATTATGTATATATTAGTGTAGAGCTTTGGTGAAAAACTAATTAAAAAGAAGCTTTTTTGGCTTCTCTCGTTTTTCCTTAAACTCATTATAGTTCTTTTTTATCCTTTCCTGACCTATAAAGGATTGTGTCCAAGAGTACGCTAATTGATTTACTTCGTAATGTACTCAATGTCACTGTCTCTACGTGAGCACTTATGAATATGCATTGAAGTGGCTTTTTTCAAAACTTCATTATTGCTTACTTAATCTACATTCCGTTTTATTATTTTCTCTGTTAATTTACTCACTACCTTTGCACTGGCATTGATTTTATATTAATATGTAAAATTAAATGTATTAATGTTAAACCATGATGTAGAGTCAATTCATGAAGACATATTTCTTCGTTCAATTTACATTCTTCACGATATAATGAGTATGTTTAATGAAAACAAGAATTTTGTGTGATTTGGTCTTAATTGGAAAAATGATGAGATCCTAATGAATTATATGAGATTAAGAGTGTAGTTGTTTATCAAATATGTATATCGCACTGCTTTGTACCATATATGCCCTTAGCTGTATTCTGTTTTAATAGTAGGATTCCGTTGAGGAGTCTTCAGTTTAAAACGAAGTAACTGATTTCTAGGAGAAGACAAAGAGTAGATGCATCTACTTCATGTAACCCAATGTCTCCGACGAATAACGTCGATTATTATGCAGGCTAGCTTAATACTCTGCTCCAACTAACTTGGGTTTAATAATTAGTCATGGACTGATGCCACATTTCGGTCTGGTCATCTACAGCTTCCTTCCAACCTCATCATGCCTTAACTATCTCAGTCTATTAATATCCACAATCTTGACAACTTATTTATCATTTTTGTGTAGTTCCCTGTGTCTAACCATAACGTGATCAGTGCCTCGAAGAATACCTATGATTGAACTATGGCTAAGCATAACATAATTCAGCATGTCCCCTCACAGTAAAGTTTTAAACTAGAAGGTTGTTTGGGAGTAGGTGAAAGTAAAACCCGCTTGACTTAGGTTACATAATATTTGGCACCCATCAGGAAGGAACATATTTACAATCTTGGCAAGAAATTGGTGTTCACTGAATAGTATCCAATCCAATGTTTGTCCAGTCCTTTTTGGAATTAATATAACTCTAAAAAAACAAGCTTTCTACCCAATATCTCCTAATTCAACTCTCATCTCAATTTAGTGTATGCGACATCGAGTCAATTAGACTAGCGGCTTCCACCTTGCAACTGGATCGATAGAATGCGATTAGAATTAAGACAGAACTAGACCAAGCATTACATTTGTCACTACTCAGTGATTAATCAATTTTGAATTTGTAAATTTTAAATTAAAATTAACCTGCGGATTAATTTATATCCCAAAATATTCTGTGCATATCATTTCATTTTTAATTGTCTTGTCTTATATGGATTGTTTATTTAATATGCAGAGAAAACAATCTGAGAAGAAGAAAAAATTTAAACTGTGATGACATGGTTTCATAACAATTTCCAGTTGTCTAATAACTTATCTACATTCATTATGTGATACTTTAAAATTTTTATCATTTCACATGTTACTGTGATATGTAATTGTACTTATTAGTAGTATTAGTAGACTTATATGATAAAATAACTATAGATTCATCTTGCAGCCTATTTGAATCTTTCCACATGTTCATGTATATTCCAATAAAAACATATGTATCATTTCATTTTACTTTTATTTACTTGTTTTATATAAAATGCATTTGTTTAAATAATACAATTAAGATATTAAGAACAATAAATTAAACAAAAAAGTATTTCTTCTTAATTAGTTCTTCATCAAGTCTCAACAACTATATTAAAAATCAATCCCAGTAAATCGTGATGGATAATTACTGGTAAACACAATACAAGTTAGTTGACAATTAAAACTGACTATCTAATGATATTAGTACGTGACTGTCTATTAATTATAAGACCCAATTAATTGTGTATAACGGTTATGTAATACTACAGAGTGAAAACATTGGATGTACGACTAGGCAAATCTACCATCACATTTCTGAGCATCATTCCCATCGGTTTGCCAAAGACAACGAAAGACTAAAAGATGTTAGTACAGCCTTCAAAATTACATATCGTAAGCCTACTTCTATTTGTACAATTCGCCATAGTGTATGTTTATTCTTCTAAATCCTTCCCCTTATACATCATCATAACTATGCCTCTAAACTGACATGAAATCTGTACACTTTTAGAACATATTTATTTACTAATATGGAGAATTCCAGTTAACCTATCTTCCGCCTCTAGATACAAACTCTTACAATCAGTGGAGGCCATAAGCATTCACATTAATAAACCAAACCTTTGTATTCAAATGAGGTTTATACGTCTGCTCTCTTTACCTTAGCCATCAAGCTAATTTTGAATGTTTGTATCCACGTCGTATTCTTCATTCTAATTCTAGTATATAATTACTTTTTATAATCAACTGATCATTCGAAACCTACTCTTCATTTTTTTTTACTTCTTATTTCATCAACATGATTAGTGAACTGATCTCCAAATCTGATTTCACATGTTTTCACTCTCTAGTATTACATAACCGTTATACACAATTAATTAGGTCTTATAATTAATAGACAATCACGTATCTTCTTTCTTTTACAGATGTTACTATCATTAGGTAGTCAGTTTTAATTGTCAACTAACTTTGTATTGCGTTTTCCAGTAATTATCCACCACGATTTACTGGTTTTGACTTTTAATGTAGTTGTTGAGACTTGATGACGAACTGCTTGAAAAGAAATACTTCTTCGTTCAATTTACTGCCCTTAATTATATTTCTGTATCAATCACAATATTCAGCATTACATAGACAATGCAGATCATGTCACATAGTTCAATTTCAAATTGTAACTGAATAACGATTTGTGTTGTTCGTTCTTTTCCTTTCTTTAACTCTCATCTTGTATAATTTTATTTTTAGTTTGAAGAATTTGCCTGTTTTCTTTGTTTCACCTGGTTGATGGAAAGTAGTGTATGTATTATAGGCTTTCTTTCATCGATCAGTTTTTAATGAGACTAATGGTAATGGATAATGACTGTCATGAAGCTCTACATAGGGTCTATGCTATTTTAGAATCCATCGGAAAGGCATATTTGAAATTTTGGAGAGACTGATGCTTGATTCACATATATCTACAATCTGTGATTGTCACCGTTGAACTATTCACCCCAATACTAACCTCATTTAGGACTTGTATATTTGGATTGACTGATTACTGAGTACAATTTTCAATGCAATATATCTAGGTTTTTAGTCGGTTAATCATGTACAACGTAGAACATTGGATGTGTGTGGATTAGTTCAGATTGTTATACCCAATCAACATAGCCAAATGAATACCTAATTAGTAAAAGTTGTAATCATCCCAATTATAATAAAAACGATATGATAAAGAATCTCATTCGAGAGGAATGAATTATATCGTTGAAAGGAATGCGTGTAAAAGATTTAGAGATCAGGAAATAAAGGAACACAAATAGTGTATGTACTTGCACCGGCTTAACTGTGTCGCCCAATGTCTCTATTTGTTATAGTAATCACGCGGACTCCTACGATAATCGCTCAGACTGACAGCCGATTACTTTACGGACTCATGACAAGTTTTTGTTTAGCTATCCCTAACTCTCATGCTCCTACTCCAATCACCACAGCTTGTAGAGGTGGTTTGAGACAAGTAATATGTATCCCATCAGCAGTCAATGAAAATCTATAACCTTATCATCCTATTTGTTATTTTTTTTCAATACCCTGTTTGCTCAATAGTGTATACAAATGCTAAAAATATTTTGAAGACACCTATTATCCAATACTAGTTGTCTACAAAAGTATCATCTACTCTTAAAGGCTACGTTTCACACTCATACATACTGCTGTTTAATAGAATTCACAATGTCACTTAATCATCGATAGAATCCAATCACCATTAAAAACGAGCAGGCATAGATGACATTGGTTATGATTCAATGATTAATCAACATAAATTACTTCTGATTCCAGTGATTTATAAATCGACATTGTAATTTTACATCAGGATTATGCGTTCATCATTACGCCATAATAAGTTATTTAAATAAATATAAACAGTTACTCTATGTATATTTGAAATCAAAGAAACACAGAAATTTCGGATATTAGTTCTATCACCACTATTTAGATGAACATCGTTAAGATTGAAATTTTCCATAATCAAGTTAATTTCTACGGTTTCATATTGAGTATAAACAGTTAAGTAGTGCGTTCTACTTAAAGGAGATAGATTTAGACATCACTTTATTAAAGATAACTTGCTTTATGTAGGCTACTTCTGCACACTCACATTGATCCTAATGTATTTTATCCCAATAAACATTAAACAGAAAATGAACAGTTGATTTCTAGTAGAAAGATCACATGCTATCTTCCGAAAAAACAAGCACTTCACCTGAATCCAATGTTCATACATATAGTTTGTCGTACGGAATGGTTAAATTGTTGTTAACCAAATGATTACTAATTCCGAATTCAATTTTAGAAACCAAAGAGAATTTGTCGAGAAGAATATTCTTTTGAAGGTATTTATTTGTTCACGTTAGTTTGTTATGGATTGAAAGTGACCAATATCTGTTACCATATATGCATTCCGAGTTGATTGCCTCAGTACAGCAGTAGTTTGCAAATATGGATTAGTTTGGATTGTGGCTGGCAAGTGGAATTCATCACTCTTGTATCGTCCTATTTAGGACTCGTCAGGTGGATGTTTTCGCATACCAATGTTTTCATTCAAATCGGGACTCAACATAAAGATAAAGTACAATGACCTTGGAGGCTGCTGGTTTGAGGGCAAGATACAAGACGGTCGAGATAGGTGTAACACTGACCTCGCGTCTGGAAAGGATCAATGAGATCTACTTGTATAATCTATACGGCCTGACTACGCAGACGCTGATTGTTCGAACCGCAGCCAACGTGACTAAGCTTGCCGAGAGGTTGAGTGTGAAAGACTAGCGAATCGTTTATTGCATGTGAACACAGGCTCTTACATAACACATTTCGGACTAATCGGTGATAAGAAATACAATAAAGACTGACTTCGGGGGTGGGGAGTTTCGTACAGAAAACCTGATAAAAGTTCATTGTAACATTTCGATAACTCTGAAAGCAAAATAGATCTGACAATAAATAATAAGTTTGTAAAAAAGCCTACAACTTAAGCAATATAAATATCATAGTTACTATGTGATTGGTTGATTGATTGGTGCAGCTTGACGACAAAAGTCCCAATAACATGAAGAATAAGCTTCATAGGTTGTGATTCAGGATTCTTTGTTGTCGTCAAATTATATATACATACCGGTTCTATATATGTGACTATCTGAACTCAGTACCCCAGTGGTGAATGCGGTGGAGTTTTACACGAAATGCTTCAAGTTCTAGTCCAATTGTTGGATTTATTTGTCATAAAATCTGATTAAGGAAATTGCAAGTGAATGCAAATATTATCTGATCAATGAACATCTGTTTGCTCACCATATATCACTAACCAAATCATAGGTTTAACATCCATTAAATTAAATAGTAAAGCGCAGTTATCTGTGATATTTAGTTACAATATCAATAAGTGTAACTGGTCATGACTCTGATAATTTGATAATATCCTCATGTTTAGGAGTAATGACTACTTGGGTTATTACTGCAGCGGTGAATAATTCCCTAAATAAATAGTTACATAGGTCCTCGTCATTGATACTTACTACTTTTGTTTTGACGAGCACGACTAGCTGAAGACACTCGGTCAAACATCACCACCAGTTCACAATACGATGTGTGAATTAATTCGTCCTCTAGTGAGCTAGCCTAGACGTTGCTAACCCGGTAACACTCTACTCACAAGCACCTTCTCCATCCTTCACTATCTTCTGATTTGTTTTAATTCGTACGCTTAGGTTTCATTGTTAAAAGTTAATCTGGTTTAATGACAAACGTAACTTGGTCACATACCGAGTGTACTTCACAACTATTCAGAAAGGTTTATATTTTCCTGTTGAATTCTGTCAAGTCTGTTTGTATAGGAGTGTTCAGAGCAGATGATGCGATCTTACATGTAGCTATAAATCTTTTACGATCTTTGAATATTGGCTAACCGTGGAATCTCTGAAAGTGTATATTTCGCTTTATTTTGAACTAGCCATCTGAATATACGTGTCTGTATCACAGTAATGGAACCCAATACCTGTTACTTTAAATTCAGACGCGTCACTCATGTATTCCAGATAACCACTAGCTTATTCAATGGATATGAATTTATATATATATAAATGGCCTTAGAATCATGTTGTTGATATTAAGAACCAATACAATCAGTTACTCCATTAATAAAATTTAAGGTATCAGGTAGTAAGAAATAGTCGGTAGGAAATCTTGCTTCAAGCTTGTTAATATGCTGTGCCTTATATCCTAATAAAAACAATACTTTCTGATTTGATATAATAAATTGATCTGAATTAAACAACCATTGGACAGTTTCCACAACACCCAGTCAGAGCCAACATTAGCTCACTAGTGGCTAACTTCCGGAGGTAATTTATTCTAGTGATGAAATGTGACCATTGGAGTTCAGTCATGTTGGCTATTTATCAGTTTACCTTTATTGACAATGGATGAGATCACACAAATCTAGTTAAAAATATCAATCGTTGGGAGCCAGCTCATTCCACAAAATCTTTAGGTCCTAGGTTCGATTTCCTGATAGGATGGAGGTGGATGTCCACTTCTAGAGTCTCATACTAGAACAAAACACCTGTTCAGTGCTTTTTGATAAAATTTAAGGTTGTCTAAGTCAGATCCTCAAGTAAAATTAAGATATTTACATTAAGTGATTCGTAACCGATATCATGTTTACCTATTACTTATTGTTGGGTAGAACAAGAAAACCCCTTGAAACAAGTTCGAAAAGGCGTAGATATTAATAGGAAACATTGTGTCCTATCAGCATGCAGATAGTTTTTTATCAGAAACTTCTAGACAATAAGAAATCACGTGATATGTCTCTGATTGAACAGTTATCTTACAAATACTGTGTTTAGTAGGATACAGAAATCTCTAGAAGCACAAAGGACATTTATGATACTATAAATGCCCTATAAATACCCTATACATAATTGAACCTTGCAGTATAGTTTTATTTTGCCATATTTCCTGCCTTCTCTCTCGTGTTAACGTTGAAGTGTAGTTTTAGTCTGGGGGTCGTATCATAACTTAGGAGCCGAATCAAGCGGTCAGCCTAAACGAGATAATAATTGACGACAGAGATTTCGCAGTCGATAAGAAAAACCCAAACCACGCGTCACAACAATGATAAATAGAAACATTTGTTAATTTTCCAGAATAAATAGTAACATTCTTTGTAAATTGTATAAAATAATCATTAATAACTGGTTTCATGTAATACTTTTTTGTATTACACTGTTTGAAATGACTGTCACATTATGTAAATTTTAAAGAAAATAACTTTCAATAAGATATTTTCAAATCATCATCTTCTTCTTCATTATTGTACGTAACTGATTTAGTCGTTGTCATCATCTTCGTTATGAAAGAACTTGTCTTATTAATTCAATGTATTTACCCATATCTATGTGTTTGTTGTTTCCAATTGAATGTTGATTTACATCTTTTCACTTCAAATGCATTAAATGCACTAGGAATTGGAAATATTAAAGAATTATCTAAATTAGTTAATTTTTCAATTGATTGTTTATTATCTTGTTGATATTTATCTTTTGTTGTTAAGTGTTCACCATTTAAATCATCACCACCACCACTACCAACATTGTCATTATCCTCCTTATCAACAACATTTTTAAGTGATAATCTATGCCAACTTTGATAATTAGGCCAATTTAATTCATGTAATACAATTGATTTTTCTTTATTAATTAGATTTTGATAATCAGGAATTTTTCTATCAAATAAATCACCATATTGATGAATTGAAATATTTCGCTTAAAAAAAATATCAAAAACAGAAAACAAATATTCTTTTTCTTTTAATTTATTTGTTTATATAGAAGATTTAAGGAATAGTTTAAACTGTATCTTGTGTAGTAACTGACACTATTTCATTTATTCTAACTGTCTGTAATGTAAACATTTTGTTTCGATTATTGTTACGTTCCTCTTACCCTATCCTCCTGATTAGCATAATTACTGTTATTAAACTGTCTCTTATTATGGACTACAGTTAATTAGTTGTGTACAAGTTGTTCCTATTCACTACCACTATTTCCATCGTTCTGTAATTATGTTAATTTTCTAATTGGTTTGTTGTGTGGTCTGATTTTATGTATATATAAAAGAATGCTTGAAATATAGATTCGATTCTGTCTGGCTGACCTATTGGCTCGCATTCTTCTTATTTCGGCTTGGGACTAAGTAAGCACAGGGCAGACGCGCAATAACCAACTAGGCACTAGCGATTGGCACTCGGTCAACCCCAATCACCCCCCACACCCCTCAATTCTCTCGTCACAACAATCAAATAATCATTAATGTTGTTGGATATTTTGGCATGTTTTCCAGAAGTTTTTTTTTAGAACACTAGTTATCTGCAAATTGATTAACCACTATAGTAAAATCATTGTGATACTTTTTTAATTTGTGATTTTGTTTTTTGGTTTTTAAAGATTATGGAATAGGTTTCTAATGAGTAGGAAGTGTTTAGGTAATTATGAATTTTCGACCTTATGTTTGTAATTTCCTACTGTTTCATTTTAATTCTTAGAATTCAGGTATATACGCTTTCGATATTATATCAAAATGAACTGAAGACGCTTTGATCTTGTAGCGATTATTGATTTTAAATTCAATGGTTGACGTTTCTGTTATGACGCGAGAAAATTTGGGAGTTGGTTGGCCGAGTGCCAATCACTAATGCCTAGTCGGTAACTGTGCATCTGCACTGTGCCCACTTAGTCCCAAGCCGAAATAAAAAGAATGCGAGCCAATAGATCAGCCAGGCAGAATCCAATCGAATCCTATTATATTTCAAGCATTCTTTTATATATACATAAAATCAAACCACACAACAAACCAATTAGAAAATTAACATGAATACAGAACAAGGGGAATAGTGGTAGTGAATAAGAACAACTTGTACACAACTAATTAACTGTAGTCCATAATAAGAGACAGTTTAATAACAGTAATTATGCTAAACGGGAGGATAGGGTAAGAGGAACGTAACAATAATAGAAACAAAATGTTTACATTACAGACCGTTCGAATAAATGAAATAGTGTTCTCAAAACACAGTTCTGAAAGTTTGTTACACTTCTTTGTGGTCCGGCCTGACAGTTTCCAACTTTGTATGGTAACATAGTATAAACAGGGTATCACATTCTTAAAATAAAGTCAATGTTACCTATTATTGATTTGTGAGTGAAAACAAACATGACTAAACTCGTTACATATCTTTGACTAACGTTATAAATGACTCCTTTTCACTCTGTATTTGTATCTAGCCACCATTTATTACTTGATATCTGACTCTTGACTAGACGTTCAGATAATTGTCCATGTAATAGTAAAAGCCAAATTATTATGTAAAATAATAAGACAATAAAATGATAGAGAAAAGTAGCTGTATCATCACGACTTGAATCTTCCATAGAGAATCACAGTGATTTGTTCTTATCAGTCGTGGTTAACGAAACGAAATAGACTAAACATTAACCTTTTTCCAGCTTTAATGATATACCTATTAACAGTATGATAGAACTTTGTGTAGTATTTTAACAATGAGTTTATTGAAGTGGTTTTGTGAAAGCAAGTGGCAAGTTTAAGTGTTTGAATTGGTCACAGATTGATGTAGGTTGAGTGCCAATGCAAATCAAGGAGCACTGTACACTTATTTCATCATAATATATGAGTCCTATACTAGGACAAAACAGCTGCCTAGTGCTCCCTGGTTTTTAGTGATACCCAACCAACATCAACAAATTTATCGCCAGTTAATAATTCCTCATATCCTTTAACTGGAATTCTCAATATACGAACTATACGTGATTGGGATTTTTGTCATTTTCCTAAATTCGCATTATAATTAGTTGTCAATAAGTAATGTAAGTACGAATTAACTGGGACAGAATACATATAATAACTAGAAATGTAATGACTAAGAACGGAATAACCAAGAAAAATACAATGACAATCTGTATGACAATGTATGTATAATATACCTGGTATATTGCCAAGTAATGCAAATTTATCCCGGCAGTGTTACTAAGACATTTGAGTACATAGAGATGAGAATGTTTAAATTCTAGTTTATGTCAAGAATGTTTGAATTCTTGTTTGAATGAATTTGAATTATGTCTTTAACTATCCAGAGTGTTGTTGAGCCGTTTGAATGTAATGAATTAAGAATATTGAAATTTTAATTTAAGTAGATTGAAACCATTTGGAAACGTGCTAGATATTCAAAGCTATATAGTCTATGGTTCTTTGGGGACTAGGGTTATTCACAACTCTCTTAATGTTTAACAAACATGTGAGATCTGCCTTTTTCTATCATTTTGCCCATTCATTTAACGGATAATTATAGCTCATTATAGTGTAATTTTCATCAAAAGTTTTATTTCAAGTGTCCAGGATTACTTGTAAGTAACTTTTTTAAACAAATCAGTGTGACGTAGCTCAGTTCTATTTGTCGGATCGAGAATACACATATAATAAAAGTTAGAGCTGGAAATGAAATCTCTGATGACAATCTGAAACAAACACTCAACAAAAGTTATCAAAAATGCTGAACACATCGTTCGTATTTTAAATTTATAACATTGTGAACCTCAATGCAATAAGATAGTCGGACACACGGAGAAGCACTCGCAGGTGTGAAGAAGACACATTAGTTAGTAAAAATGAATTGGTCATATGAAGCATTACCAAATAACCAATATGATTAATGTGACGTACTTCACTGTCACGTGATTTTCAAGAACTGCATCCAGTTTACGAGTTTAAACCTCAATACACTAATAATGTTAATTCCATTTTAAAGGTATTAGTATTCGAATTCCTAAATTACTGTCACTGATTCAACCAAGGTTTCCGTTTAATATCCCACCCCAAAAACACACAATTCACTATATCCAAAGAAAAGGAATTGTTTTTTCTTTCTACATTAATAATGAAAACGATACTTGCGCATTAGTTGAGTTACATGAACTTATCTGACATTCCTTTACATTTCTATCTCGCTGTATTTTCATTTTATACTATACATCTCTTGAAAAGGTTCGTTAATGTCTAAAATTCTGTCTCATCCTACTGTCTCAGTTAGTTATGGCTCAATATAGGAGTCAATGACAATCCTGATGTGATTGTATTTTGCGTCTTTTCATAGAACTAGAAAAATTCCTTAATGAATGGGGTCCTTTTTGACTATATCATTTATGTGATCATACTGTTTTCTTGTTACATTCTTGTTACTGTTTACATTATGATCCCTCCTCCTTCGTCTTTTACTTTCTCATAATATGATCACTTTAATTGTGGATCGCATACATTATCGATGCCCAGGTGTATCAAAGTTTTGTGTGTTTAAATTATTTATTTAATTGCTGTCTTCATTTACTTTAATTCCATTGATCTATGTCTCGTGTTTTATTCGATCTGTGAGAGTTTTCGATTTGAAAGACCAGTCACGACAGACATATGGACACCATCGATGGAGGATAAGTTGATTTAAACTCGATGAATAGTGATCATTCATTCTCGAAATAGTGACTAGTTGGTATTGTTTATCATGTGATATGAAGTTCCTTGGTGTAATGTAGTATGGAGTTCTGAGGCGATGTGAGGAAAGAACCATTTGTTTAACATACGTGGATTCGGACGTTACTGAGTGAGAATAAAGCTGAACTTCGGATTAGTCGAATTTGTATTCACGAAATGTTGCATGATGTAGTATTTCTATAATTTTGGACTCTAATCATCCTCAGAAATCATTTTTATAATTGTCCATTCAAATGTTTAAACCACATGTATATCGTCGAATAAGACTGCATAAAACTTGCATCATGAATTGCTGATTCTCAAAGATGATATTTATCGGAAGAGTGGATAGTATAAGTTAAGTTGAAGTGAATTTGAGTTACATCCCCACATTGTTTTAACTAATTAGGTCATTATTGAGCGGATACATTTATTTGTGTAAAAAGGATTCGGTCACAATATCAATTAAGTTCATTCACTTCATTCTTTTAAAGCGTTCATGACCACGTTACTTGTCAAGCATATGTATACGATCTATTATATATATGTATATATATACATATATACATATATATATATATATATATACATATGTAACAAAACCCACAGAATCAGTATCACCCTATGTATTTGTAAATATGAAAACATACCAGATCCTTCAATTGTTTGTCAACACCTCCAGATTTTGAAACCATTTTTAAGAACAATCTACGGTTGTCATGTAAACAAATTGCATAATGCAACGGGGTACGTCCAAGACAGTCTTGATAATAAACAAGTTCTTGACATAGTTCAATTAATTGAAGAACGAAATCTGTCCTACGAAAAATTACCGCAAGATGTAATAGAGAGCGTTCTCTCCAGTCACGACCTTGAGAAATGTTAATAACATAACAATACATTAGTACTTCCTTGTCTAGATATTTATGAAACATATTGAATATGTAACATATCTCAAATGTTTATATTATTGATGGGAAATGCCCATTTACCCATGATAAACGAGAATTTAGCTTACTGAAATCCATATTCGATTAGAGTGCCTAATTCAATGTGGTAACTATAAACTGACCCCCTGAAGTTTTGGAATTAATGCTTTTGCCAAAATAAATCTAAACTGGTAAATTATTTTCAGTTAACCTTATTCTGAGCAGGGGAGGGGGTTTTCTTCATCTACAACATCAGGAATACAGATTCGTTAGATTCTTGCGGAGACAGATATGATCAACTTTCTATTCAAGCCATTAGAGATGCAGATGCTAGAACTTGTCAGTTAATTGCTTCATTTATGGCTTCTGTAAATGGATCTTTATGGTGTTCTATTAAGTTTTCTTTCTTAAACATCAAGAAAGTGAAAGTTTAGTTTATTTCCATTTTCGTGAATCAATCTAATGGATGAATAAGATTTATAGAAGATATGTAGAATATTGTATTGACATAAATTGAGTTAATCTTGTTTTCTTGAACTTCATGAATACAGTACGTCTTTAAAATCCCTCTCTTATCATTTTGCTTAATTCAATTACATTTTACATTCTAGTTTCTATGACATTTTTAATTCAACTTTGATTAGAATAAGAAGATGTAATTGGGGTAGATGTTACATCTACTCTATTCATACAACAGTTAAGTGAAGAACTAAGAATTTAGAATGTTTGTATTGATAATCGTTTCACATAGCATACAAGTTATAAGGTGATTTTCTGTTAACCATCATTGTGATATCAAGAGATTTTTTATCGAGCAATAATCATCCTCGTTAGTTGAACTGTATTTTCATCTACAATTACTACTGTCAATTGTATTGAGTTCTAGATGTGTTTGAAGATTTTAGAATGAACTTGTATCTTCCCGTTTATTTGTTATGAACTGAAGCTGGTCAGTCTCTGTTGTTAGATGTACATCCTGAGCGGATTGCCTTGATATAGAGATCATTCACTAGCATTATATTTGTGTTTGAAGATTATCTAAAGTTATCTGATACATTTTGATTGTTTACTAAGTATGTTGTACTCAGCATTTTTTATCATTCTTCAGTCTATTAAGTTAGTAAATGTTGTATGTTACAATGTATAATATACTTAACCTTTCTTCATTTTAAGTGGATAGATATGTAAACATCAATGAAAATTACATTCTGATATGTAAGAGTCATCCACATTATTCAGAAGTACTAAGTGTAATATACTTAGTGGATATTAAAGTCATTGTGGATAACTTCATTCGATTATACTTGTAATCATTCCTTTTTCTTTTTTCTTCCAACTTATACTTCAGAGACTTGTTACATTCTAAAATGTATTACATTGATTACATCATCTTCTTTGTTCATTTAAAAAGAAATCTAAAATAAGTTTTGACTATTTAAGTTGGATTGTGACTGGCAAGTGGAATCTAGATTGGGCGTTTCGTTCTATTTGGGACTCGTTTGACTGGTTTATGTTTTTAGTGATATTTTGTTAAAATGATTACGGTGTCACCAAAACCAAAAACAAAATAACACTAACATTTAGTATTTTTCGTGTACTTTTTTCATGATCATATCAACTGGAGACATTAAAACTGTATTAATCAATAAAAGTTAATGTTTGTGCACCACTTCTAGTTTGTAATATTATTTCGTGATAGGCATAGCAACCAAATAGAGAATAAACGAAGAAAAAAAAGTACACACTAGGACATAGGCTGAAAGTTCCCATAAGGTTTTTTTTATCATATTTATCACCAAATGTGTACTTTATTAATTAAAAAAACATGTTTATGTTCAGTTTTTACATGTAGTTAAAGGGAAACCATCAAAGGTACTTTAACCAACATTCATTGTACTATTAAAGTAACCTTATTTGAGGACGAATTAGAAAGGTTTTGTGATTTATAGTTTGTATTTGTTGCAGATTGATCCCGATTGTGTAACTATGAGGGTCAAGAAGTACCGGTATGGGACTGTTCATCAGTTCACCGCTCTACTTCGTCAAGGAATCGAACTCAGGACTTTCAGGCTTAGAAGAGAACACTTACGCACCAAATCCAATTGGCTGACTTACTTTCAGTGGTGGGATTACCTTTTCAATGAGTTTGTGTTAAAGCGCCACAATAAGTCAATGCTATTGGTGATAATTATGCCACTATTGATATATCTGGACTTCAACAGTTACGACTAATCCATCAAGCTACAGCAAAAAATTTATTGAAATGGTTGATCAGCTGGTGCTGATAGTTAAGTATTCAGAGAGATACGTGAGAGTCCTCGGTTCGATTATTTTGTGGAGTGGAAAGTGTTCTTAAAATAACTTTAATTCAATTTTTGAGACAATAGAAAATCGTCAATGGAAATTTTCGGTGTATTATGATGAAAGTATATTTTATCTTTATCTTTTCCACATTAGAATGTGGTTAGAGATATTCTGTAGGATATCCTGCTTGCTTAGGTTTCGTGCTAGTTACCACTCATCAGATTAACATACTTTTGATTTTGACGTAAATGCCGCTCCATGTGTGATCCAAACCTCAATCACCTATTCTTACCAATCACTTCGAGCAAGAGTGACTGAGATGTTTGCACTGATAATGACGTCACAAAGTACAAGGTTGGGTGATGCAGGTTCGATTCTCACTGAAAACACAAATCTTTTCAAGATTGAAAGTATATCTTACTGACGAGTACCAACCAGCATTAAACCGAGGTATATTAAGGTTACCTGCCAACTACCTCTAACCACCTAACATCTACATATATATAGTACACTATGGCGAGATACTTCGATAAGTGATGCCATTGAAACTTGGTCGACAGAGTCTAATCAACACTACAGAACTAGGTAAACGTGACGTTAGTTACTAATCAGTTATCAGTTAATACACTTCTGTTCAAAGTTTGTACGAACTTGGAAAGGCTTAAATTATCATTGTTCGTGTTAATTACAATACATATGAGGATTTGTTTAAGTAGGAAAAGATGTCTATGAACAAAATATAATGTTGAAGTGGAAGTCAAGTTTTTAAGTGAAATACTGGTACAAGATGAACATCCATCAGGAATTTATAAACTAGTAAGGATGCTATAATTAGGTGTTATGGAGATTATCGAATGTTAATCTGATATCACGAATTTGATATTTGAATTAGACAACCGTTGAGAACCATGAAGCATTGGATAGATGTTTAGTCCTAGTATGGAACTCCTCAACAGTGTATATCTACGACCCAACCATTGACCGAATCCAGAACCTTATGATTCCGAAGTAAACGTTTTTCCACTAGACCATTAAGTTAGATCCTGACGGTTGGTATTTCTAAATCGGTCACCACGCAATATGTTTGCGCGACCTAATTCATTGTCATCGGTGAGTAACTGAGGCATAGCTGACACGTTCGGACTCCACTAGTCACATCTCATTAGAAATCCAGGAATTACCTCTAGGAGTTAGTCACTAGTGAGCTGTAAAACATTTGAACCTAATTAATATTTTCAGTATGAAATTAACATCTTCATTATTGTAACATTTATAAATTAGTCGAACAGTTTAATATTGTAATGAATACATAGATTTATGATTAAAAGTACCTTATTAATATGATCATAGTAGTAATGATTGCAAAATATAAATCATACAGTATCTAGACCATTGGATCACACCTCTTAATGCGCTTATTGATTTATATGTAAGTTTATTGAGGTATTGAGAAGTGAATCAGTTGAGAACGGTTGAATATCTTCCTGATGTAATTGATGTAATGAAATAAATTACGTAAATTTCAAACTGAGAGAGGAGGGAGGGAGCATTCGAAATATCAATGTACATTAGAAAAACAAATTTTCGTTACAATATTCACGTAGACATCTACCAAACCCGAATTGAGAACTTCAACTACTGTGTCAGGAATCTAATAGTCTACATTTTTAAACTTCAGTAAGGTTGTTTCTTGGTTTAATAAGACTTATCCAATTCAACGTATGTTGCGGTTACTATCGTACTAATGATCTGACTGACTTGTATGTGGAACTGACTATTCTAAAAATAACACCAAGAATAACAAAAACTTACTCATTATCACTTTTTTTATGTTAACCAGACGAAGAAATTGTTGATAATCGTTAGTTATAATTGTCTTATGAACTTCATTCATTTCCAATCGATATTGATCAACAGTATTTAACAATGATACCATTTCACTATGTCCTTTTTGTTCAGCTAATAATCTGGCAGATTTAAATCGTGGAGGACCAGAATTCGCTAAATGTATATAATTGTATCCATAGAGAATTAATTCTTCCATGGATTGTAAGTGATTAGCAGAAGATAGAAATGCTACTTGACGATCAATCAGCTGTTCAGCTGTTAATAAATTCCCAGTCTCTGAATCTATAATATCATGAAGCTCAAAAGGATCTGGTGCCTACAAATTTATAAAAGAGGATTGAACAAAAAAAGTTTTTTTCTTAATACAGAAGGCTATAGTAATTGTGTATTTTAATAGTTTTACGTAACAAACTGATTAAGAAGTGCTTGAAATTTATCTTGTCCTAGTTCGGAACATATTAAAAGAAGTTAGTACCTAACAATGATCGAACCTTGAACATACGATAATGGTGGAGACTACTTAGCTACTAAATCATTGAGTTAACATTAACCGGTTTACATTTACAAAGTCGCTCAATATTACAAATTGTCTGAAGTTAGAAATGTCAGCAACCGTATGCCATCTCAGAGAACTGAATATTAAGTGGTATCTACAAGAACTAGAGGTACTTAGTTCATTCAATGAAGTGGTTGTAGATACACATTACTGATGATGACGAAACATCTTTCTAGATCTTCCTAGTTTTCAATGGTTGTTGAGTTTCTGTCATTCCGTGGTGTTAAGTTAATAAATAAGTTCCCATATACACAAAATATTGAAAGCTAACTACATTTATTAGTCTTTCTGTTATGAATCATATCTAATTTAAGCATATATAACAATAAATTCTTCTTTCTCATACATGAATTCATCAGAAACGTGATGAATATTGAACATAAAGTGGATATCTCTAATTTATTGACAACAATAGATGAATACATTCCACTTTGTAAATATGATAGTTATCAATAATTTCCAACATGACTGGTTTATACAGAATGACAGTATAGTCAATGCATCTTTGCAATGGCAAAGATAATCGTAGTCGAAAGATTTTGTCTATTATATACTTTTATTTTCATTTTATATATCAATTGACATTCATTAAACAAGTTAACTGTAGATTTAATAATGCCGACTATTTACACAAATAATTAATCTTATTATGATTACTATGACTTCACCTTGGGTAACTTATATTGCTAGATTTTCAACTTCAAATTACACATTAACCTTGTTTAGTAATTTAAGCTTCCATCTACCTTCCATGTAACTTACTAATCATCACAACATCATTTTTAATTAAAGTATTGCAAAACTGTTGTTTCTAACTATACACTATTAATAATAACTTTGTTGAGATGAGCAATTGATATTGAATGTTTTTGTAATTTGATTCTTTGATTGACTTTAGTTAAATAACTATTGGCAACTAGAAAATACTAAGCAGATATTGAATTCTAAAACAAAAGCTTCTTGTAACAATGTGTACTAAAGAAAGATAAGAATGAAAAAGGTATATGTGAAACAATACAAGTGAAATTAGCTGTAAAAAATAGATAACACAAATTGTCTGTTTAATTTTAATCTACATGAAGTAGGATTTCTGTTAATTTCCGTCTAAATGGTAAGTATGCACTGGTTGGTGTTAAGAGTTAAAATCTTGTAAAATCTGAAAGAAACAAGAAATACTAAAAAAATATCCAAATTATTCAAAAAGGTTTTTTCTAATTATTAGGAAAGACGAATAGCTGAAGCAACTGTACTTAACAAAAGTGAAGGCCTTTCTATCCACCCAACATGGACTTTGTATCCAACCGATCACAATTAAATTACATTCACATTTCATTCACATGAACATACATACAATGTTATTTTCACATAATCTCATTTCACATCACACTAACATATGCATGGACACATGTCCAACATCAAACCACCTTGACCCAAATAACTTGACATGACACCATCGAAACTCGCATTTTGATTGTATGAACTTATTTTGATTCTGATTTGTTCCATTGTATTATTTAACCTTGTGCTAATTCAATTAGGGCATTCATTTCTCTGAAGAAACGACTTACACTAAGCTGAGAAACGTCAGAAAAATTTTAATTTCTACTCATTGGAATTTTACAAATATGCATATCACTCATTTTATAAACAAGAAATACTAGATTACAATAAACTGAAAAAAAATCATTCATTGACATACCTCTTCTTCAAATGGTCTGAAATTTTCATCTATTTTACAACAATCATTATTTGTTTTCATTAATTCTCTTCTTGGCTTGTTTAATAGATCTCGGGCAGTATGTCCCCAAACATCTCTATAAAAAATCTTCACTCCTCGTTTTAATATTGTAGATAAAATCAAAGTTGCCCATCGTAATCCATTCAAATCATTAGGATGTATAACATGAAAAAGATTTACTGCATAATGAAATAAAGATGATCCATTTGAATCTCTTAAATGAATTGGTGCTTCTTTGATTATTTCATAAGTGTGTTGAAGACCGACAAAATTTTTAAAACTCCAAAATGCAACTGGACCAAATGGTTCTGTTTCTAAAAAGCGTTGAAGTGATCAATAAATGTTTGAAATGCGATAGTTTGAGGAGATCGATATTAAGTTTAGTTGAGTGAATATGTCACAGATTGATGTTGGCAGGATACCATTGAAAACTAGGGAGCACTAGACAACTGTTTCCCTTTAGTGTGGAACTCCTCAACCGTGTGCACTCAAGATTCTGCCCCAGAGGCTTCAGGTTAGTTAACACCTAACTTTCTACACCACTGGGCCGGCACCCAATCGCAAAATTCACACTTTCATCAATTTGTGATATATAGCTTTAGTGAGGAGTCGTGACTAGTGGAGTTCAGACTTATCGGTAGTGTGACAATTATCATCAATGACAACAGATAATCGTCGCGGTATATATCACAAATTGATGGAAGGGAGGAATTCTACTATTGGATGTCAGCTAGTCCAGTGGTACACAAAATTAGACGTTCGCCAACCTGAAGCTCCTGGGTTAGAATCTGGGGTGTGTACTATTGAGGAGTCCCATACTAGGACGAAATAGCTGTCCACTGCTTCCTGGTCTTTATTGGTACCCTATCAACATTAATCTATGATGTATTCAATCAACCAATAAATATTTTCTTATAATAAGTTTTTTTCATTACTTAAAAGATAATCAAAGTGTAAAAGTTAATTTATGCTTAGAAAAGTATTTTACCTTATGAACTATGCAATGAAGATCATGTTTAACTCAGTATTCTCAGAGGAAAAAAACGACTCATTAAACTTAATGCAAAAAATATAGGCCAATGGATCGTGATCAAGTGATCATAATGTATTATACACACGGCAATTCCTGAAGGTCCTGATTTAAATCATGTAATAGGTGAATTTTCTTAATTGTAATGATGAACAAATGTCACAACATAATTTCAGTGTCTTGCTCATTAAAAAAATGATTGTTTGACACAAATATCTGTATGTAGAAAACCTACATGGGACTATCAATGAATAAATTTTCATAGTTGAGTTCCAATAATTAGGCAATGCAATCTCGTTCATTCCCTAAGCTCGTGCTATCGGAAAATCTGTTCACTAGATTGCTTGGAATATAAAATATCTAGTTCAAAGTCAACCCTCATTGCAAATGGATACTCATTGAGACCTATTGAACAATATATGAAGGATAAACAATATTCTTAGATTAAATACTTAATTCCCATAATGACATTGTTTATTAACCTCCAGTTCAAGGAAGATATCCCTAGTGAGATATTGAAAAACCGTCTAGAGAGATCGATTTGAAAGACGTTCGATGCAGTACATCTCCACATTAGTTATTCTAGCCATCCTCTTCTATACAATAAGGTGAAAGATAAGTTGCCACAACTGACCAACTCAATGCATATAAATAAATTCATTTGATCGTGTGAAGTTAAGTATATAGGCCATTCATGGAGACCACCTTTCCATAATATTCGGGAACAATTACCAGCTTGGTCTGATAATGAAAAACAAAGATGAGTCAAATAATCGATTCTGCAACATGTAACGGACTAAGAACTTTCTACTTCAGATTCATCGTTTGACATCATTGATACAATTCAGTTAAAAGAATAGAGAGGTGTTCTCATAACTGTATCTTATATAGCAAAAGCCTTAGCTATTCTTGATTTAAAATTGGAACTGTGTGTACGGATATAATTTATTGAATTCTTTTTTTCATGATAGCCATATATTTATCACCTTTTTATTTTACCGTATTATTATTATTATTATTATTATTTTATGCATTGTCTTTATATTGAATATGCAATTGTACTGCTATGAAAATGAATACTTCAATGAATAAATTTCCTTCATAATCTTACTTATCTAGATGCAAAGTTTCTATTGTGTCCTCTATTATAGCCGGTTAAAAATTCCGGCCTCAATGGAACTGTGGAAGCCCTAACAAGCATAACAACTCTTATGTTGTACATTTCTTTGTTGGTGTGTATGTTTAACATGTGATTGAACATAAAAATGGAATTCAGAGGCTGCCTTGGTTTCCACTCTCTTGTTCAGTCTAATCAATTCCAAATACATTCCTATCTAAATCGTTGTTATTGGATTCTCATCATATGTTTGTTATCTCCATTTCATATATGTAAGGAGTCAGAAGATATACAAGAATTTAGATGAACACAGTTTGATTTCCTCACCTAAAGAACATATAGAATAATCTCAGAGCAAAAGCTTGATAGTCTACACTTCTAAGCTTGACTAGATATTGTTTATTCCCAAACACGAAAAGGACAAATACAAGATTGCTGAACCAATCAGTCTAACTTCAATATCAGATTATATACACTCAATTAAATATATACATGCAATTCCAGACCACACAACAGTTCAGTCAGAATAATAACATCAATACGAAACAAACACATTAATGATAACAAATCAAGTTAATAGATATACAATTAACTAGTTCTAGTTTGTAAATGGAAAACGATATAATAATAGTTAACGGGTTAAATGGGCGGTTAGGAACTAGTAAAATATGATCATAATTGTAAACAAAATGTTTAAGTCATATGAAATCAAAATACGTAAATGTTATGCTGGGTGATCAAAGAAGAACAACTAACTGTCATAACTATATTTTAGAAGACTGTTTCGGTTGCTTTAGTTTTGTGCAAAGTGGACATTTTATTTCTATCACCGTGTCCTCGTGTTCTATCCTCCCATTTAGCACATTTCTGTTAGTATATCATTACTCACTTATGAACTACACTTAATTGACTGTGCACATGTTGCCTCAATTCACTACCTTTGTGTCTTTTGTTTTGCATTAATACTGACTGCGTGGTCTGGTTTATGTATATATAAAGGAATGCTTGAAATATAGTAGGATTTATCTGGGTGATTCATCGATTTATGTTCTTCCTATTTCTGACCCAGGATTGAGTGGGTATCAGGCAGACGTATAGGAGCTGACTAGGCACACTCATTGGCTTGTCTACAAGGTCATACCAATTAGTTGGTCATATCCATTACATAATAGCCTTTTTTGACATCATAACAATAAAGTAATCTTCAAACAAATATTCCTTTAAGTTTAATTACTCTTCGTGTTTCGTTCTTAATAACACTTTCCTCAGCTTTCTCATAAAATATTAATAATTTTAGAGAAGTTTCATTCTTACCTACAATGGTATTTGCTAAAAAAGCTAGGAAGATAGAATTATATGATTATTGTCATTATATCAATATACAGAAAGTTATTTGATGGGATTCATTCCCTATTTTGGCATTTTCACTTCATCAACTAATTTATTATTATAAATAGGTGTTGTTGAGATTGTTGAATATAATATCACACATTGATCTGAGTTAAACAATAATTGAATACTTAGATCAGTTAATGATATTATATTCTGATTCAACAATCAGCATAATAGTCAATCACAATCAACATCACCTCACTACTGACTAACTTCTGGAGGCAGTTCTTGTAGTTCTAATAAGAAGACACGACTAGTAGAGTTCAACTGTGTCAGGTATGCCGTAGTTAACCACCGACGACACTGGATAAGTTGTGTCAATAAAATTCCGATTGACTGAGTAAGAAGTATCAACTTTCGGAGGCCGGTTCAGTGATCAATTAGCGAAGCATTCACCGAGAAATCTTTAGGTTCTATGATCAATTCCTTGATAGGACCATGGATGTTCAATTTTCCAGGGTCCTATATCAGGTGGAAACAGTCCACACTGGTTCCTTCTGGTTCCCAATGATTGTCTAACTCAGACTAATTTGCGATATCAAATTCATAATCTACTATTCATCGAAACCTATTTGTAAAACGAATTCTTTCCAAAAGCTCATTGATTTTACCGTCATATACAATCTAAATGGAAAAAGTGAGTATTTAGTCCGTTTAATACAGTCATTTTTATTGCATAATGATGTGAAAGAGGTTTTCTTAATTACTCAAAAGGTTCTGAAAATTATACAAACGTATTGCTATTGTGCATTTAGTATGATGAAAGCTAGAAGCCATTTAATTTCAAAAGTCGTGAAAAATAGTTTCTTCAATTTTGGCTGGCTCATCTAATTGCTCTTAGTGTAAACAGCCTTTTTTCAATAAAGACTAATCATTATATTCGGATTAAAACGGTTTTGTCAACAATAGCACTTAATTTATTGTTGATCTCGATTGGGTACGATTGAAAACTTGAGAACACTGAACATCTCATTCGTTCTCGTATAGGACTTCTCAGCAATGTCAGCACTGTATTCCAATAGACGCCAACACTATGGTGTGATGATTGACCATTTATCACAACATATAACATTTGAACGTCTGGTTTTTTGATGTGTTCAATGGCGAGGAGTCCCATATGAAGACGAAATAGCTGTTCAGTGTTCTCTGATGTTCAGTGGTACCCAATCGAGACCAGTTTATCATAAGTTATTACGTAATTCATCATAAACTAACCTGAATAGTATTCACTTAAATTGGCTCCTGATTGAATTATAAGTTTTAACACTTCTGCCGTAGAATATTCCATGACACTAACCAATAATGGACGTGATATAAAATTTGCTCTTGCATTATGATTATTGATACCAACTAAAAATTTTCTCATATGCAGTTGAGCTTTCAAATGACCTTTACCCAAGGCTTCACAAATAGAGAGGAAGTAGGATACGAGAATGAAGTAAATGTGAGAAGTACAAGCATCTCAAATTATTTAATTTATTTCAAAGAAAGTGAAGTTTTTGATTATTCGAAATGTTTTCAATGTTCAGTAAGTGTATGCTGTATCGTTCGTTTCAAGCAAATGTTTCCATAGATGAGTACTGGATATTAGGGTGTGGTTTTCATTAGATATTTCAGTCATCTGAGTTTACTTGTAATTGTCTACTATGAATATGATCACCGTACCGTAACCCCACACACAGGATGAAAACACAAATAGTTTATACGTTAGGGTTTGAAATGAAATCTATAATGAGGATTACTCTCTAATAATATTCAAAATTCACAAACTAAATGAACGAAAAAAAAGACAAACGATGTACATAATGTATATTGATAAGGTCGTGGAAGACGAGTTGAAACACTAACTTTATCGAAGTAAACTTTTTCTTAGACTCGCCCAAACTCTGCATAAAATTACAATACTACGAGTGAGTGGAATATATATATATATATATATATATATATATATATATATATATATATATATATATATATTAAACGTGGGTTGTGGCTTTGATCCAATCAATATTCACCCGCTTACAGTAAATTTGCCGATGTTTTCACTACAGATTCATAATGTGTCCAAGAGACATTATATAATACATCTGACTGTACAACAATATACTGAGATCATCCTGTTTATCAAGTGTAACCCTACGATCACTATTTTCTAATATCAAAATGGATTTCCTTAACTTATGTAAGGTGCACGGTAGAATAAAAGGTAAGTATACATTGACATCATGGGATAATGATGTCGTTGAAAGCATGTAGTTCAACAACAGTACATCTAATATTCGTCTCGTCATCATCTTCAAATTTCTCGTCTAGTGGATATCTCTGTCTTCATTTTTTACTATCCTTTGACTAATACTTATATTTGATAGGTAAAACAGTTTTGATCAACTTTCAGAAAATTTAATAGTGATCCAATAAATTCTTATTTTATAATAGACTATTTTATATAAAAAGAAGACTGGATATATGATTGCATGGATTCGATAAATGACATCCTTGAAAAAAACCTCTTCGATAAACTGTCTTCACTTTCGATTACACTTAATCGAATTCCTAATGGGTGGTAAGTGACAGAATTCAGAGTTTGTCCTATCCTAATTAGAAGTCATCAACCGAGTGTACTTAGCATCACAATATGTACTGATTATGTTTGCACATGGAAAACATATAATCGACACAAGTTTACTAGTTCACGCAGACAACTACTAAGTATTGACCAATATCATATTTCTCTAGTTCGATCAAGTTCTACTAATCAATCTGAAAAGTAGTTGCTACCCAATTAACATTCAGTAAAAATAACCTAATGCTAATGAGGAAATCAGTGTCCAGTGATTTGTCAGAATGTGTAACTAGATGAAGCAATTCTCATTCCCAGAGAAGTCACCTTACTGGTGAATAGCAAATTGTATGAATATATGTCATTCAAGGTTTCTTGTCGACTACCTCTAATCACCTAACGTAATAGTAATATTGTATACATATGTCTTCAAAGAATAATGAAAGACCTACCCAAACAATGTTTTAGCTTTTTAATGTCACCAGCCATAGCATAAATGCAAAAATCAGTTAGATGTACATAATGTTGCAACAGATCTGTTAACTTCTGACATATTTTTCTTGTTGATTCATCACAACCTCCGTGAATCCATAATGATTTGATCCATTCAATAACAGTTAGTCCTGACCGTTTAGCTCTTAACCAAATTAAATTATCTTCAATTATATTCTGTAATTCTGTAGAAAAATAGTCAATCATATCATTAGATTTATGATACTGAATACAGTAGATTAATCTATCAACAATTGACCATATTCCAGGATGATCTATCAGTCCTTTTGAGTATTTCATACGGGTTTTGAATAAGGCTGTTTGAATATTTCGTCTTATTGTATAAGCACCTTTTGGAATGTAATTTTCATGATATACTGAATAACCATTGTTACATGAAATGGAGCAATCTGAACCTGGGAAAAATTGTTAGAAATTAGAAAGAGAATGGGAGATAATGATTCCTATTCAACTAGAACAACATATGAAGATCAAAATACACTGCGTTAAACATGTTGACTTAATTTAGAACTTTCCAACAGTAAGCATCTACAAGCAACTTATGGTGTGTGAACCGAGACCTTCTGTCTTCTCATTAAGAGCATCATTTTGAGACTGATATAGGTACTAGTAGTGTCATCTGGCCACCGAAACCGAAGAAGATAAATGATAGGCAGGGTGATAACTAGCAGGTCCCATGTAATCTCAAGTATATGAAAGAAATAAACTTAGAAGTCTCGCTGTGGTTAAAGGAGTTATTCACTTAACCAAGTAAACTGGGTATATATATATAGCCAGTGTCCTTGGTTAAGGGATTATTCTTTTACACAAGTCTTATTTACATATTCACTCGGGCTTAACCATCAAATCTCCCCCCCCCCACGAATTTATTTCCCTCCAACTCTTCCATAGCTATTTAAATTAGTCATTAGGATGTCCCTATTATAGTCGAGTAGGCTTGGTAGATCACAATGGTGAAGAGAGATTGGGACCTGTGGGCTGTTGAGTGAAATTAAAGGGCATTTAAACAAGTTCATTTATGGAGTGTTTACATTTCCATGAGAAACTTTTAATAAAATGTCATTCTTTAGTGAATTTGGAAATTTTATTCTTCAGAATATTAGCCAGCCTCGGAGGATTAAGTGTAAGCGTTTTATAGACAACTCTTAGCAGAATCGCATTTTTAAATAACGTCTTTTCGAGAAACGTTGATTATTCCCCTTCCTATGAGACCTAATGATCCTGAGTTCGATTCCATAGAGAAATCAGATGGATGTGCACTGCTGAGCAGTTCCATAGTGAAACTAAATAGCCAATGAATGCCCCTTGGTTTCCTGTGGTACCCAACCAACATTAATCTGTGAAGAATACAAAAACAACAAAACTTAATGCCTATTTCTACAATACCATTACAATTTAACTATTGAAATTATTTTTAAAACTAAATTGCAAAATCTTCCTACAGTACTTGATATCTTTAAGCTGTCACTTATAAGTGATATAATTCAATCGACAACTGTCTATTCTCATAACAGAGTTTGGTTAACTCTATAAATCATTGCAATCGTACTGATCTATGTAATTACAATGAAGTGTTGTTATAGAGAAACCCAGATTCCTGTAAAAAACATCAATAACCTAAAAGTTTCTAATTCACTTGTTTTGGTTCTTGGTTGATGGTATCTTATTCTTCAGGCAAATGTGTTAATTATTTCATGATACCTTTATGCATGAATTATGTAAATAGTTAGAAACAATTAAATTTATTTCATTCAATATTTCAATAAAATATGAATTTCTTAGTGTAAAATGTTATAATTTACCTAATTGAATTAGAACAGAAATTAAACGTTGATCACTAAAATGTGGTATATTCATGTATGGATTAATTTCAGCGCTAGTTTCACTAAACATTAAATGATCAGAAATGGATATAGACAGATTATTTTCATTGCATTCTTCATTCATGACTCTGTGTTCAGTTTCATTGAATGTTTCATCTACATTAGCTTTAATAGTTTCAGGTATATTTTCTATTGATCTTAATATTTCTCCTTCGTTTCTTAATTCATCTCCTTCTTCTTCATTACGTCTTTCAACTTCTTTGTCATTTTTATTATTCATTGATTCTTTGGTTATTGCTGAGGTGTTGCTGTCTACGAAATTACTTGGTTTTGCAGCAGACAATAGTACAGTATTACCAAATTTATCACGTGCTTGCAAATCGACACCAGCTATAACTAGTTTAGCCATAAGACGAATTAAACCACATTGTAGATGTGGTTTATGCTTTGATCTCTTGTAACTTAGAGAAACCATATACAAAACAAGATTTAAACAACATATTTTCATTGAATGTTAACGGAAAGAATAATAATGTTCACTGATTAACTGTAGTTAAAATTAAGCAAATAAGCTGGATTTTGTAGCCCAAATCATAAACTGACTGTAAAAAGATAATCACTACAAACCACTAGGAATTGAATGCCATATCGTCTCATTGTAAGACCCCACGGCTGCATGCATCAACAACCTCAGTTGGCACAGGAGATTCAGCAACCATCACATAATTTCAACAATGAATAACTCAATCTTCTCTTTCATGGTTGAAACCCACTGGCTACGACCTCTCATCAAGATTCTAGTCCGAAGCTTAATCTCACGCCATGAAGTCTAGAATTAATAGTTTTGGTTCGAGTACTGCAGGTAATCACCAATCGTATTGAATGATAATTGCTTAGTATGATGAGTCGATCAATGGAGTAGCGGATGTGAACTATCTCTATGACGTCCAACATTAGAGTCTAAAAACTGTCTAGTGCTTCCTAGTTTTTAGTATTGGTGTAGTTGCTATCAGTACATTGCATAAGTTACGAAAAACGATAATCATCATATACTTGTTATACTAAGAATGTATTTTCAGTGGATCTGAAAATAGAATAATGTTACTGATTAGTTAATAGTGTGTAGAAAACAAATAATAATAACAGATGATGATGATGATGATGATGATGATGATGATGATGATGATGATGATGATGATGATGATGATGATGAAAGGTCATTTATAAATAACAAATGAGCCACGAGACATGAATGTCGTTATCTCATTGAACATGTTGTCGAAATGCTAGATTCAAACACTTAAATCAACATATAATCTGCTAAGCAGTTCATAGAGATCGATTTGGTTTACATCACTACACTTCGATTTTAATGTTTTACACTCAATTTATGGTTTTAAAGTGTCAACTTTAATCTTATGAAACAGTATGAATGAATGTATACTACCAAGGAGTTAGAAACTAAGTCACAACCACTCTCCATTGCTTCTTAGGTTTTTTTATTACTTCACTTAATCTTTTTTATTTTAGTAGCAAAATTGTAGTGACTTTTAAATGACCGTATTCAAAAATACAAGTATACTGATTCGTTACTAATGAAACCGTCATTTTTTTCTAAACTTCTACATCTATTTATTTCAGTAGTCTAAATGACTCAAGATGGAGTGCAGCATGTTTTGATATAACATAGTTGAAAGCAGTCTGCAGAAATCTACGCTTAAACTAGGTCTTATACCGTTGAACTCTTATGAGTAAGGCCTACATGTAATCTTGATGGAAGTGCTTCTAATGAGATAGGAACCATGATCACAGAGCTTCACAGTATGTGACGTCACCAGTGACCTGATCGAGCTGCAACTGACCAACTTAGACTGGAGTACAACCTGATTAACACTGAAACACCAGACACTACCCAGTGATCAGCCATCAATGACACAAGAGGTCAATCTTAACCTAATTTACTTAGTGATGACGCCTCATACTGTGGTGGATACTACATATAAGTCATCAATAAGTAGTAGGTAGCACAGCGTCAAAGGAAATTGGGAAGAATCAGTAAACAGCAGACGAGACGAGTTGCGAGAGGGCAAGAAGTGAAGCATAATTAAAATACAGAGGACAATCGAGAACAACCAAGAGAAGCAGGCTGATAAACGATCCAGTCCAGACAACGCGGAGGATGTGCAAATTGATGCTTGGAAGTAATGTATGTAATATTTTATGACCTACTCTGTTTTTGTCAAATAAACATTGCTCACCCAAGTGGTATTTTCACAATACCAAGAAGACGGGTGGAGTTATTTCAGAAGGCATCAGTTCTCCCACGATTGTAGATATGCTTCATTAATGAATACAAACTGATAGGGTTTCCTAGATCATACTTATGATCACCTTACGAGTTAATTATTTGTTTACTAGTTTAAATACATGTAAAATCTTTTCTTTAAATAGAACATAACATACCGTTCAACTAAGTAGTGCAAATAAGTTGCTTGATCTGTATGCCGTCTTAGATTTGGTTGAAATGATGAATGTTCAATTAGCTTCCATGCTTTATTTAAATCAGAAGTTGTCTTCGCAGTTTCTACTTGGATATAAAATGCCGAGTTCATAAACGCCAATTCTTTATGTTTCACTGATTCTAATGTAAATAAGATACTTCTTTCATTACTACTATTTTGAAAATCATTAAGTGATTCAACAGTTTTTAATGTGTTATAAATGATAAACTACAAGCATTAGGCAGAATCTTTGCTATGTATATGGTTCAATAACCAGAATGAATGAATGAACGTAAATCTACAAGAACTAAACAATTATGTCCTAGTAATTTTTCAGGCTAACAGTGACTGGAAACATTGAATGATATGGCTCAGAATCGGTCAAAAAGGCAAAAATATATTTACACTTTCTATGGATCTTAAGTTTTTTAATTTGTTTTGCATATATCTCTAGTTTATTCTCTCTTGTTGAACTATATTGTCGTCTTAATCTTTCAAAGCTGACCTTGTCATGCAGATATAGTATTACATCTTGGTCTCATGCTGTTTTGGAGTGGGTCGATATTGTTCATCACTGACTGACTGACTGAGTAGTTTCCTGAACCAGTCGTAAGATGAATTTAAAGACCTAAGAACTAGCCAATGATAGATAAAAATCTACCAAATATGTAGAAGTCAACTATATGTGCAGCTTACCATGTGAGCTGAAAGTTTCAGAGTGTCAGATTTAAAATTTACAAAATAATAATCTTAAATATTATTTTTATACATTTTCCAACGGCGGTCCTATAGCTTCTCAGGATAAAACATTCGTACATTATTACAATTTGGCTGAAATAAATGCAAACCAATAGATACAAACCAAGTGGTCTAAAGAGTAATCAATATCTGTAATGCCTGAAAGCTCTAAGTTCGATATCTGGAGGTGTCGTGGATAGATATTGATGATAAGAATTTTTATACTAGTTCGGAAAAGGTGTTCAGTAGGTTTGTAGCGTAAAATTACAAAAATGCAATTATGTATATAAATACTCTATTACTAAAATAATTGATTTTCGCTTACCATAATAAATGACTTCATCAACAGCCCCATATTTTCTAAGTAACTCAATAGCTTTATTTGCTTTATTCCCATAAATTATTGCTAATTCAGCAGTTAAAGGACGTGGTGGATCAAAAGTTCTATCACGTTTATTGACTTGACATTTTTCTTTTTCTAAAAGGAATACGTGTAAATACGTCCAATAACAATTAAATTCATTTTCATTTCAATAGAGTAAGTTGTGCTGATATTCCTTAAGTTAGGTAACTATGATCTTTAGCCTATGTTTGGTATAAAGTATAGTTTATTGTAATGTAACTCTGTGAATAACCTGATACTATTAGGTATTTCCTAAAAGGAATAGATGCTATCATACTCGAAGATTCAGTGAGGTCAGTGGCTATAATAAAGTATGATAACAAGCGTGTATAATGAAAAAATCAAGTTGGACAATGAAAATTTACTTCACAGTTGATAAATAAAGATTTCAATAGACACCTTAATAGGATGATTTAAAAGTATACCTGAACTGAAGTTACACTTATAATGGCTTTAAAGATTTTGTACAGTCAGTAACAATAAGAAACCAGCTAACAAATATTTATGTTACAGAAAATTCATTATCAGTTGTGGAGTAGATTTAGTACAGGTGAAGTATTCTGTTTGGATAATCGATTTGCTTATTATATACACTAACTGAGTTAGTGAACTTATAATTAATGGATTAAGTAAATAAGTGACGTAACATACAAGTTTAATGACCAAAAAATTATATAACTTAAATAAATCATAGAGATTAGTAAGATTACAGTATACCGAATAATTTCATGGAAGGTATTACAAAATAGTGAATGAACTTATCAAAATAGTTTTAATACAAACTTACCAATTTTAATTGACAACAGATTCTCCATATAATTTAAATCTAATGCTAATGCAGCTGAAATTAATTCATTTGTATTACGTGCTTGATCTATGTGTTTAACTAGCTCATAATTTCCAGTAGACATTGCACATTCAAATAAACTCTTTCCATTAGGTTGATTTGCTATTGTACGACACCAACATGATAAATAGTAATCTATTTTAGTCATATCTTCACGTTTTACTAAACAGATATGAAATCACATGATTGTTAAGTAGTTGGAGGAAGTCAATTCAATTCATTCAGCATTAAAGAACTAAACAAACATAACATTTGATACTACACAGTATTCAGTGTAGATATCTTAGTCATATAAGATGTGATTCGTGGTCCGAATAGCTTAGTAGTGGCAGCGTCTGAGACTGTACAATTAAATTATTTAGGTTGAAATTACTAAGAAAGAACTATTTACGAAGAAACAATGGTTATGTAGCTAAGGTACGTATTACATAATCTAAAAATCTATTTATTATGATGCTTATTGACATCAGAGTTAATGGTTAGTAAGTTGATTGCATCACTCTGTCTTAATTAGCTGGAGTAGCTGGGTACTATCACCAGCCATAGGGCCCAAAGCTGACCATATAAAATCATTGAGTAGTGATCATTATCGTGTTTGTTAATTCCCCTGAATGCGTGTCGAATTCTATCAACCAAGTTGCAATATAACCATTAGTCTAAGTGACTAAATACTATCTAAGCATACAGGTAGTATCACTTTCCGCAGAATTGCAGACATACCTTGACGATGTGTGTCAACTGACACGAAGCCCAAGTAAAGCAGGTTTATATTGTTGACTATTTCAGATCGATTTAATGTTAATAACTGTGGACGTGATGTTGATTTATTTCGACTAGTAACCACATTTCAACTTGATCTATAGAATTCAGTCAGCAGTAAAGAATACACAAGCATGTTATCTTTCACTATTCGGTGACTGACATTAACGGAACATTTTACACTCAACCTTTTAAACGTTAATTATACAGTTAAGCAAATAAATTGTCCAAGTTTCTGGAGGTATTCTGCATGGAAACTTGCATGACCTATGCTATGTGATAACCATTGATTTTAGGCAAGGTCTGTTTTCAAACCTGTGGAAACCGATGTTGTCTATACAATTCAAATCCCTACCACATAGATTCAAAGCCTTAGAAGTTAGCATCCAAATAATCGGGCTGAAATATTTATGGTGACGGATCACTCAGTAGTAGCCAAAGCCATTTTTATCTACTACTTAATGATACCTCAATTCTACTGATCGAAAAGGCTTGAAAGTACATCCATTATATTGGTCGCTAATAAGTAATCATATAATACGGACAAGTGACTTAAAAAACTTACTCGCATTCCATATACCACAGTTAAGACCAGGTAGATTTTTTACCAACCATGCTTTTTGTTCATCAGGATTATAATAAACATGTAGGCCACAATTGTTTTTAATTTCTGGATCAGCGCCTTAGAAACAAATAGAAGTTATGGTTAGTATAGTAGTTAACGTTCTCAGATAAAAACTGTGTATATTTCCACTGTAATGTTTGTAAATTAAAGATTGTAGAGAAAACTATAGAGTGTATATTTGAATTATGGCTATCAACAAAATTCGAAACAGCCATTTTTTCTTGTATAGAAGTCTTTGGTTGGATGTAGTTCTATCCAAGTCTTAGTCTTCATACTGAGATTTAAATATAGTTCAATGCATAATGTATTAATGAGTTAATAACATGAACACAACTGATCATTTACGGTCTTTAAGATAAGCAAGTGGAAAATACAAACCGTTATAAGTAACACCTTTCATTTTGATCATAATATGTAATCGATAGACTTTATAATGAATATGAACCTAGGAAACAAAGAATAGGTATATGGTTTCAGTTTATGACATAGTAGTAGTCTACTCTAACTACCAACCCAAGCAGAGCAGATCCTAATGCTTTTAGTTTTAATGAAAATATGTTTTTCATTGATGATTTTAATAATAATACTTCGTTTATTCTATATATTTGATGATAACAACGAATTGATAATACGAAATATGCAACATTACAGTAAAGTTGTGTATAATACACTTTCAGATAATGAGTTGATGCCATATACATTCATCCGAAAAGTGCTTACAATCAATCTCATCTTCATCACATCAGTCCTCATCAACGAATATATTTGATGTATGAATTCTACTATAAACTTTGGTTGTTTCTTTCAAACGAAAGAAGAGAAAGAAAATGTTCAAACCATTACAAGTAGCAGTACTTTTTGAGTTTCACAGTAATTAAATATGTAATTTATTGTAAATATTTGATGATTCCAAGTGAATAAAGACAGTTAATTAAAAGAAATATAAAACATGAAGATTTGATATGTAAAATATAACAACTCAAAAGTTTAAGTAGGCTACTATTTCATTTAAACAAACTTAAACTAGTTTCAAATTACATATTTTTTCTAAGTAAAAGACTATGCATATCATTCAATTAAAGATATCACATACTTACCTAAACGAATTAAATGTACTGCTAAAAATTCTGTATATGGTAAAAGGCATACTAAATGTAATACAGTATTCCCCATATTATTTTGTGCATTAACTGAACAACGACCGTATACAACAAGACGATATAATAATCCAACAATAGCTGATGCCCAATTAGGATATGATTTATTCTCATAGAATGTATTATAGTTGTTAAATGATTTCACTAGTTTAGGTATTGATAAAATTAAGTAATGTAGTAATGTATTGCCAGTTTCTTTATCTTTTATATTTGCATTTTCTGAGTTAATCAACTCATGAGCTAACCATAAATTCTTGATAGAATTACCATTAATTAGTGTATATAAATGAAGTGATTCGAAATTATCCTCTGTATTCACATCAGTAGATGGTAATTTCAGTGATTTTGCACACAATGAACCATTCACTGTCGTTGTCAACATTTCACTGAATAAAATTCTACTGGAATCCATCGTCATCATCATTAAACAACTGACTTTTATCTACTGTAATTATATATACATATTTATGCAAATTTTGTTATGCGTTTAACATATCAGGTCCAGTATAAGTACTCTGACGGTTGCTTAGTGATGAATATAAATATATATGCAACTGAAAAATCATTAGGATACTAATCAGCTGATTTAAGACTAAATTTCTGGGTCATTCATTCATTCTGATGGATCAATAAAGCGTAGAAAATATCAGCTTATTTAAAATTAGACAAAAAATTAAAGTTTCCTCAATTGGAAAAAATGCATTGTACTAGTGATACTTTCAAGTTGTTGATCTATTATGATGAACACGTGAAACCATCTGTGAGATGGAATTTATTTCTGGAAGAAAGCAACTGTAATATTTGTAGACACCTCGGAAAATTCAATTTACTTCGTAGCATTCTAAATAAGGACAAGTAAGTTGTTAAGTTAACTGGAGGAATTGATGTTTAACATTTTCGGACATCTTTCTGTTCATTTAGTACATGGGTCCTGCATATATTAATGTAGAATTTCCTATCACAAATCCTAAATAAAACAATTAATGTAATCAGAAGTCAGAAATTATCAGTAACTGTTACGTCCGATTATCAGTGACATACAAAACGCTTCTTAACAAATTGAATCATCCATTATGGGAAATGAAAAGAATGATGAGGTAGGCAAGAAAACGTATTGATCAATCTGTTTATTATGTGCACAAATTAACAGATATTTATACCATTCTTCATTATTGATCCAAACACTGACATTATGGTATGAATTTGGCAAATGCATAATTGACTTCCTCCTATAGTGTTCAATTTCATTTCTCTAATTTGATCCTTAGACGACATATAGACTGACTCTATATTGGCATGAAGAAATATTTCACTTTAATTGGCTTTTCATTAGGCCACTATAGAAATATATATATGGTCTACATATCATAGTGTTACATAGTAACATTGATAATAATTGTAGATTATTTGAGACATGTGTTTATAGAGAGAAATCGAAAGAATAAAGGCAGAGATAACGTAACTATAATAATCAACTGTAAAAATGTGATAAAGTATTTTATGATACCAAAACAATTAACAAGACTAATTACGTAAGATTAATGATGAGAAAATTGAGATTAACAAAATAGCTAAGACTACAAATCATAAAAATTTACATATATAAACACAACTTACATCTGGGTATAAAATTTAAGGAAATTACCAATCTAAGGAAAGTAGTTGCATGAATTTCTTTTGTGCACAAAGGTTCAGCTTGTACTTATGAATATCAATAGCTTCAACTGTGTGCAGAAGACAAATTTGTAAGCCATATGGCATATTACAAGAGCTACAATAAATAATTTCGAAGGCTTTATTTAAATCTACACAGTGTTTAGTTGCTAATAAATGCATTAGAATCTAGATTTTAACTATTCCTAATTGTCCTCTCGTCAACCAAGCTGGGTGATACTTAGAAATGCTATGATGAACTGTTAGAACTGCTTGTCTGATGTAATTAGCTTCACAAAAGCAGTTGAATTTGTGAATATACATAGATGAGGATAATTCAGGTAGTTACGGTTGACACTATCGAACAGTGATAGAATACCACTTTTAACTAAACCGCATCGAACGTGTTTATGGAGTGCCTTTCCAATTGGTGTTAACATCTCACTAACAATGTTATTCTTGAAATGTAGTTTCAAGAACAATAATTTTTTCGGAACATTTGGTATGGTGAGTTTTGCATTATGTAGGCTCATAGGTTAATTGATAAATTTGACTGGGTAGACATTGTTGCTAAGTAAATTACGGATATTGAGCAACTCTTCATCAATAGTATCATCATAGCACATTACTTGAGTGAAACAAGTCCCAATTTTTATTAAGTTTCTTTCGTATCTCATTGATTCAGAATTATGAAAGTGTGTGTAGTTACCGGTTAAAGATTATCTGTATATTCTTCTTCTTAAATCCCTTCCTTCGATCTTCTTGTTAATAAGACATAAAAGGAGATGCTCTTATTCTTTTCCTCATGTTAAGTAAATATAACTGATGAATGAGTATTATCAAACGTACTGACTAATACATCCTTTTATTGTACTATGAATGCGTCATCCATGTAACAGCAGTAAAATGACAATCGATCAATTTAGTCTTTAAGTGGCCCATTTTCCAGTTTCGAAAAAAAGAAGCAAGCAAGCATAGGATCCAATGATGAACTCATTGCTACACCATCTGCTTGTCTATAGTACTTGTTACTGAGTTGAAAGTGGGCACTCATCGTGCATCAGGAAATTAATTTTTTCATAATTTAATATCAAAAATTGGTCTGAATTAGACGACCATCGATTACTAGGAAACACTGGACAACTGTTTCTCCCTAGTATGGGGCTTTTCAGTAGTGCGATTTACGACCTCGTGAGTTGTCGAACCCAGGATCATCTGGATGTGCGGCGAATGCTTTACCATGGGACCACTGAATCGGGTCGTAAAGGTTGATATTTCTAATTTAGTCAATTCGTGATATATTTGCGCTACCTTATTCATTGCAATCGGTGGATAACTACCTTACACCTGACTAGGTTAGTCTAATTCGAACTAATTCGTGATATCGAATTGGCATTTAACAATCTCCACAACAACTAATACAATAAATTAAAGTTATTTAATAGATTTTTTAATTCTCTAATAATCTTTTTTAATTGTATTAAACTCACATTTCTTTTGTTTAAACAATGTTGTTGATAAAAAAATTTGCACTTAGTGTTGATATACTACTTTCATTACATAAATCAGTAGTTAAATAAATAACAACTTTTGCAATACATAGTTTAATATATTCAACAAAATGATTTAATAAACTTCTCAAAGGTGACCGGTCTAATACATCATCATGAATGTGAATCATCCTAAAATGATAAATCATATCTATAGTATACTGGTTAAATTATCCTGTTTAAATTGTAACGAAATTTTATGCATTAGTTGAATTATATCTGATATAATTTACACACGTCAGGAGTGGGATAATTATTAGAAATGGAATTGACTGACAGTCCAGCCATGTCACATATGCTGTTTATGTTGAGTTGATGCCACAAAACTGTATAGGAAGACTAGTGAACATAAGAGAACGATAATAGAATAGATTGCAAAGACAAATACTGTTTCATTTTTGTAAGATGCAGTAAATTATACTATATCAGTTTTGAAAATCTATTTACCCTCCAATGTAATCTAATCATATATAACATCCTCAGTAAATCTGAGGAATTGTACACCGTGAGCTTTTTACATATTCATTGTTCACTACTGACCCAATAGGTTAAACTTTATTCATTCGTATCATATCGTCTTTTGTTCGAGCGTATCGTTGGTTGTGATGTTATCTAATAAAGTGACTAATGATGAGTGATAGTAAATTATTCCGTTGTAAATTACTTTAACTCGAATACATTGGAGTATGTACAGGTATAACTGACTTGACTATCATTATCATCACCCAAGTTATCGTCATTATCGTTATCAAAATTATCCTCATCAAAGTCTAGACATAAACTAGAAATTATTATCTACGCCCCTGTTCGATCAACAGCCACTACTTAAAAATAAGGTTAAAACATACATTTAGTAGATGATATCTCGAAATACGAGTCTGAGTCATCAAACGTAGAGAAATAGATTTTGCATCCGCTTCTTTAAGATAACTGGTACGAGGTGCATAATAGTGAAAACTGGATCAAGATTTAGGTTAAGTAGGATTCTGATGGATTAGACAAATTGTAGTTAGTTAGATAGTTAGTTAGTTAGTTAGTTAGTTAGTTAGTTAGTTAGTTAGTTAGTTAGTTAGTTAGTTAGTTAGTTAGTTAGTTAGTTAGTTAGTTAGTTAGTTAGTTAGTTAGTTAGTTAGTTAGTTAGTTTAGTTAGTAGTTAGTTAGTTAGTTAGTTAGTTAGTTAGTTTATGTTAGTTAGTTAGTGTAGTTAGTTAGTTAGTTAGTTAGGTTAGTTAGTTAGTTAGTTAGTTAGTTAGTTAGTTAGTTAGTTAGTGTTAGTTAGTAGTTAGTTAGTTGTTAGTTAGTTAGTTAGTTAGTTAGTTAGTTAGTTAGTTAGTTAGTTAGTTAGTTAGTTAGTTAGTTAGTTATTCGTTAGTTAGTTAGTTAGTTAGTTAGTTAGTTTAGTAGTTAGTTAGTTAGTTAGTTAGTTAGTTAGTTAGTTAGTTAGTTAGTTAGTTAGTTAGTTAGTTAGTTAGTTAGTAGTTAGTTAGTTAGTTAGTTAGTAGTTAGTTAGTTAGTTAGTTAGTTAGTTAGTTAGTTAGTTAGTTAGTTAGTTAGTTAGTTAGGTAGTTAGTTAGTTAGTAGTGAGTTAGTTAGTTATGTTAGTTAGTTAGTTAGTTAGTTAGTAGTTAGTTAGTAGTTAGTAGTTAGTTAGTTAGTTAGTTAGTTAGTTAGTTAGTTAGTTAGTTAGTTAGTAGTTAGTTAGTTAGTTAGTAGTTAGTTTAGTAGTTAGTTAGTTAGTTAGTTAGTTAGTTAGTAGTTAGTTAGTAGTTAGTAGTTAGTTAGTTAGTTAGTTAGTTAGTTAGTTAGTTAGTTAGTTAGTTAGTTAGTTAGTAGTTAGTAGTAGTTAGTTAGTTAGTAGTTAGTAGTTAGTTAGTTAGTTAGTTAGTTAGTTAGTTAGTTAGTTAGTTAGTTAGTTAGTTAGTAGTAGTTTAGTTAGTTAGTAGTTAGTTAGTTAGTTAGTTAGTTAGTTAGTAGTTAGTTAGTAGTTAGTTAGTTAGTTAGTTAGTTAGTTAGTTAGTAGTTAGTAGTTAGTTAGTTAGTTAGTTAGTTAGTTAGTTAGTTAGTTAGTTAGTTAGTTAGTTAGTAGTTAGTTAGTTAGTTAGTAGTTAGTTAGTTAGTTAGTTAGTTTAGTTAGTTAGTTAGTTAGTTAGAGTAGTTAGTTAGTTAGTTAGTTAGTTAGTAGTAGTTAGTTAGTTAGTTAGTTAGTTAGTAGTTAGTTAGTTAGTAGTAGTTAGTTAGTTAGTTAGTTAGTAGTTAGTTAGTTAGTTAGTTAAGTTAGTTAGTTAGTTAGTTAGGTTAGTTAGTTAGTTAGTTAGTTAGTTAGTTAGTTAGTTAGTTAGTTAGTTAGTTAGTAGTTAGTTAGTAGTTAGTTAGTAGTTAGTTAGTTAGTTAGTTAGTTAGTTAGTTAGTTAGTTAGTTAGTTAGTTAGTAGTTAGTTAGTTAGTAGTTAGTTAGTTAGTTAGTTAGTAGTAGTTAGTAGTAGTTAGTTAGTTAGTTAGTAGTTAGTTAGTTAGTTAGTTAGTTAGTAGTTAGTTAGTTAGTAGTTAGTTAGTTAGTTAGTTAGTTAGTAGTTAGTTAGTTAGTTAGTTAGTAGTTAGTTAGTAGTTAGTTAGTTAGTTAGTTAGTTAGTTAGTAGTTAGTTAGTTAGTTAGTTAGTTAGTTAGTTAGTTAGTTAGTTAGTTAGTTAGTTAGTTAGTTAGTTAGTTAGTTAGTTAGTTAGTTAGTTAGTTAGTTAGTTAGTTAGTTAGTTAGTTAGTTAGTTAGTTAGTTAGTAGTTAGTTAGTTAGTTAGTTAGTTAGTTCAGTTAGTTAGTTAGTTAGTTAGTTAGTTAGTTAGTTAGTTAGTTAGTTAGTTAGTTAGTTAGTTAGTTAGTTAGTTAGTTAGTGAGTTAGTTAGTAGTTAGTTAGTTAGTTAGTAGTTAGTAGTAGTAGTAGTTAGTTAGTTAGTTAGTTAGGTCTTAGTAGTTAGTAGTAGTTAGTTAGTTAGTTAGTTAGTTAGTTAGTTAGTTAGTTAGTTAGTTAGTTAGTTCGTTAGGTAGTAGTTAGTTAGTTAGTTAGTAGTTAGTTAGTCGTTAGTTAGTTAGTTAGTTAGTTATGTTAGTAGTTAGTTAGTTCGAGGTTAGTTAGTGTAGTTAGTTAGTTAGTTAGTTAGTTAGTAGTTAGTTAGTAGTTGTAGTTAGTTAGTTAGTTAGTTAGTTAGTTAGTTAGTTAGTTAGTTAGTTAGTTAGTAGTTAGTTAGTTAGTTAGTGTTAGTGTTAGTAGTTAGTTAGTTAGTTAGTTAGTTAGTTAGTTAGTTAGTTAGTAGTTAGTTAGTTAGTTAGTTAGTAGTTAGTTAGTTAGTTAGTTAGTTAGTTAGTTAGTTAGTTAGTTAGTTAGTTAGTTAGTAGTAGTTAGTTAGTTAGTTAGTAGTTAGTTAGTTAGTTAGTTAGTTAGTTAGTTAGTTAGTTAGTTAGTTAGTAGTAGTTAGTTAGTTAGTTAGTTAGTTAGTTAGTTAGTTAGTTTAGTAGTTAGTTAGTTAGTTAGTTAGTTAGTTAGTTAGTTAGTTAGTAGTTAGTTAGTTAGTTAGTTAGTTAGTTAGTTAGTAGTTTAGTTAGTTAGTTAGTTAGTTAGTTAGTTAGTTAGTTAGTTAGTTAGTTAGTTAGTTAGTTAGTTAGTTAGTAGTTAGTTAGTTAGTT